>JBAMJR010000031.1:13232500-13595000 GCA_038501785.1 Myoxocephalus aenaeus
GTCCATTTTGTTTCCCCTTCACACGCCCTCTTTGCTGCAGAATCGGAGCCTACACAAACACAAGGGAGAGAGAGAGGGAGAAATCAATGAGGATGTGCCAGACTTGTCTCTCTTTTCCAGGGAAAAAAAAATCGGTGCTCTTATGGGCTGCCGCGTCACGTTCTGCCTGAGGTTGTGTAAGAATAGGGAGGCGCTCTCTGACTCATCATCCTGAAATAAAACAATTATTCATATCCTGTTTGGAGAAGAATCAAATAAGTTAAAGCTGCTGACACGACTCCCGGCTCGCCTAATTGTTCTTACTTTTAACTCTATTCAACGTATTCATTTTATATAGCACGTTTCTTCAGTCTAAAGTCTCGTCACAATGGGAAACCAGAGCTGTGATTGAAGGGTCAAATCAGTTCCATTCATTCACGACACCCATTTTATTCATTGAGCTGTTCATTGTGTTCTTAAAAGAACGGCTCGGTACAATTGGATTTTTTTATTCAAGCTATTTGATTGAAAAGGTCTGTCCAGTTAAGCATTCGTATTTCACTTGCGGAGGTGAAAATGCTAGAAATGAATTTATGCTAATCAGATTTTTTGTGCAATTGTGTCATGCAGTAGATTATCATTATAAAGCAAATACAAAGCAAATTGAATTTTAAGCAGATATAATTCAGTTTATTTTATATAGCCCAACATCACAAATACAAGTTTGCCTCGGAGGGCTTTACAATCTGTACACATAACATCCCTGTCCCGGGACCTCACATCGGATCAGGAAAAACTCCCCTAAAGAGATAGTAAAAACCCTTTCACAGGGAAAAAAGGGAAGAAACCTGAGGGAGAGCAACAGAGGAGGATCCCTCTCCCCGGATGGACAGAAGCAATAGATGTCATGTGGCCAGAATGAATAGCGTAGTTACAGCACATTCAATGAATATGACAGAAATTATTCATATAATGAGTATTAGGCATGGTCCATGATATACACATTAGTAAATTAATAGCGATGGATACTCCATGGATACTTTGTTGTATCTATATTTGTAGCTTTCTAATGAACCCACAGAGCATGTTAGCACATTTTTGACAAGCGTTAGCAACTGAAGATACTGAACATATGCTGTTGCTTTTTTTTTTACGATTGTCACAGTGACTAAGACCTCTGGTGATTCACTTTCACACTGGGATCTGTCGGCTTCAGCATCTATCTTTATCTTTATAACCTGTTATTGCTGCTCAGTCCATTTGGCATCCTGGATGTATCCTTCAAATGCATTTGTAAGCCCTTCTGCCTCTGAAATCGTTTTTAGAGAATATTTATTCCAACTCGTCAGATACCAACCAGTTGGTATAAAGATTGGTCGCCACGTCAGTCTTACGTGTCACATGAGTCCTTAGTCACTTGGTAGTGACGTGAGTTGCCAGTAAACCTCAACCTAAGAGGGTTTGTTACCGAAACCTAACTTCCTGTGAAGACGGAAGTTTATTTTTTTATTTTGAGAGGACAATAAGCATCTTAATGAGGTAACTGACACGCTATACCTGACACTTACAAAACTAATGCTAGAGGCGTACCTGAAGCATCATAGTTTGAAGTGTCTGTTTTAGAAGTTGGGAGTGAGAAGGTGCAGTTAGTGACAGTGTGGGCTCCATGTTATCTCCAGCATCAGAATTTAGTTAAAGAGAGAAAACTCCGCTTCCACTATCGTCCAGGCGAGTGGAGGGATACAAAATCTCAAAATTATGCAAATGTTTCTCTATATCAGGAAGGAAATCATTATTGACGGTTTTCAGAATACAAAAAATGTGCAATTTATGTTTTTGATTTACACATGATGGTATTTCATCTGTATTGTAATGTCTTATACACACTTAAACAAACTACTTTTGGGAGGTGGTTCAGACATTTTACATGATTTACTTTTGTTTAAGCTCCGCTGCCTTCACAAATGCACCTCAGTAATATTGCCCAGCAAACCCAAACACCAATCTGGTCGATAGCTGTTTGTTTGCAGCAAGAAAGCCAGCCTGCCTGTTCCACTCTCTCTGCTTTCATCTCAGCATCACTGGTCTGGTAAATGTTCCTCCTACTGTTCTGGCATGACAATTGGAACCCAAACCAAGGAGCGCCATGCTGCTTTCTGTAGGCGTACACATATCCAATTACACACATTCAATGGAAAGCAAATGCTCACGCGTGTATATGCAAAGCGGCGTGTGGGTGTTCGTGTGGATAAATAATATTAGAACTATTTTCATTCTCGTGCAATTCATAGAAAGGACAGTCACGGGAAACAAACAACAACATAACGGAATAACAAAATGACGGTTCATATCAGCGTTTTCTGACCTGCCATATAATTGAGGCAATTAATTACCATCATGCTGCTTCTGCCTTGTGGTTGTGATTAAAATGACCCCCACAGGTCACTAAGCATTTAGCACTTTCTTTCTTTTTTATGGTGGGGACAATCTCAACAAATCTGTTTTCTACCAAATAAAGTTGACGTTACAATCATGTTGTATACGGACGCTCTTGCAACTTCCTGATTATGTAATGAAACACACGTTCACGATCAGCTAACATGGGCCTACAATTAAAACTAATATTTGCGATTTATTTTCTGTGGAAAGATGCTAACTTCAGTCTCCTGCATGAACGTTAGAGATGCAACACCTCCATCACCCTCTCAAACTCCCACATCCTTGCTTTTTGCCTCAGTCCAAATAAAGCACACAACTACCATCAGCACTGGACGTAAATCATAAAGTGCTGATTTGTCCAATATCAGTTTAATTCTGGGCTATTATTTTATCCATACACTTTATTTATGTCTATCCTGTTTTGAGTAAACCGATCTGATCATGATCAGGAGCCAGCAGTTTCTCTTTGAAACCATCACCCTCCACCAGGTTGAAATTGGTATTTGCTGTAATGGTTCCAAACTTCAAAATGTGACCTTTTTGTCATCATAAACCGACAGGCAACCAGCCGCACTGTGCTAACTAGAATATTTTCTCAGCAAGAACGATAAACTGGTATACATGTCTGACTTACATGCAGAGTCAAAGTGTGCAACTAAATTATGATTAGGTCGGAGCATTGTGTTAGAAACCCAATTCAATTTCTCACCAAGAGGCAAAAGTGTCTTCTCAGCTGCAACTGTGAAAACAAACGGCGACCTGCAGGGTACGTGGCAAAGAAATGGGCTTTGCTCACTCTACTGCCTGATATATATTCACACATATCTATGATCTTTGCACCCCCAAGAAGATTTATGTGTCACCTTTATCCCGGCGCTATTGTGTACACACAACATAACCACAGACATATATGGCCAGAATTGAATTCAGGTGTACCCGCATGCAGGTGCAAATAAACACTCAACCACGCACAAACACAGCAACGCGGTTTTCTTCCCCCACGCATCAGGTAGCCAATCCATCCTGTGACGGGTAATTGTTCTTTTTCTTATTAAAAGAGCAGGTGGCCATGAGATAGCAGTCTCATTTTTCACCGCTGCTGCACTCCATGAGTCCAAACTAATGATCAAAACATTGAGCTCCTCCAAATCATCTCTCACCCCAGACTGATAGATATGGGAACTGATGGGACGAGGACTGTGTGTTTCCCTGTGAGCTCATACTGACAGTGCGTGAATGTTCTTTCACATATATATATATATATATATATGTTCTCCTTATGTTTGCGTGGGCACATGTGCGTATGCGTTCCAGTCGCCATAGAAAAACATTGTTGGTATTATATGTTGATTGTCAATGTTTCTGATTCAAAGTAATAAGTTGCATGAATATGTTTCGTATCAGCCTTTGTTTACGCTCACAGAAACTTTACTTTAAAATGAATGAAAACAGATAATTAATTACTTAACAACACATATAATAGCGCAGCGTTACATGACAAGCCTGAAGACAAAATAGACTTTTGATTTCCTGCGTGTTTGTCTCATCCTCCAGCCCTAACCATCCACCCTCAGTGGACTTTCTCACTTCCACGTATACTCGTTGTTATACGTCTTGACTTACAATAGAAGTCGTTTGATATACGACGGGACTTGCTCTGCCCAAATGAAAAAACAGCAATATTCAATGTATCCGTGGTTTAGTAGAAACATACAATGCCAACATGTTGTCCTGGTAACTTGGCTGGCTTTAAGCGTGGCTGCTCTTCATGTCTTTTTGTGCGTTTGTGTTGGGACAAACGCTGGAAATCTTCAGGGTCATATTCAAGAATGGGAACAAGGCTGCTTGGTCAGCGGCTGTGGCGGATCGCTTGCTCTGCTCCTTTTTTCTTCATTGGTGGCATTCTCCAAGACGTTTTCTCTTGAACACCCACACACACACACACACACACACACACACACTCAAACAGAGAGAGAGAGAGAGAGAGAGAGAGAGAGAGAGAGAGAGCCTCTCGTCTTCTTATTTTTTCTTCTCATCCAGTCGTGGCTCATTCGTGCTGCCGTGCTTATCACTTTCAAAGGGATACCAGCGTTCATCTCAAAGAGGAGAGATGAAAGCGGTTTAATGATCTATTATACATGGAGGCCATTTATAGGCACAGAACAAAAGGTTTAGGTGTTGGGGGAGGATTCGCAAGACTGTAAGAAGTCGAGACAAGATAAATTCCCCCACCTTTACTGATGACTTCAAGGGAGAGGGTTGAAAAGCCGCTGTCACGGCCATTGTGTTCTTCCAAATGTCATTACTAAAAGCAAAAAACAGTCAGCGATGATGGACTGACTGGTTGAGAAATCATTCAAAATAAATTCCAGGGATGTGTGTGATATGTTATGTGCATTTGCATTTATTTATTTTTCATCCTCCCTCTCACAAAACCTGTGATAAAACGCTCTGCCACACACATCCACTCCGGAGATTTGACAGATTATTTCAGTTATTTGTTTTTGAAAGCACAGTGATGACACGGATGGAGGCGGCACAATGTGCCACTTCGGCGTGTGAAATAAAAGTGTTTCCCGTCATGCACTCTTGACAGCGTGCAGGACGGGAAACGCAAACTTTCCGTCTCTCTCTCTCTCCCCTCTCCCTCTGCTTTTCATCATTTGTGCCACATTCTGCTGCTCTATTTGGGGCCGATGAGATTAGTCATCGCTCGTCCCATCTGTTGTGTTTACGACTCATTTGTTTACTCGCTGGTTCACATCAGAGCGAGCTGCGGCCAGGGGGATTCCTTCGGTGCAGGACGGGGTCCGGGCTCTGAGGTCAACTTAGCTCAATGATTCGTCACATTTCTCACTAAGTAGCTGTAATGAACAACGCAGATTCCCATAATTTCGGAAAATAATGAAGGGCAAAGCAGTGGAAAAAGAGCCAAAAGGAGAATTGATGACAAGAATGCACATTTTTGACAGGGCTGTTATTGACACGTACTAATTTACCAGACCATATTTGAAAATGTTTAACCGCTTTCTTGTGGTTACTGTCTTCAGTTAAACAGCTGGGAAGATGAACTTGACAGTATACAGGTGGTGAAGGAGGCCAGCATTATGGTTTCACATTATGGAGATGAGCATAACGGACACAGCTGGAGCCGTTCGCCATCAAATAAAACAAGCCGAAAACCCAAAGTTGTCCACCATGATGGTTTTAATGTATGCCAGACGGGAAATTGTCTCTTCGTGCAAGCTGTTTTGCACAGGCTCTTGATTTGTCCATCCGTCCCTGCATCTATTTTTGTATTCCCTGAACTAATTCTGGAACACAGGAAGCTCATGATATGCGTTAGTTTTGTTGTAGAAGATCACCTTCACTCATCAATTGCTTTTGCAAGTTTTTTTTAGCCTGAAATATCAATAGTTTTAATGGTATTTAAATTTCTTTGATCGGAAATCCCATTCTTTATGTGCAGAACACTCACAGGTTTTGCAGCTTCAGGCTACGGTGGCTCACACTCCTTTTACACACACACACACAAAAAAGAGTCAAAGCAAACAAGCCTACAGGAACAAATCATGCTTAATGGGACGTATTATGCTCATTTTGGTTCATGCTAACGCACTTTAATGTTGAATGAACACATTTGTTTTCTCTGTCCGTCTGAATATATACCTGTATTCCCCCTTCTGTCTGAAACGCTTCATTTTAGCGCCCGTCTCCTGAAGAAGCCTAACTTGCTCCGATTGGCTCAAGAGAAAAACACGTGTGCCTTTGCAAGGTATAGTTCTCAAGCCGTGGATGAAGATGATGCGTTTCCAAATGTATGTGCACAAGCATTGCAACGGTAAGTTGTTGTTTTTTCATGATAAGTCCCCTTTAAAGATTTATATAAATGCATGAAAAACCTGTCCAAGGAGTGACTGAATGTTCCTGCTTGGTCTGCGATGGAGGATATAAGTCATGCATTCCTGCAATATTTTGAATAACATTTACTTTTTTTACTGACAATTTTATTTCTGTCTTATTTAAAACTACTTGCTTGGTCTCCAGCTGTCTATCCTTATGTAACATTTTACTAAAGGGAAAGTTAGAAGTTTCTGCCAGCAGGTAGCTAGCTAGGAAACAGCTAGCTTAGTGCTGTCTGTGGGAAACAAAATACACCGACGACCACTATATTCTAAAGTACACTCTTCAACAAGTTCAACAATACCTCATTTTGTGCAATTTTAGTTTAAAGTATTCATTCTGTTTACCGGGTTTTACATGTTAGACGATATTTTTAGGGCCAGAGTGGTGACTTCCTGGAGTCTCGTTAAGCTAACCGGCTGCTGGCTGTAGCTTTATATTCATTGTGTGTCAATCATCTAATAAAATGCTTAACAAGAAAGCAAAAATGCCAAACTATTCCTATCTTTAGATAGACCATAGAATTATTCAGGAACTTTTCGTGATATATTCATTATTAGTTTCGGGTTTGTTCCTCTGTTGTTCTTTGGTTAGTCCTCAGGATCTTCTGTGTGAGTCATTGTCCTTTCCCCCAGTAAAGGCAGAATCATCAACACTTTACAGTGTCTTGCAGAAAGTTACCAACCTGCTTGTTCCTCCATGTTCCTCCTCGTCAAGACATTCAATCCAGGTTTGCCTCAGATGTCGAAATAAAATATTGACGTGTCTTGCAGCATCTTCACTGATGCCACTCTCCTCAGTTATGCTGCGCTTGTCATTCTGACATGTAGAAATGATGTTGCAATTATGCTGCAATGTCGTTTGCTGGTCATTCTGAATTGTCCCTCCGTCTCCACTGTGTTGAAGTCATATTTGTACAGAAGCAGATGATTCCAACATCCAGTAACCAGTAGTGCAGAACACTCCTTGCAAGTAATGATAACTTAAAAAGTAGGCAGTTAGTGAGTAGTACTGCCATACAGTCACATATACTGTATGTAGGAGGACACTGATGGATTCTGGTCGCGGTCCTCACTTAAATGTCAGTGAAGTGAGAAGATAAAAATGTGTAAATGTTTAGTGTGGGTTACAGGGTAAACATATGTTTGATTTTTTTTTAGGAATTAGCCTTCTACTATATATATACATATACATACACATGTTTTAACCTTTCTCAGTCCTCCTGCTGGAGTGAAATAAAGTTGTAACATTATCCAACTACTGAGGGTGATGATTAGAGCTGTTGAATTGAAAGAGCACGGGCCCAGCTTTCCGTTTTGTGCACCGTGTGCCGGTAATCTCTCCGTTTGCTGTCAAACGATAAAAAAAATACAGAATACTCCTGGGCGGCATAAAGCCGTCGTACTCCTTCCTATCAGTTCATCTATTGGCACAAAAGCGCTGATGAGAGATTGAGCGTCTGATGGAATGCAGCGGAGGCGGCCGCCAGCCACTCAATCCATTGTGCTGCAGAAAAGCCAAATCTTATCAAAATTCTAGACCTGAAGAACAATGTTTTTTAAATCGGGGTCACGTCACAATGCAGCTGTGCTGACCACAAACCCAAGGACACGGCCAAGCAAGCCCAAAAAGAAACCGTTCACGTGTACGCCATCCTTCACGTCTTCACCATCCATTACGTTAAGTAAATTAACCCCCGGCTGACTCCATTACATGCCTGTGTGCTTTGAAGCGGAGGTACGTGACTGATACCAAAGAAGATGCTGAGCTGAGCCCCTGCTTGTTTTTGATTGACTTGGAACTTGTGTCGAAAATCTCTCAACACTTTAATGTGTCCTCTAAATCAGCCTTGCGACTGTAGCTAACGAGGACAACTCCAATGCCCTGTAATAAGGGATTTGTTGGCGAATGTATACCCAAAGGCACATCTTCCATCAAAAGTAGACTTGATTCTTAATTAAACCGATAGAATACAGCAGCGGTGACAGCTCCGTGGCGCTTCGCTTCAGTAAAACTTAACAGCCACTAAAGTTTCTTCTGAGCAATGATTAATGCATCCAATTTCTGTGATCTGTATTGAGCCGAGCATCATGGGTAATTAAATGATGGTCTACAGAGCACTGACTGCTCCCATAAAATGACAAGGCCATAATTATCATGAAGCTTGGTTACCCTCTGACTCAAATACTAATTGTGTATCAATAACCAGGCAGAAGATGTCACAGAATTTACCGCCAAAACAACGGAAGCCGTGGATTCCTCACAGCTTCAGCGCTGCAGTTCTCTTCTTGACAAAAAAAATGAATTTAAGGAGTCTTTTGCAATTCACACGAGGCATATTTATTCATAGGGAAATATCACAGGTTCGGAAAGTGAGACGCGTAAAGCCAACAGATGTAATTACCTGCTTCAGATGTATTTACATTGCCAAAGATACAAACCGCAGTGTTAATCCATCAACATGCAATGAGACCAAAAGGCAGCCCCTCTCACTTATTCTTCCCCGGTGCGAAACAACCTGCCAGACTTGCAGGCGTCTGTATTAAAAGGAGATTCACCCGCTGAATACTGAGCGCCGCCGCGCGTTCTCCCGTGACGGCCGAGAATACGGCTTCCTCCGGTAAACACACAGTAACAAAAGCATCGCACTGTGAGAAGAAGAGGGATGAGCCGCCTGTACGTGCTCTCATTGATTCATGGAACGGGCATCGCTTTCAAACGAGCGACCTCAAATACACACACGAACGTGGAGCGGAGAAGCCTCTCCGGGGGACCGCGTGGCCGAGAGTCCAAAAGAAAAAAACGTAATATAAGAGGGGAATATTTATGTTTCCTTTACTGCCATTTAAATCAAGACTGTTCTTTTTATTATTGTTGTCCCTCTATAAGATGAATAGTGTAATAAACCGAGATGCCCGCCCCGGTCTCGTTGACATTTTAGGGAGTCCTTTTGGAGCAGTAAAGATGCCCACTTGATGGATACCAGAGCTCTATAGACAACGGGGAAGACAACATGAGGAATGCTTACGGATGCAGAGGCGGATAAGTGAAAGAAATAGAGAGGACATGGGTAGTACACAAAAGAAAAGATGGCGGGGTGAAGGTGTAACGGTGAGGAAACAGAAGAGGAGAAAACCCCCACAGTGCAGAGACAGAATACGAGAGTCCATCAGCATGATAAGTCCAGGACAGGGTAGAGCAGGGGAGCGCTGCACAGAGCGAGAGGCAGAACAGACAGCCGCAGCAGCAGCCGTCAAGATACGAAATAAATAAAAATAAGAACTCGACACATTGACGCACACTCTCTGTCTCTTCTTCTCTGTTTTCAGAACACCGGTCTGTGGAGAAGCTCCCCAGAGGCGAGTCTGCGTTTCAGCTCCTTCCACAGCAGCTCCCTCTCCTTCAAGGCCCCCTTCATGAAGCCTCGGTTCTCCTGGGCTCTCCGAGACAGGTAGGGCATCACCTCGCTCACCGGCCCGTAGGGCACGTACTTATAGACGGGGAAGCCGGCCTGGCCTGCGGTCGAGTTGGACAAAAAGAAGAAAGAAAAAGGCATGATGTGAATGAAGATGGTGGGATATTTAGAACGTGCCTCTATTTCTGTGCAAATATCGTCAGAGAGATGTGTCACAATGTGATTTTTGGATCGACTGGTGGGACTTTCAGTCGGAAAACTATATTTTCCGACGAGCTCCAGAGAGGAGGTCGCCACCGGGCGCCGTCTCAACAGGCTTCCCCCGTCGACCGATTGCCCGCAATCCTTTCTCATCAGGCAGGTTTGCAGCGTTTGCACAGGCACCCTCAGTTTGCTGCATTAGGCCGCTGCCGCCTGCCAGTCAGGCTTCTCTCATACTGTGACTGTTTTGCCAGGGCTGACTCATTGAAATAAATGTCCTTTCAACTAATCCGCAATTACTCGCAAAACACGACGAGATAAAACCGAAGTCATGGAAACGACGTTGTGTGCCACAGAATATCCGAAAACGTAATTATGAAAAACTGAATATGGCACCTTTTTTTTTTTCCGTAAACGAGAGGCAAAATAATAAAAATCTCAACTCCAACTCAACTGCTTTATGTCTCGAGACTCAAAGACACAGCGCTGGCTGCTCTGCCCTTTAAAAAAACTCGCAAAGAAAACACGTGTGCCTGTTTGCATCAATACCGGTCAAGGCCGTTTCAACTCGGGCCTCACATTGAAAGGCAACTGCCCGCCGCCTCCGTGTTTGTCTTTGACTGACAAACAAAGTGGTGCGAGCCGGCAGCGACGCTTCCTCAAGACAGCTCGTCAATACCGAAGCCTCTCAGTTCATGTGTCAATTCGCGGGCTGCAGACTGACTTCCACGTGTGCTCGGTGTGAGCTGTCGGGGTGTATAGATGTGCAGCTGAAGGGGTTGTTTAAGAGACACGGCTGAGAGTTACAGGGGACGGCAGCGGATAAAGATCCCGCCAAGGCTGACCTCAAAAAGTGGCAACTTGTCCCCTATGTAGGGTTGTTGGATTGCGTTTGCCTGTGTTTTTTCTCACCCAGCGGGAAGCTGATCTGATCGCACATGCCCAGGAGTTGACCGAAGTACACCTTGTTCTCTCTGGCGAAGAGACCGACCTCATTCATTCTGAGTGAGAGTGTGAAAGAGAGAGAGACTTACAAAACAATGACTTTGCACGGATTAGAAATCAGTGTTGGAAAAACCTTTTTTTTTATTTCAACAGTGGTATAATTATAAAAGCGTACCTCTTCAAGGTGTGTTTCACTGTGTCCTCGTTATGGGAAGCCACCATAACGTTGGCGTTTCTGGTGAGGGCAATCTCATCCAGCACATAGTCCAGACACCTGACACAAATACAGACACACAAACGCGCACAAGGATGTCAATTCTACGGCGTTTTTGTCTTTGACAGAATTGTGAACTGTTTACCTGTGAAGTGGGAATTACCACCAATAGTTTGCATTAGGGCTGCAACAACGAATCGATAAAATCGATAAAAATCGATTATCAAAAGAGTTGGCAACGAATTTCATTATCGATTCGTTGTATCGCGCGATTATTACGCCACTCAATAAGTCGCAGAGAAGAAGAAAAAAGGAGCGGAGCAGAGCAACTGGTTGCCAGCGTTTCTGAGATTGGAGTGAGACGCGGAGAAAAGCTGAGGTTGTGATCTTAACAATAGAACATCTTTGATGTGACGTGTCGAGTCTTGGCCAATCAGCGTTAAGATGTCGACAGCGTCTTCATTTCCCTCCAACTTGTTTTTAATGGAAGCTAGTCAGTTTGCTATCATGTTAGCTAACGTGTTTGGGTTGTGTATTGTCGTTAAAGTTAATTTATGTTTCGTTACAGTTCAGTCTTGCTTGTAAAAAAACGTAACGTGATGAAACATGCCGTAACCCCCCGGTCTGGCTCAGTTCACGCCGTCACTCGTTAACGTTAAACCGGCACACCGGCGGATCTGGCTGCAGGTTTTTTTTATTTTTTTTTACTCAAAGTAGAATGAATCAAATCACGTAGTTGGGCTCAGCCAACAACGATGCAGGTGGAGGTCAGAACAGACGTGAGAGGAGCAGTACAGCTTCCCTCTGTCCCAGTGTTTCATACATATTGATAAAGCAGGGCATACTAAAGCAGCCTCTGCTCCAAGGAGATCAACTACAGTAAAAAGGGCTCACATGCCTATATATTTGACAGACGTAAAGCATACATGTCTATGTTTTTTGTGTTAGTCCATTTTATTTTTATTTTTTTAATTAACAGCTCAGGGATGTTCAAGGAGCAACCTGTTTGTGCTTTCTGAAGATGTTTTGCACTGTGAATTTGCACTGTCACTTCTGTTTTTGAATAAAGGGTTGGAAATGAATGTTTTTTTGTTTTTTTTATCCGATTCCTCGATTAATCGAAAAAATAATCAACCGATTAATCGATTAGATGCAGCCCTAGTTTGCATGTTGTGGTGTACCGTGTTTATTAGCTTGTCCAAATGAATTTCTCATTGGCATGTACAGTAGGATTTGATGCGTGTTACATGACATTTACATTACATTACATGTACCTGACGCTTTTATCGACTTACAGTCCAATTTCTTCAAGAAAGCCAAACTACAAAGTGCTATAAGTAAGTGGCATTAAAGTGCTACTGAAGTTGTGACTTTGTTGAGTGTTTAGGACTATCTTTACTAAACAGTAAAGCATTAAAAAACACTGAGTGTATTTACATGAAATCCAGACCAATCCATCCAGGGAGGAACTCTGTGTTCTGCTTTCCTGCTAGTGGAGCTGTGTGTGTGTGTGTGTGTGTGTGTGTGTGTGTGTGTGTATATATATTACATTTTTTTGTGCAAGTTTTTTACCATCATCTGCATATTTTTAAATCCAACCTCCCGCTGTGCTGTAGCGAATCAGCTACATTTTGTGTCTCTCACATGTTGATGTTTAACCCAAAACTGAATGCTTGAGGGTGAATTTAGCTCTTTTTGTGAAAAACATATTGATCTCCACAGGGTTATTTCTTTGAGATTTCCTTAATCTACTGTGAGGGATGTCGGAAAAGTTGTTCCAACACAGCAGCCCTGCAGCTGGATGGTACTCTGTAACTTGCACTGGGATTACTCAACAGGGTGGAAGATTGCTGACGCAAGTGGTTCAACCCAGATACTCTTGATTGAAGGAGCGCTTCATTTAAAATGAACTGTGCTGTCCATTGCAGCAGGTTTGTGCCTCGAAGGTGACGGGTTTTAATCTTTGAACCTCATGGGAAAAGTGTGCCAGACACATTTAACTCCAAACTGCTTTCCAATGGCAAAGGGCAGTAGCAGCAGACAGACACAGCTGGGCTCGGCTGAAACAGATCATCTCTGCAGGTGCAGATTTGGGTTTTCAATTTCAGCGGTTGACGAATAAAGAATCGGGCCTTGGCGCTTACCTGAGGTACATTATATTGGTGGACTCATAATCTGGGTTTATAGGGTCCTCATAACCAATGTCTTTGGCCCTCTCCCGCTCCTGGTACATGTAGGCCCCACGCACCAGCTTTGCGGCAAAGTGCCAACCCTCGCGGCGAGACAATTCCACGTCCATAGTAACGTTGTCGTAGGCCTCCTGCAGAGCAAAAGGAGATTCACACCTTCAGCAAAGATCAATCAAAATCAAGTCCTTCAAGTTTAGATACAAAATGTAAATGTATTTTCAATGTTGAGCTGAGCAGAGAAAACACATTTCCACATTTACCAACTACTGCAGACCTAACTATTACAGAGCCACATGATGGGACAGCACAATACAGATTGATTAGTTTTCTTACATCCAATGTGTGTCTACCTATTCTACCTAACCTATCCTATCAAAGCCCATCTCATAGTGATGCATTTCTATTACCCGCACCCACCCAAACAATCCCCACTGTCCAATCCACAAAAATATAACCGCCAGCATTATGCATACAGCAGCACTGTCGCCAAGACAGAGGTCACAGTCAAGGACAGAGACGAGCCGACTCGAGCACAGTGGTGTTTTGAGAGGGAGCGAAGCTTTTGTCCTGCGAGGCGACGAGACGCGGGTCCCCATAACTCTTACCCTCAGCTTGTCTTGCCTTGTCGGGCCTCACTGTCGAGCTCTCTGGTGTTTTATTGCTTTGAAAACTCTGTTTTTAAAAGGGGCTGTATAAATAAAGTTATTACTATTATCATTATGGATGGCGTGCGAGGCACAGCTACCCGTTGCGGTCCCCGAATTCCAAAGGGCATACAAACAAAATATACAGGAAGCAAAATGTCAATAAGTGTTACCAGCAAAACGGCATACTGTATATACGGACCCCCTCAATGCCGGGGGGGAATTGTAGTTAACTGTTAACTAATATTTCCTATTTCCTAATTAAAACAAAGGTTAATTGCTTACAGGATGTTCAACCTTCGTCTCATGTCAATACATGTAATACTTGACTGGCGGGAAATATTGACTCATGTAGATTTGAAGTCTTACTGTTTGTAAAGCATCAGTGAACTATTTGTGACAGTCACGTTGTCAAGCAACCAGACACCATGGCTGCCTGCAAGCAAACCTCAGGAACAGTATCTCCTAAAACACATTAGTATGGCTCTAAGTCACTTTCCCTACCAGTCAACACAGCGTTACGCTAGCGCCTCTATTCATGACTGTGTTCCCATATTAATGACAAAAAACATATATTTGAGACCTTGCTCAAATCAGGGAGTTATGGAAACATTGGCAACAAAGCAGTGGTGTATCATTAAGTAAAGCAACAATAATCTATATAGATATATTTTATCCGACAAGTTGTATGTGTTCTCTTTACCTCACAACACCGTACCGTTAGGTTGTAGGTAACAATATGGTAAGCCTACTGTACGAACGTTTGATAGAATAATAAAGTAAAAAAATCTGCTAATCTCATGAAAAAAAAACTATCCGGTGATTTAATCGGCTTCTCATTTGAAATGGTGTATTTGCAGAAAAATAAAAGCCCCGAAATTCCCGTCAACATTATCCTCTTCTTGGCCACGTCCCCGCTTCATCCCCAACACAGCTGACTCACGGTAATCTCTTTACACGTTGACATTTGGAGTCACACGATTCGTCTCACAGCGGCACGCTCCTCCATCAGAAGACTCAGAACCGTGGCGACCTCATTTACACATTTCAATCGCTGGTGTGTGTGTGTTTTTTTTGGCCAGTTCCTGACCTGCAGATAACATTGGTAGGTGTTGAAGATGACAGGCTTTTCTTTGTTGTAGAGCCTTTGCATCTCTAATGTCAGTCTGCTGATAGCCGGCTGGAAGTAGGTTTGCTCTGCATCCACCATCAGGCGAACACCGTTCTCAATGGCATGCTGGGGGGAAAAAAAGAAAGAAAAGTAAATGTTTAATTTTTGGTCCCCGTTTATTTGCCTCGCTTAACGACTCTCTCTGCGTCTCGAGCTCGTCGCTCACATTATCAAGCAAGCAAATACTCTCCACCGTTCCCTCCTGCCATGCTCATCGTCGTCCTTCACCTCGCCGTATTACCCGCCTCGCTCCCTCAACGCAACCACAGCAGCGGCCTTCGGCTTTCCCCCTTTCCCTTCTACTTAAAGTTACAATTACAGTTTTTAATACTTCTCTCGTTGTGTCCCTGCATGTGGGTTCTCCTCCAGTTCCGAACACATTGTGACTCATTGAATACAAATAACGCAGAATATTTGCGATCGTGCTTATGCTTATGCTACGTTCACACCAAAAGCATTGCGAATTTTCGCAACGCTTTGTCGCAACGCTTTGTCGCAACGCTTTGTCGCTTGAGTTTATATGGTTAATTTGCGTCATTCGCTTTTTCACGGCGGAAAGGGGGCGCGGCTTATCTCCGTGGCTTATCTCCGTAAAAACAGTTACCGTACTTTTCGGGTTATAAGCCGCTACTGCCTTCGGTCAGTGTCCCCGACAGCTCCCCGCTGTAGCTCCTGCTAGCGCTCCGTCACTTCCCCGCTAACTTCCGCTAGCTCCCTGAAAACCACCGAAGGTAGCGGGACCAGGCTCGACACCCGACTTGGGCAGAGGGGACGCGGGCAGTAGCAGCAGCAGCAGGCAGTAGCAGCAGCAGTGGCCGGTAGCAGCAGAAGCGCTAGCTAGCAGCGCTACTAGCAGCGCTAGCTAGCAGCGCTACTAGCTTGCTACAGCGGGGACACTGATCAGCCGTAGGAGCGGCTTATAACCCGAAAAGTACGGTACTATTTCCGCCATCCACCAATAAAATAACCACTAGTTCTGCTTTATACTTGTTGTGGGAATTCCACAAACGTCGGAACATCTAACGCCCTCGTGTCTGGGTTCATAATATTATCCGTACTCGCGCACATCTCTGACTCCTCCAGGAAGAGCGTCTGAATGACGGCCGCTGCAAACGCTACTTCGGGCGGACCAGCAGCAGTTTGATTCAGCAACGGCAGGACGTGACTCAGCGTCACACAAAATGAGGCACATTTTTTTGCAACGCGCCATTCGCGCCGCCCGGAGTAAATTTGCGTTGTTCATTGACTTTGCATGCAATCTACTCGCGGCGAAAAATGGGTATGAATGCAGCATTACAATGGTTAGCAGAACGGCGGTGGCCTCGGTCATTATATTAAAACGTCACCCTTGTACAATACTGTACGGCTTTTACCCACTATCTACCGACATGTATGTACGCACTGAAAAATATATTCGCATTAGTAACTGTGTGTACTGTATAAGCATGAAAAACAAATGATGTTTCGTCAGATGCTACACCCACACAAAACAAGAAGGCACAGCTTGATCAGCGGCCGCTCTCTGTGGTTATTGTGAGGTTCACCTTGGCCAGGACGTCCATGCGCTGCAACATCCTCTTCATTTGCTTCTCCTCCTCGGAAGTGAACGCCTTCAGCAGCGGCTCCAGCTCACTTAGCTGAGCAAACGGGAGAGTCAGTGAGACGCTAATGAACCAAGTATCACACAGCGTGACACCCGATTGGTGCTTCCTACTTCATCCACCCCTTGAGCTCTTCCGCTGTCTTTAGTTCAAGGTCAACAGTCATAAACTTGCAAGAATTTTGGAGACACGCAATTAAAACGAGGCAGCTCATTTATCCCAGTTTTTAAAACTGAGACTGTTGAGGATAAATTTACTCCAAATATGGTGTAACCCTAAATAAATCTGGAAGTTTGGGGCGTGATTAAAGTCATAAATAGCTGCAATTGGTACATCTGATCGTATTAGGTTCAAGGTGAAGTTATGGCAAAAGGAGCACAACTAACTATTTAAATACTGGAAAAAGTAAACTGTATGAACAAACATTTATTTTCAGTGCAACTTGACAGCGAGGAATAAATAAGTAAAATATTTTAAAATGTATTGTATTTTAACATTCTGGGATATTCTTTTAACTGCACACCTTCATAGTCAGTATCTCTTTCTGTGTTTCATGCTACTGACCTCTACATTAGGGACAACCAGCAGGTCCGATATCTTCTTCCTGTCATCTATTAGGCTGTTCCAGTCGAGCACGTCTATGGTTCTGTCGAGGCAGAAGGTAGAAAGGTGTCAAGTATGTTATGGTGACAGTGTATTAGTGAGTGAAAAATATGCCCAGTATCTTGTTTTTGGTAAGTTATAAACTTGTCTTTTTTTATAATTTTTTTATGAGGTGGTGTGATTATTTTTGGGTAAAAAAAATTATGAATTGCCGAACAATACTGTGCATGTACTGAAGTGAACTATGAAGATGCATAAATCAAGAAAGACATTTTATGAATATATTTTACTTATTTATTATTGCGATGTAATGCTGTGATTAAATGATATATATATACTGCAAAAAGAAACACAATAATATATTTTTCACAGAAGTATTTGTCTTGTAAATTGCCTTGGATATAATAAAGTATATTTTCTGTGTGTGACATTGTTTTACAGATATCTCCTATTTATTTTGGTGACTGTGTTCATGCTTACCCTGGACATTCCTCTTTCTTTCCAGTGAACCAGCCATACAGGTCACCCTTTGCACCCAGTTTGGTCAAGAACTCCTGGATGGACATACATATCTTAACTGCAAAGCCCATTGTGTTGCAATAGCTTCCTATTGTGTGAAATGGGAACGTGAAGATGATCTATAACATTGGATGTACAAGATGAGACTCCACCTGCAGTGGTTTGAGCTCCAGCCTCTGCTCTAAGGCCTCGGTGTCGTCTTCCCCCTGCTGTGATGCCAGGAAGGTGAAAAATTGCCGCCATTTCACCAGGACCTCTGAGAACTGGAGCTATAAAAAATGTTAAATAAATGTCAGTCCACTACCACATGGGTATCAGCTAAACTAGTGTGCTGACCTTTTTATCATCCTGTAGTACCTACCAGAAACTGAGGCCGTCCTAAAGCAGTCATTTTGATGGCAGAAAAACCGTCCATTGAACTCCCACCTAGAATTTAAACATGTGTGAAGTTTTTAAATACATCAAATGGTGTAAAGACAAAATGATTAACATTATGGTAAATTAATGCTTCAATTACAAATGAAGGGGAAGTTAGAGCGTCTTTAGCTTCTGTACTGTGACGTACAGAAGTGAAACTGAATAGTTGAGCACTGTACAGTTAAGAGGTATTTAAATGAACTTCTTTGCATTTGATTGGACCTTTAAAAAGGTGGGCTTTTTAGGCGTGCAACCTGTGATTGACAGATCGCTGCCGTATCCGGGCGTCACTACGTCGTTCGTTCCTCCGCATTCCAAATATGGTAACTTCTGTTCATCAAATGCAAAAAGGCAAGATGGCGACGGCGAAATGGAGGCTTTATAACAGCAGTCCACAAACCAACGATGACTACGCCCACTTCTATATGTACAGTCTGTGCCACAGTGGCTCGTTCCACACACACACACACACACACACACACACACACACACACACACACACACACACACACACACACACCTCCCTTCACTAAAAGTTGCAGATTGATTGATGGATGGATGTCGTGATATTATTAGTTGAACTTGTTTAGGTAAGAAACACTTCATATTTTTGTTTTACAGGAAGAAAACATGATTGTATTTTGATCTTTTTGATTTGATTATATTTATTTGTTGCATATATTGTTAAACAGGTCCACAATATGACCAGCGCTGCAATCTAAAAGGGTTAAAAGTGCTTTTTTTTTCATGTCTTCTCGGCTTTAAAGACTGTGCTGCATCTAATTAATCTAAATTAATGAATTCATTTTATAAACTGTATAAGTAAATATACATGAGCGAGAATAGAGTTTACAGCTTTAACAGAAACCCGACATATTGTGAAGTAGCCATACGTGTTGCCGTTTTGATTCTATTGACGTACCAGATGCCTTGATACATTTGATGAAAGTCTCCATATGCTGGTCACATTTGGCCTCGTCGGCGTAGAAATACGTGCGGGCTCCAGTCACACCGCCGCGACGATCGCTGAACTGTTTGTGTGCTTTGTATTTCTTCTCTCTGTGGTCCTCCCCTGGGGGAAGAAAACAAATCTGCATGCGTCTTACTTCTAATTACATCATACACAAATGAGAACAAAAACAAGGCGTCTTACCTATGCTCTCTTTCTCTGCAGCGGATACACATGAGCTAAATTAGAAGGAATACAAAAGGATGATATGAGTTAATTTGCCATGTTTTGGGGCAGTTTTTGAAATAAATTACGGCAGAAAAGTGTCTTATTTTTGGGGGGTTTAAATTGGGAACATTTTGGCTTTGTGGCAACGGCATGCCAGAGGGTGAAATTGTGTTTAGTGACCCTATATATGCTGAACTGTCCTGCTGTCAGCCTGCTGACCCTCCAGAGAGGGCAGTTTGTAGCATCACACCCCACTTGACCTATCCCCCCCCATCACAGGGAACTGGGGAGCTCATGTAACCAAATGGATGACTGAACACTCGGCATGCTTGACATTAGAGACGTCAATAGGATTCACAGCCAGGAAACAGAGGGGAGTTATCTTTTGACATGACGTGCCATTTGGCTGAAAAAAATAAATAATCTGGATTTAACTGCAGTGGAATCCATTGGCAGAAATGGTATTGTCGTACACACATTTAGCTAAAACCGCTTGTTTTCTTTATGTTCATTTTCTATCTAAAAATAGTAGGGAAGAATCCATCAGTCACAATTATTAACACTTTGGATGTATTGTCCACAATTTCTATAGCTGAATTCAATAATTTATTTAATTTATTAAGGAAAAATGCCTCGGAAAAGTGATGATTTCCTGCTTTTCTCTGTTTTATATAATTGTAAATCAAATGTTTTGGTCGGATAAAACAAATTAACATAAAATGTAAACTTACACTTGTGATGGCCCTTTCTTCATTGGTGTCTGACATATATTAGACTTACCGATTACTCGGTTAAAATATATATATTATTATATATATATGTATATATATATATATATATATACATATATATATAATAAGATTCATTTTTAATGCAGCCTTCCAGATAGAAAACAATCTCAGAGTTTTACACAGCACCGAGTAGCTGGATAATAAAACCCTGATGTCAGTACTGGTTCCAGTTGAGGCTTTAACTGTGCCAGGATTTCAATTTTGTTACACTGCTAACAAAATAAAACTGTGCTCGAAGCACTGATTAGTGGTCAAATGTTGTCATGAAAAGGGATATTTTAATATGATTTATTGTTTTATGGCAGCTTCATTACAATAAACTCAGTACCGCCCTTCAAAAAGCCTGTATTAATGCAATATAAACTGTAAAATGTATTTTAAGTTTAAATGGCTGACAAAGCTGAAGCCTGGCATTGTAAGTATCAACATCAAGCCAGGCCTCTGCTCCTGATTCCTTCTTTCTGTTGTAAGGAACTCATGTTGTTGTTGCTACTATCTTGACAGATCATTGGGAGTGCCTGTCAAACCCGGCTGTGTGTGATCAAGCCGGCTTAAAGTATCTTGTCCTCCTGCTTCATTGTTTGAAGTTGTATGCTCACCTAACAAAAGCTTTCGAGGCTGGGATTCAATACTTCTTTTGATGTTTTTCAAGCAGACATCCCCAAGACAAAGTATATCAAAGCTGTGTGTAGTGATATCTTCTTACTAGTGGTATGGTATTAAAAGAACATACAATGGGTTGAAATACAAGAGAGGTGTAAAAAGCCATGTGCCTGGTAGCTTGGTCTCCTTACAGAATGTGATAAAAGGTGATGAAACGACCACAGCAGACATTATGTCTTTACACAAGCTGACATTGCAGTCAGCAGTCACTTTACGTCAACAGATTTAAGCATAAACATACCGCCTAACCCCCTTGTTTATTCACTACGTCTGACCTTTAGAAATCGACAGACGTTGTGTGAGATAAAAAAAAAAAAGGTCAGTCTTAAAATTGAAATAAAAGAGATCTGCCCTTTTAGGCTGATTGTTACACTCACGCTGAGTAAACCTGACGAGTGCATTTGTCTTCTTCAATTCAATAAAAAAAATAAAAAAAAGGCTTCAAATATGTTTTGTTTCTATTCACGGATTTGACGTTGAAGCGATTCCTAAATGGGCCAAAAGAGTCCATAATTTATTTTGGACTACGAGATGTCCTAATTACTCATAATGCATGAGCGCCCAGAGCTACAACTTAAGTAACGTCGCCGCTGCCTCTAAGCAGAGACACTGCTTGCATAAGGTCGCTACTGTCATCCAAGTCAACATCAGCTCACGGATCAAATGGCCACTGCCTCGTGCTGCTACCCATGTGACGGGATTCCTGCCGAGTGAGAAACACTCTCCAGCCGGCCAATCCGCGACCGAGCCAGCAAACCATGCTGTGACGAGTGTTTTGTTTACTTCCTGGTTGTGAGGCGCATTAACATGAATCTATATTTGACATCAAGCAAGTGGAAAATACTTTGCAAGCTAATGCACTCCGAGTGGAGGCCAGTTTGCTTTAGAGAATTCAAATGGGACAAGATCTATGGAGTTCTACGGCCAATTTGAATGTTCATATAACTGTACCCAAATGATTCCTCTTTTAAATACCAACCGTTGACATCTAATCAAATCCTGAAAAACACACTTTTGATCACCGATAACGTAGACTCAAAAACATATTTAGTTGCATGCAATATCTCCTAAAATGTGTGGCTTTCATACTCCATCTCTTTCTGTTCGGCCTCCTCCTGGCTGATGTCTTCCTCCACGCTGTAGTCCAGGACGGAGCCGACGCCAAAGGCCTGATTCTTCTGGATCAGCGGCCGGATGGCCACGTGGTCCTCACCGGCGACAAACTGCCCGTAAAATGTCATCTTCATGAGTTGGTCGAAGGCTCGCTGGCCCAGGATCTTCTTACCTAGGTTCATTATCTGAGCAGAGAGGGAGAGGACGTTTGTAACAGGGTTGTGATTTTTGACAGGTGTATTATAAGGTGCTAATAATGTATGACCCTAATGTATTCTACTGTGGCGTAGTTGATATGAATAATTCAGAAAAGACGGGCTGTGTCTCGGGCCGGTTTTGAAAGCAACCCTTTTAAGGTGAAGACGAATGCACACAACACTAAAACAGGGACAACATATGAAAATGAAACAGCTGTAAATCGGAGTTTCGCCAGATTACATTACTACTACTTAGTATTCTGCGTTTTGCTTTCAGAAACCACAGCCGAGCTCTCCATTGATCACATGTAGAGCGTGACGAGTGTGGGAGGAATGAACATGCAGTGATGCAAGTCTAGTACTGTCCATATGCACAAGAAAAACAACATATATATATATATATTAAAACCAAAGTTTCTTATGGCAAATCAATTTATATACTGTGTATTAACATTACCAGATGGACATTAACATTATAAAATGACCTGAGATCCGGTTTAAATTATGCAACAGGGTCTACAGAGAGGTTGCATGCTTGGGGAAAGAACAGGTTGTAACTTGAGATGTGGGCGTTGCCATGAAACTCACCTGAGGCCAAGGCGCACACATTCAAGTTTATTAAGTGTCAAAAGTCAAAAGTTGCATACATGTTAGAAAACTGAAGTTTTGTTTTGTCTTTTGTGGCCTTCCCGCTTGCTGTCAACAAAAAAAATGCGCTCAAATGTGTATAGAAACGGTGAACAATGCATCTGTGCCCAGTGCTCTAACATGCACAGTGAACTGGGGACACATTGTTCTGGCGTCTCGTGCCTCTTTTTTTTGGAGACTCGTTTCTTCCCGCCTATGAACATGTCACATAAGGAAACGGGTACACAAAACTGTTATATTTAAAGATGCTGTGGACATGTAGTTAGTCACCTTGAACTCGCATGAACGTGGTTAAATGGCCGAGTTACCTCTGTGTTCTTTTCAACCAGGAAGTCATAGGAGCAGAGTTTGAAAACCACCAAACTTCTGAGCAGCTCTAATGAGTCTTTGCTCTTATATGCCCTCTCTGTCTGGTCAAAGTCTACGGAGAGCTCATTAGCGGCGGTGGTGGTGGAGGAGGAGGAGGAGGAGGAGGAGGAGGAGGCGGCGGCGGTGCTCCCGTCTCTCCCCCCTCTCCGCGGCGGTCCGGGAAACGTCGCCGAGTCATGTTCAGCGCCGCCGCCGCCGCTCACGTCGTCCCGCGGCCCCGGCTGGGTCGAGGAGGTCGAGGACCGCAGTCTTCGGCTGAGGTAAAGCCGCTTGAAGGGAAGGGTCGCCGCGGCCCGCGCGAGAGCTGCCCCGGCTTTGGCGGTAAACATCAACCTGGAGGAGGTCGACATCGATGGTTACGCGCGGACCATCTGCCGGTGCGAGCTACACACGCGACAGTGTAAACAGATCAGGGAGCCGAAGCACGAGCGTCACTGGTTGGAGGCGATGGCCTGTGACGCAATAGTTGTTTTTTCACTCCCAAACGTTTTGTGTGACATCATATCGGTGCCCTATAGTCCTCGATGCAATTAGGGGTATTCATTTATATATTTCTTGCACTACAACACAAGTTAGTTATTGACTTTACTCAGTAAAGGCTATACTAGATAGCGGTTAATTTGCAAATTCAAAATATAGCCATCTATTAAAAAAACAATACTGTATATGCTGTAGCTCTACCTCGACTAGGTGCAACAGAAGGATGGATAGATGGGGAATAGCATGTGTCACAGGAGTGAAGATACATACACCACTAAAACAAAAGAAAGCATGCATCATTCAATGATAAATAAACTAGAAAAACACATCAGACTATTGTATAATTCACCCATAACATCACACTGGGTACATTAGTGCAGAAGTATGTTCTGAGAGATGCTCTTGTAAAGTACATTTGGCTGATTAAACTATGTTACCCACTCTTACTTTGTGAAGTGCTATTTTTTTTTAACTTGAAGTGGAGTGTTTATCCATTATGCCATTGTTATATACATATATATATATATATATATATATATATATATATATATATATATATATATATATATATATATATATATATATGGCAGTGGGTTTTGTTATGGATAAAGTATTATGCCAATGGGTGATTCATACCTTTATTTTGGTCCTAAACCGCCTCAAAAAGGGTCTCTGTTGTAATAAGAGAAGATACTCCATGGACATGCACTGGACAGGATGTTGTAATGCATCTGATGTAATAAATATATTCTCCCTCCCTGCTAATTAGCTTCCACTGGTCAAGAGACCTTGCACTTTGTGCAGGAGGTGCCATGTGCCAAAGTAACTTCGTTGGTGTTAACAGATGGGGGAGCTATTGTCTAACATAGTTATTACACTGCTGCCCCCTCCAACACACACACACACACACACACACACACACACACACACACACACACACACACACACACAGAGAGAGAGAGAAAAGCACATGCACGCTCCTCGTGCATCAATTAAAAACTTCCTGAAATGATTTGTTAAAGAAGTTTAATGCAAATACAATACATATCAGCAAATCTGTCATTTTTAAATGTGATCATTCACAGATGCTAAAAGTACGCAACTATGGTGATAACGACAGTAGTGGTCATTTTATTATGTAGAAAGTGCTGTGCTTTTCATTTTCCTTATCGCCCACGTAAACTTTTTTTTGTTCATCAAAATAACAGATTCTGCCACTAGACATAGTTGTAACCCGGGCCACTGAAACGGACCCGGTTGCACACAGGCCTATGTAAATTTGGTGGCGCACGCATGGCGCACAAAGCCAAAGATAGAGTAACAAATCAGGAATTTCCCTTCTGCCACTCCTGAGAGCGCAAGAGAGGACAGAAGTTAAGGATTAAGCGCGTCTCCTCAGACAGGAACACACGGAAAGGCAGCTGATTCGCCTCAATGTTCATTTTTTTTTTTTTTTTTTTTTGTGAAGATCATCATATCGACACGTTTCTACGCGCGTTGAGGGCATTGTTTTGGATTTTTTTTTTCATTTCATTATGAGTCTGGACCAACGGGCTTTGCGCGATGGCCTCTTTTAGTAACTTTGGAATAAACTGCGCACTGCAAGAGAACAGCGTTCACCGAGAATACTCTGATGTTCAACTTTTGTTTTTCTGACTTATTTCCAACTTTTGGCTTGGGATTGCTGTCGCTGGTCACTTTTTTTCTTTTTCTTCAGCTGCTGAGTTTCTCGATGGCGTAGGTGGTTGCAAGAGTTTGTTCAATCACCTTTCTTTTTTTTTTCGGGATCAAGGGGTTTGATATTTACCGAGCAGACACATCTGGATTATGTGCGTAAAACCAATCGGAGTGTTTAAAAAGCAGTGAAAAGCATCATCGTCGCCTTTCGGAGAAGCGGAATGCGGAGTGGAAACGGCGTCTAGAAGGATGCTGCCGCCTGTACAATGGAAGTGAAGAACTCTTTTGCTGTTGTTGCGGTGGCTTGTCTCTTCGTTTGCTCCACTTTCAGCCAAGAGCTCAATCCCAAAGGCAGGAATGTATGCAAAGCACCTGGGTAAGCGTCCGTGCAGAAGAACGTTTAGCGTTTGAACCGCTGGTTGTCCATGCAAATCAGCTCGTTTTGGGAAGTTTCTCTCGTGACATCGTTTGCCTCATTCTATTTACTTCAGGGTGCGACTTTCTTTCAAACAAAAAGACAAACAAAGTCAGGGGTTGAAAGTGCACTATGAACTCAAAACTTGTATCGCCTAATTCCTCACGTATATTTCAATTTCTTTGAACAAATAATGTTTTAAAACTGAGCACACTAAAGACAGAAGAAGAAAAAATATAGACATTTTTTGCAGTGTTGGCCTGATGCACGAATAGCGGTTTTCACTAAAGTGGAATAAATCGCAGTCGACATTTGAACATTCTCGTTCCCACATTGGAGACATAACTTCACGGGGAGCTCTTTCTTTTCGACACATAACGTGTTCCCAGTCCGCTGTACAGCAGCAGGAGCAGGAGGAGGAGTCCATTGCTCAAAGGAGCTATACAGATGTGCACATCTGGAACAGGAGTGTGTGGATAGGGAGCGCTCTCGTTGACCGTCACAGTATTCGTGGCACGGTTTGATAACACACGTGTGGTTTGATGATGCGCTTTTAGATGTTCATCTTTTTGTCAGTGTGAAGTTTATGAAATGTTCAAAAATAAAGTCAGAGAATTATATTCTAGGAATCCACATATCGAGACAGCTCTCTCTCTCTCTCTCTCTCTCTCTCTCTCTCTCTCTCTCTCTCTCTCTCTCTCTCTCTCTTAAACGTTAAGGGATCCAAAAAGCATCTCTGGATGACTTCTAGGATCAGTGTAAAAGAAAGAAGAAAAAAAAACAGGTCCATAATTGCTGACTGCAGGATCCAAACTTGTTGGACATGATGTCTGCAGATATTAGGAGAGAACTAGCAAATGTATTCCAGAGGGGCTCATTCTCCACTATGCCGTGAAATATGTCTGATAAGAAACCATTACTATTCTACCTTTTTTTGTTTCTCGGAACATAAGTAGTGTTTGTATCTGAAAGCCATGCGCTGCGGTCACAATTAAATGTACCAAGAGCTGCTTTTCAAAAGGTGTGCTGTCATCGCATAGATTGTATGTTGCTTCACTGAGCAATACATCATCATTCACCCGAAACATATAGCCTCTAAGGCTTTTGGGAAGTTTCCAGTATAATATAAATAGCATGGCCTCCACTGCTCTACAAGTTTGACATTTTGCCCTCCTTACAGTATTCAACATTCATTCTGGTGAACTTTCCACTCACCTGTTTTATTTTCCATTATGACTTCAATGCGATGCTTTCATCACTGACGCAGAAAAATGGATTTCTGAATCAGTGAGAGAGCATCTATTGAATTTCTCGGCAAAGGGGAGTTGGAACATTCTTGATGTCACAATGAAAGGCAAACACCTCATGAATTCTACAATCTTTCTTTCCGGCGCTGACACGGGATTGACTGTGTGGTTTTTAAGAAGGTCAACAAAAGTCAGCTTTATACATGTTGACTGGAGTTTGTCAAAATCCGGAGCAGCGCAGTTGCAACCAGTTGAAGCCAGCGCCATGTTATGTACATTAAATGCTAAAAGGCCTATTTAGTAACTCTTCCATCCACAACGAGTGAAAGCACACGGAGCGTAGACCTGTGATCTCTACCACGCGCCGTTTCTGGCAGCCTAAGTAGCGGCGTTGCTCCCATGCACGTTGACTGAAAGCGAACTGCCATCTTCAAACACTCTAGGGGAAGCTGACGTGTTGCAGGGGCCCCACAGAGGTCGCAGGCGTGGGAGGAAGAGGAGTCGCATCCGTTCTTTCCTGACAGGGCCTAAAAACTTTGCCTGTAAAATATTGTCTCTGAATATTCACATTTCCTCCAAAGGCGATTAAATAAACTGATACACTACACAGATGCATGGGGGTTAAGGGCCGCTAAGTGTACACGCGACCCATATTCAGATAATTATACAACCGTGTTTGCAGAATTTTGGCGTCGGCCACATCAGTAGGAACAGTGAGATCAAAGAGGCTGGAGCTGGGTGTGGATGCTGCCGCTGTGACGTGTGTGTTGGTTTCACTGGAGCCAGGTTCTTCATCATCCCCGCCCTCATTCTTAATGGCGTAACTTCTCTTCCAGATCACCGGGACTCGTGTGCTGCGGCGGATGGGGGCAGCTAGGGGACGAGTGCCTGACACGTATGTACCGCGCAGACCAGCGTTTGTCAGTACAGCTCATTGTGCCAGCAAGTTGAATAACACGGCCTCTTCTGTTTCACCCCAAGCTCTCTGCGAAGGCAACTTCACCTGCAAGGAAAATGAGGTGTGTGTCAGGCCGAATGAATGTCGCTGTCGTCATGGATACTTTGGAGCGAGCTGTGACACTAGTAAGGGATTTGCTGATTTTTTTTTTTCAACCTTTTGCCTCTTGTCTGTGGTGCTTAGAGGTCAAGCAATGTTAAATGTTAAAGACTCGTTAAATATACAAGTTTTAGGTCTCATAAAAGTAGAAATGATTGCACTTTGGGGCTTTTCTACAGGTGAACCACTGAAATATCTCAACAACTATTAGATTGCCAAGAAATGAGCATATGTTTGCTAACGTGCTAAACGAAGATGGTGGCAAAACATTGGCACGTTGTTAGCATGGCAGTTGTGATTGTTTTGCCATGCTGCCGTTTAGCAAATGGCACCGATCTGCCTCAGACGAGCGTCACAGAGCCTCTAGCTCGGCTCTAGACCAGGGGGTGCCAAACCTTTTCTGAGGGCCAAACACTAGAGAACGTTTAGTTTGCAACCAGTTACACTCCAAGAGAGTACATGTTTCCAGAGCAGAAAAACGCATGTGCCATGGAAAAATCATTTGCGATCAAAATGACTATGCAACTCTAGTAAACAGTTTAACGTTTGGCATTGCAGTAATTTATTGGTGTGCCAACACTGTCTATTAAATCAATTATTACTGTATCGGCACAGATTGCCAAATATATATTTTCTGTTCATGGCCATAGGTCCCACTTAAAAGACTGCAGATGTAAACATAATATGCACATTTGTAAGTGTAATATTAGTAAGAAACAGGAAGGGGCAGAAAGTGTAAAATAGTGACAAATATTTTTTCACAAAAATGAAGTCGATGTCAAGTGTTTGAACTAGGAGGTGCAATGCACATACAGTAAAATGTATTAGAAACATGCTCAAGCCATGTTGTAGTTTATTAAAACAATTCACCACGGGCCATTTAAAAACAGTCAGCAGGCCGCAGTTGGCCCACAGGCCGTGGTTTGGCCAGCACAGCTGCAGGCTGTTGCTATTGCTCAAGGATATTTGAGTCAGAATAGTGTTTCCCATTTCCTGACAAGTGCACGTGTCTTTCAACAGAGTGCCCGGCCCAGTTCTGGGGCCCTGACTGCAAGGGGAAATGTAATTGTTACCCCAACGGCCAGTGCGACGACTTGACCGGCGAGTGTACCTGCAACCACAACCGGTGGGGACATAACTGCGAGTACCCTTGCATGTGCCAAAAGGGAAAGTGCGACCAAGAGACGGGCAAATGCACGTGCCACCCCGGCATCTGGGGCCCCCTCTGCAACAACAACTGCTACTGCAGCATCAACTCCATCTGCAACGCCAAGACGGGGCGATGCATGTGCAATCCCGGTTGGACGGGGAGGAACTGTGCAATCCAGTGCAACTGCAACAATTCACCATGCGACCAGTTCACGGGGCGCTGCCAGTGCCGAGAGACGCTGTGGGGCCCCCGGTGCGAACGTTACTGCCAGTGCAGCCAGGGCAAGTGCAACCAAGGGGACGGCTCGTGTACCTGCACGCCAGGGTATCGTGGGAAGTTCTGCAGGGAGCCGTGTCCTGCCGGGTTCTACGGTCAAAACTGCAGGAACAGGTGGGGAAAAAAAAAATCTTGGCAGAGAGCAAATGTACCATATAAAAAAGCACAGGAAATATGCAGTTTTACAGATGCCTAATGTTCAACTCCCTTGTCCGATCCATATTACGGTGTAGCTTTGTGGTTTTAGGAGGAAATACGATTTGATATACGCTGCAGGTGATAATCCTGAAAAGATCTGACTGCGTTACTTAATGGAACAATAATATAGTGAGATTTGGGAGTTGGTATTCACATTATCCCATCATCATCAGCAAACATGGAGAAGCAATTCAGGTTAAGTGCTCTACCTTCCATGGACTGTGACATTCTCACATGCAACCTTTGCTGTAAACTAAAATGAGCTCTATCAGAGTTCCGTGTGGATTATCTCCCTCTTTAAATGACCATTAAAGCAACAAGTCAAAGCATACAAACAGATTATTTCCATCTGGTTTCACATCCTTTAACAATTGTACTACATTAGGAAGACATTTAAAACGAGATAAATTATATATATATATTTTTTTTTCTGTTCTCCTTGGTTGACCACAGGTGTGGGCACTGCAAGGGCCAGCAGCCCTGTAAGGTGACGGAGGGACGCTGCATCACCTGCGACCGAGGCTGGAACGGGACACGCTGTGACCAGCTCTGCTCCAAAGGCTTCTTTGGTGAAAACTGCCAGGAAGTGTGTCCCTCCTGTAAAGACGGTCACCACTGCGACCCCATTCATGGCAAGTGCTCTCACTGCAACCCTGGCTGGATTGGGGACAGGTAAGGAAACACAAGACAAGAGTACAATTCAGAAATGTGTCAATGAAACAGCTCAGTATTGTGCTGGTTCCTGAAATAGTCAGAAAATGCAATCTGTTGGTTTTGTGGGCATGGACACTAATTTAGTTCGGCATGAAAACGAGGCCGATTGGCGAATTAGGATCTTTTTTTTTTTTGGGGGGGGGGGGGGGGTGGACAAACAAATGAAACGCATCAACGTGACAATGCAACGGTCAGAGCGAGTGACATAGGATTAAATATCCTAAAATACTTCTGGTAGGCGGGACGGGACGTGGATGACTTTCAACTACGACTCAGGTGTTTTGACACGCCATCTGTTTTGCTGCCTCAACCTAACTATGCCTAGCTATTTTAATGCTATTTACATGAACCAAAATTCTGTTTTGTGGCGTAATGTCGTCCCGAAAAAAGAAGTCGTGCCGAGCGACAAAGAAAATGGACCATTCGTGCCCCCAGCAGATTGCATATCGTGACTACTTCACGACCTGCAGAGAGACTGTGACGCAAAGAAACGTGCAAAACAACACATTTCTGTTGTTCAGTCACACCTTTATTCTTTACCATTTTCAACATTAAAAACATGACTTCATCAAGTACCTGACTGTCATACTAGTATCCACACTGCGACGATGTCTGTGACTCGTACTGCTGAGCTTGAAAATGACTGTAAACATCACATTTCTCTTGGGCGTGATAGGTGCGAGGTGCGCTGCCCCAACGGCACGTACGGCGAGAACTGTGAGAACAACTGCAGTCACTGTTTTAACGGCATCTGCCATGTTGTCACCGGAGAGTGCTTGTGTGACCCGGGATTTTATGGCACCTAGTAAGTCACGAGACACCTCACACCTACAAAATGTTTATGCATTACAATACACAGTGAAAATGGTTGATGGCTTTCTTATTCCTTTTGTCACACAATTGTATGTCTTTAAGCGAGCATGTGTTTTGGGGCATATTCTTTTACAGATACTGATAAAGAACCCTCTTCAAATGCAAAAAGTTCAATTCCATTGAAGGGCACATTTTGCCTGGAACACATAACTGCTCCCATTTATGCCTTTTCTCTATTTCTGTGTCCTATTTCATGCATCTGCCACTTGGATTGCACATTAAACCGATGTTGTTTTTGTCTGTACTCAAGCTGCAATATGACCTGTCAACCCGGCCAGTATGGAGTGAACTGCAACCAAACCTGCTCATGCAATGACAAGAACTGCGATCCTGTGTCTGGTGCTTGCTACCTCCGTAAGAAAACCACATGCTTTGTTGTTATGGTGTTTTTAAAGAGGTCTCTGTGATCGTCAGTAGTCAGTAACTAGTGTTTATTTTCCGAATAATCTACCTTTCCAGAGACAAATGGCTATTTGTCAAAAATAATTATAACCCTCTGGTACTGCTTGTCCAAAGAGCCAGATGCCTCTAGCTGCTTGTGTATTAAAATGTCTAATAGTTGGCGGTACGCACCGAGTACCAACAAACACATCTATTCAGGTCAGCGTGTGTAGTGGGAGAGTTAACGTAGCGAGGCCTTGATAGTGTTTCCAGACCCAGACCGGTGTCCTTTTTATGGCTGTGTTTGTTGGCTCTGTTCCTGTCCAGCCAGAGAGAGGGAGAGGGAGGGAGAGAGAGAGAGAGGGGAAGGAAGGAGGAATAAAAAGAGTGAAAGTATGAGAGAAAAAGAGGACTTGGAAGGGAGACAGAGTAAAAAAAAGAGTGCACTGTTTGGAAAGAGGAGCTCTTTGAAGGCATGCGAGGAGACGATTGTTGTTTAGGACACTAAGGTAGCAGAGACCTTGGCGAGTGGACATACATGATGCGCGGTGGCAGGCTGGTCAGCAATATCACCAGACCTCATCACCTTTTGTCAAAACCGTTTCCCATTCTTTATCCAGCTGTGAGCACAGAGCAAGTGACAACAGGCCACGCCCAGACAGCCCCACAATCCATCGGAGCCTTATGTGACAGTGTAAAGACCCGAGGGCCGCCGCTGCTCATCCCTTAACTGATGGTTTGCTTCTCTCCTGGTGTCAGCTGTCCTTGCCAGCGTCCATGCTCACGCAATTACAGCACTTATTATCTTTAGGGTGTATCCCACTTGAAGAGGGAGGGGCGCTAATAAATCATCGATGAGTTATGGTGAGGGCTGTCTAGTAAAGAGAGAGGGGAGACGCTCGCAGGAAATCAGCAGTGAAAGCGTAAATGGTCCCGTGTCTGCAGGGAGATACGATTAATAGTGAATTATTTTTGCAGTGAATTTCCGCCGGTTGCAACATTCCTCAGAGACGCTGCATTGAAAATCAATTGTTAATGTCAACACGGTGCTCTGTCTTTATTATCAAAAGCTAACGGGCGCATTAATACAGATCACACAGTTAGCTCATCTCTCTCCTCGAGTCATGTGAACTCACTTGTTCGGTAAATCATAATCATTTGCCGTGTGCCAAGGTCTCTGGTGTTAGTGATGACGGAGAGGGAGATTTGTTGAAACTGGCATTAAGAGTTTTGCCGCGCCAACGGGGCACACCCAAAAATTCCCTGCCTCTCGTCTTTCAGAGCCCAACCAGCGGATGGGTGTGATCGCGGCTGGAACCCTGGTCTCCTTTTTACTGATTGTCCTCCTGTCGCTGCTGTGCTGCTGCTGCCTGTGTCGACACAAAGACGACCACAAGTGAGTGACGGATAGGTGTCTCCCCCTCTACGCGCCGTGATGGGAGGGGTCGAGTAGATTGCCCTGGTTATAAAAATATAGAAGAAGAAAATGTTTTCTTTCTACTCTCTCTCTCTCTCTCTCTCTCTCTCTCTCTCTCTCTCTCTCTCTCTCGGCAGGAACCAGGTTGTAAAATGAATAAATGCATTTAAATTGTATTTTAAAGCACTTTTTTATGTATTGACATTACAGTGCGAGTAGCAATGTGAGCAGCCCCCTGGGCCCTCAAAAAAAGAGAGGCACGGGGCCAGGTTTAATATGCCTCTTTTGAATGATTCATTTGGCTTTCCATGGCGTCATCCCTTTTCAGTCCTAACCGAGACAACTCTACCAACAGCAAAAAAGCCAAGCGGATCCTGTGCGGACGATTCAGCCGAATCAGCACGAAACTCCCCCGTATTCCACTGAGGCGACAGAAACTACCCAAAGTAGTCGGTAAGCCCCAAAAACTCTTTCTCATATCCCGCCGCAGTGCCGCCAGAAGCCGCTGTGTTTCGTGTAATCAGCTTGTACAGCACAGTCTGCTAAAGCCGCATCACTCTTGGCTTTGATTATTAGGCGAATGATATTCACGTTGACGCGGGGGTGTCAGTCGATATGAAAATGCGGTTTTCACTGGTAATCAGCGGCTCGTGTGTGTCTTCAGCTTAACACAGCCGGGGACAATGACACCAATGGATGGCAGTCAGAGTGCTACCTTAGTCTTCTTCTTAGATGATGAATATGGTTGAAAAGTGTATGGTGGCTGCCAGGCGAGGATGGGGTTTCATTTGAAAGGAATGCACTGGTTTTGGAGCCCCTTATTATTCTTGGCACCCTTAAATGCCATGTGCTCATGTTATTACAACCCTAAACTGGGGCTTTTTTCTTCCCCCCCACACACTTTTTTTTTTTTTTTAATACTCGTTTCCATCGTCTTCTTCCCCAAGAAAATGTTTCTTGGGCCGAGGAGCAGGCTGTGTTATTAAAAGAAGGCCCGTGGTTGTCGGGGGGCCCCGGGTGCTGGTGGTGAGTGACGCGCTATCAAAGGCCGCACTGTTTGGGTGAACGCTGCGGCACTGCTGCTCCATGCGGAGGTCTCGTGGTCTGTGACAGATCTGTCGGTGGACCCGTTCTTTTTTCATAACAGACGGAGGAGATATGATGATATTTTAAACCCCACCAGATGCAGTTCAACATGGCGGCTTTTGTTCAGGGTTCAAAAACAATTTGAACAGTTTAAATACACACAGTTATCTGGATTTCTTTCAGAACTGTTTGTATAAGCAGTAAGTCGTCTTGCTCCTATTAGCTATGTTATGCAACTATACACATGATTGTTCTTCATTGTGACACGTTTGCAGATGCAGGGTAATTGTATTGCCAGAACAGCAATATTTGTCTGCACTTCTATTTTGAATTTCCAATATTTTCAAGACATGGAAGAAATGTGCTTCTAACTGTGCAGATCTATACAGGAGCCCATCCATATTAATGATGGGCTCCTGTGTTTTTATTTACTATTTGAAGTAGGAGATTAATAATGTTAGGCTAACATTGACATAATATAGGGGTGACATTTGCAGTTGTGGTAAAGCAATTAGTCAACTAATGAATTAGTCCACTGACAGAAAGTTAATGTACAGCAATTTTCATGATCAATTTATTGTAAAAAGTCATTTATCAAGGGGAAAACAAAGATTCCCTGGCTCCAGCTTGTCCAAGTGGCTGCTTTTGCCCGTTTGTCATTGTAAAAGAAATCCTTGGACTGTTGATCAGACTAAATAAGGGACTGGGAGGGGAGCTCTCGATTTGCTAAGATTTTGAAAATGATTGCTTATGAAAGGTTCTCAACACGCAATCCAGAGCATATCTATTGCAACCACACAGCTCTCAACGCGACGACGCCGGTGGCGGCAATAGCGGTGCAAAGAGTGCTAACGGCGGCAACAGCGCTGCCAGAGTTTACAATGTTTCCTGAGGCGGGGGCGTTATCAGCAGTAGCTGCTGTATGAGTGCAGTGTGGAGCGCCGGCCATGAGCTAGCCATTGGCGCACGCTCACATACACTAACATACACTAAAAGATTAATATTCACAGCAGTGTTGCGCTGCAGTTTCCTAACGTAGCTTCAGCTCCAGCCTCATTATGAAGCGCTGTAATTTGATTCTTTAAAAAAAAGGGCTCTACTGAAGTCGTGTGCTGTGGAAGGAGTTGATGACCTGGTTTCTTTTTCATGTCTGAGCAGCATGTGACTCCTCGGTTATCCGGCTGATTCTTTAAGATAGAGTCTGTCTCTATTGTGCCTCAGGCAAAATACACTGGCACATGGTTGCCTTTTGTCGTCACACTGTGGCTTACTAATACGCTTGTTTGTGGAGAGCTTGGCCATGTGAAGCAATGTGGCCCTTAGCCAAATGCCTTCACATAAAGATACTAAAATATGTGTTTACACTGAAAGCAAACAGATACAAAAAATGTCAATGCTTTTAAACTCAAGATTTCTGCATCTTAAAAAAAATAAAAATAAGATCACCGTCAAATTTGAGAACAGGCGTCACTACCAGTCATAGTCAAATCTATCGCCACGAGTGTGCGTCTCTCTTGTCTGGGATTGCTTGGTTTGTCCTATCCAAATGTTTGCCCCTCTGCTTTCTGTTGGGCTGCCCACAGACGTGTGGTCTGCCAACATTTAGAAACTCTGACAGGGGCTACACAGTCCTGCACACACGCATTCCAGAGGAGGCCCAATGGGGCTGGAAACAGGAAGTGGTCAAATTTACCCCAGCCCGTGTCAGAACTGTGATTTATCCACACCGGGGTCAGTCCCAACAGATGTGGCAAGGCAGAATGAAAAAAAGGAACATGGGGGAAGAAAGGAAGGAAGACAACAACCTCTGTTAGCACACTCGGAGGAATATATAGCTACAACACACTGTCACCTATTTGCCCTTTGGCATAACTAAGGCTATTTGCTTGTAATTTGGCATTCCATTCTACGCATATTTACAACACGCCCAAGAGATTCACGTCTGTCCTGCATTCCTCACATCCTCTGTGTCCAAGTGCTTACCCACGGGTTTGGGCTGAGAACAGCGCCACCTGTGTTTTTTCCTCTTTTATTTATCCCGGCAAAGTTGTCCGGGATTGCAAACGCGTTTGCAGCAACACTCAACTCCTCCTTCATGCAGATGTGAGCTGCCTAAAGAAAACGTTCTACATAATTAAGATGGAACAAAGAAAGAAAGGTCAGCTTGAGTTTTAGGTATATTTAAAAATGAATGCAATTGGTTGTGTCACTGATTTGGTAATGAGTTTGGCGTGTTGGATGTTACTTAGTGTCCTGCATTTGTTTTAGAGACTATTTCAGGCCGAAACATATCGTTTCTTCTTCTCATTGGCAAGTAATATCCTCATTCTATGCCCACATTTCCACAGCTGGACCAGGCATTTGAACTAGCAACCTCCTTGTCCCAGCCCAGCCCCCGAGCCTTTGGACTACCTCTGCCTGTTAGCGGATCCCCCCACTGAGCAACTGTGGTGGCGGAGCTCTGCAGCTGGGACGTGTCAATAATGTCCTGTTGTGTGTTGGCCTCCATGTAGGGTGGGATCACAGTGGCGTCCAGTCTGCAGGACAATCTGCCCCACTAGACCCACAGTCTGGAGGGAGCAGCTTTCAAAGGCAGCAGTTGTTCATTACTACATACAAGTCATGTCGCAAAATGCCCATGTGTTAGCCTGTCGTTGCATAGGTTAGCTGCTCTACATTCCTCAGTCCCTCAGATTGTCTGCCTATGGGCCTGCTGCCGACCCGGCACACGGGCAGGAGTGATAGACGGAGAACGTACACTTGTCTTGTTCATTTATTTATTTGATTTATCTCATTGAATTTGGGCAAAATATTATTTTGTCATCCACAGCTCTGGGTAAACATTTTGCTGGGTTCTGTATATTATTATTAATCTACCACATCCACACAAAGCTATTTTTTTTAAAGTTAATCCAATCAGAGTATAGTGCCATGGAAGACTTTGGGGTAATTCTTGGAGCCACAAAAGTCCAACATTAACTACACATGTAGAGAGAGCAGGGTGCCATTATTGTTGTAAACAGGATATCCTTAAATAATCACATAAATGGGTGCCATGGGATGGAAGTCCCATCTACATTCATATTGAAATGCTTGTTATTTCTTTCCCCCTTTTACACACATCTGTACTTGCTTATTGTAGAAATGTTGCACCTGTGTTGACATTATCCACCCCACGAGCAACACAAAGACTTCAGACTGCCAAACTGAAACATGTTTAGAGGTTTTGTTGACTTCTTTTGGATGAATGTAAGAACATAGATCCGTGGAGCAATATATATATTTACCTCATGTGTCTTATATTTCATGTCAGCAAGGCATTAAAACAGATCTTCTATCCGTGATAGTAACTTGCACAGTTAAAATCTCTAATTTGGAAAAGTAGATCAAACCCAGGAGTCTCAAGGAAAAAATAAACACAGCAGGGTCCTTGAAAATTGCTTTGTGCGATCATGTCAGTACACAACAGATATGTACCACACACACACCCACACACTTCTGAGCCAGTTCTGATTTGACCATGAAGAAAAAAAAGATATTGAAAGCAGTTGAAAGAAAGAGGCACAAAGAGTGGGAGTATGTCTATGTTCCCCTAGCCCTATGTTATTCTCAGCCATATGTTCCCTCGGCCTTGTGTTCCCTCGGCCTTGTGTTCCCTCGGCCATGTGTTCCTTCTGCCTTGTGTTCCTTCTGCCTTGTGTTCCCTCGGCCTTGTGTTCCCTCGGCCTTGTGTTCCCTCGGCCTTGTGTTCCCTCGGCCATGTGTTCCTTCTGCCTTGTGTTCCTTCTGCCTTGTGTTCCCTCGGCCTTGTGTTCCCTCGGCCTTGTGTTCCTTCTGCCTTGTGTTCCTTCTGCCTTGTGTTCCCTCGGCCTTGTGTTCCCTCGGCCTTGTGTTCCCTCGGCCATGTGTTCCTTCTGCCTTGTGTTCCTTCTGCCTTGTGTTCCCTCGGCCTTGTGTTCCCTCGGCCTTGTGTTCCTTCTGCCTTGTGTTCCTTCTGCCTTGTGTTCCTTCTGCCTTGTGTTCCCTCGGCCTTGTGTTCCTTCTGCCTTGTGTTCCTTCTGCCTTGTGTTCCTTCTGCCTTGTGTTCCTTCTGCCTTGTGTTCCTTCTGCCTTGTGTTCCCTCGGCCTTGTGTTCCTTCTGCCTTGTGTTCCTTCTGCCTTGTGTTCCTTCTGCCTTGTGTTCCCTCGGCCTTGTGTTCCTTCTGCCTTGTGTTCCCTCGGCCTTGTGTTCCTTCTGCCTTGTGTTCCTTCTGCCTTGTGTTCCTTCTGCCTTGTGTTCCCTCGGCCTTGTGTTCCTTCTGCCTTGTGTTCCTTCTGCCTTGTGTTCCTTCTGCCTTGTGTTCCTTCTGCCTTGTGTTCCCTCGGCCTTGTGTTCCCTTGGCCTTGTGTTCCCTTGGCCTTGTGTTCCCTTGGCCTTGTGTTCCCTTGGCCTTGTGTTCCCTCGGCCATATGTTCCCTCGACCTTATGATCTCAGACCTGTCGCCCTTACCTTATGTTTTCTCAACCCTATGTTCCCTCATTGTTCCCACTGTGGGAAGGCATGACCCTCCCACTCTGCCTCTAATTGGTTACCCTGCTATTCTTAGCCTAACCAATCTCATTCCTTATGCCTAAACCTAGCCAACCTAACCAATGAACCTTGCCAGACTTTTGTTGGATATTATTAACTAGATATCTAAAAAAGTTATTGACAGATTTTAGCATGGGCCCAGGGATGATTCTGAGGGAACATAGGTCTGACCCTTGTGTGTGTAGGGCAGACAGATGCACACAGGATGCAAGAGAATAAACATTAATAAACAGACTAGTTTATGATGAAAAATACAGCAGATATCTTTTGTTATGGTCAGAATCAGAATTGGTTTATTGTCAAGTATGCTTGCTTATACAAGGATTTTGGCTTGGTGATGTGTAACAAGAAACACACAAGAGGAACCTCAAAACTGACCATCTGCTAAAGTTATATAATTGAGTGTAATTAAGATCAATATTGTCTCTTTTTTTGCATTTTAAAAGCCAATGCAAACACTATTGTATTGAGAATGTAAAAAAAAAAAGAAGCTGTGCAAAAGGACTCCTCATACTCTGATATTACAGATGAAATACAAAGTAAATGCAGTTTTTACAGTTTTATTGTTTCTACAAGTCACCAAGTCTGCAAAACTCCGCCCGTAAAGAACTTCCTAATAGCTCATCTTTTTAGTTATCGTCAAACAACAACGGCTGAGGAGCTAGGATTTGTTCCTGGCCAGGGTTCTGGCACAGTTTTAGGGGATTTCTTCCACCTAGGTTTCAATGGAGATCTAAACAATTGGATCGACCCATGTGTCATCGGGCATGTAAACAGGAGCATCTGATGTGGTCGGTCATGTCAAGTTAACGCCCAGTAGGATTTAAACCAAAACTCACGCCAGATGGGAAGATCAGCTTCAAGTTTTTCTCCAAAACCACAGCTGTCCTGAGACAGAAGGGTCAGCAGAGTGCTGCAGTTTGTGAAGGGGAGGAAGGAAAAGGAAGACTGAGGGAGAGCGAGGCAGACTTTCAGAGAGAAACATAACTTGACCTATATATTGCTCAGGAGAAGGATTCTTTGGAAGATGATGAAAGAACCCATTTGCCCAACACTCTTCAATACTGAAAACGATCAGAATAAGAGATGGTATGACATCAACATTGCTGCAGTTTTTACTTTATTAGTATATCAGATATTATACGATACATTGCTTTTGTAATGAGAGATTCTCAATTATTAAAGGAATAGTTCACATTTAGTTGAATATGCTAATTGTGTACAGGCTAGCAGATGTATACCTATTTATCTTTGTTTCTTTCTGTCTTTATGCTAAACTAGGTGAAGACGTACTTATTCACTTTTCTAATTAATGAGTATTGATTTGTAATCCCACTTTCAGTATTTACTGAAAGTGGGATTACTGTATTTACCAAAATACTGAACTATACGAGAGAAAAAAAAGCCGTATGTGTATGCGCTTTTTGTTTTATTTTCACTTTCATTTAATTATTTGATAGAGATTGTGTGCTTTAGCGTCTCGTAGATTTAGTAAATAACACTATATGACAGCTCACAATTTCCTTAGAAATCTATTTATTCATGAATTAATGGATTATTTAGTTGTTTGGGTCAACAAGTAGCTGCAGACCCTCCAAAAACAATGTCCATAGCCACGGGTACAATGGTCAGAATGCCGTTTCTTGCTCATCTTCTAAGCTGTAAAATTTCAAAAAGAAAAAGATTATACCCAAAGAAATGATCCACATTCGCTTACAAAAACCCATAACGTTCAAGTCATTGTTAACTCAAATTCAAAACCAATTAAAAAAAGCACAGTTTTTCAAATGGACTCAATTAAACCAACACGTTCTACATCTCTGCAGCAGTGGTAAGGGTGAGTGAGAACAGACTGTTGTTCTTGTAACATGGTACAATACCCTCTGGCTGACCTTTTGGCTTCTGCGTTTGTTTTCTGTTCTCAGTAGCGCACCACGACCAAGAGAACACCTTCAACTGCAGCTTCATCGAGCCCCCGTCGGCGGCCGAGCAGCCTTCCCCCTCCTCCTGGTCGTCCCAAGAGTCTTTCTCTTCCTTTGAGAGCAGAGACGAGGGGCCAGTTTACTGTTTGCCCCACGAAGGTGAGTCATCGTTAGAATAAATAAACACTTCAGTTATCTAGAATGACGCACACAAATCCCTAATTTGTCTTTGGCCTGGGGTCTTTACACGCATGCATGCACACACACCCACACACACACACACACGCACACGCACGCACGCACACACACACACACACACACACACACACACACACACACACACACACACACACACACACACACTGATAGACACAGTGAAGAAGTCAAGTCCCCCCCAGTGTGACCGTTTAGTGACTCACCCACTTCTGTAAATCTCATTATGGAGATAGTTTCTTTATCATATGCCATCTCGACCCAGGTTTTGCTTTGGGAACGAGGAGAGTATAAACAGGAAATGGATTGGTCAAGTCAGCACATGGCACAAAGCCAAACAATGACTAACTCCTTGAAGTTTGATGGAAAACACCCTTTCCGTCAGTTTCTATTCTGGATGTCTGACAGTGCAGGTCGGGTTTTGTTTTGGGGGATTTTTGTTCATGCTGAGGGATTGATGTTCTTTGTTTTGTGCTCTCTTTCTAGTTTGGTTTAGTTCTCATTCTTCTAATGAATGGTTCAAGGGCCTACAAACAATTGATTTTGAGTAAAAAGCCTTGGGCACAAAATAATTGCTGTAAACATCACAATAGGGTTGTTAGTTAGAGTCGCACCAATAGGATCTGTCGCATTAGAGCCGCTCCAGTCTCAAGTATGTGTAAACAAATTAGCAAATGCAGTGGTACAGATATCAGTCTTTGAATCATGTGGAAGTGAATTCCTGTTATTTGGGAAGGTAAACGATAAATCACATTGTTTAGATTTAAAGGCTGCAACCCAGTCGCCAGAATAACGTTTCTACAAACCACGGATGTGTTGAATCTCGCAATTCTGAACCAAAAATAACATATCATATTGTGATTTTTAGAGACAGCGCTGTCGCCGTTTCGAAACTGCATTTTCGGTTTTGAGTTTCGGTACTTACTTGGTTAGGTTTAGTTAAAGATCACGGTTGTCCTGTGTTTGACTTGTCCATCCACCCCGTACTCCTCCTTACATGGTCTTTGATTAAACACTTGAATCAGGCATTAAAGTCTGTATGGCATATACCACTCTCGTTCCCTAGACCCTTGATTAAATTGAGGAAATTAAACGTAAATCTTTGTATTGACAGTCTTATAATGTGTGCTAATTGCAGGGTAATGGTACATCTAATTTCAGTTTAATAGTTGCACAAGTAGAGTAATTTCAGTGACACAAACAATATTTACAGTATCAAAAGTTGGCTAACATTAACAAACATTAGCCTCAATAAGCCACTAGTTAACCGGGCCAAGAATATCTGTACAGTACCTCGCTTCAATTGATCACTTGTATGGATGTTTAAATTGTCTGAATATCTAATCTTGGACTAATACCTGTTGGTCTTCTAATGATCCACAGAATCTTTGAACGAAAGCAAAGAGAAGGGCAGCCCCGGCCCAGCAACAGAGAAGCCAGAAGCTGTCCCTAATGAGGACGATGCAGGGGAGTACACCTCCTTGAAAGACACCAGTGGGACAAAACCAGAGAGCAGCGAGCAACCCCTGCTCAAGTCCTCTGACAGCGAAGGCTCCACCAGTGGCTCTGAATCGACCACTGCGGCTCTCTACGCTCGCATCGCTCGCCTCTCCAAGCAGCCCAAGGAGGACGATGGCAGTGGTAAGGATGGGGATGGCACTCCAACACCGGAGGCAAAGCGCAACGGAAAGCCACCGCCTTCACCTGGCAAGCCCAAACCACGTCCACCAGACCCGTCCACTAAGCCCAAAGTATCGTGGATACACGGCAATACTACAGGGTCTCCCCAGCCAGAGCATCAGGGGCATGGGGGATTGAAGGCACTCGCTGTGCCAAAGGAGAAAAAGAGGAGCTCCAGCGACGGCTCGGCCAAGAGCGAGGAGCGGCAGAAAATGAAGGAGAGGAGTCGTGAGCAACAGAAGAAACAAGAGGGGAAGGAAGCCGACGTCAATGGTTCTCCCAGTAAACACAAACCTCTGCGAGGTAAGAAGTCTGGGGATGAGCACAGCAGTCCCAGTCACATGGAGCACATCAATGGAGTGGTTCATAATGCCCTCAAGAAGATAAGCAGCTTCCAAAGCTCCTCATCTGAGAAGAAGGGTGCTGAAAGTCCAAAGGAGACTCGCAAGGAGCCACCCAGGAGCCCCAAGGTCATCCACCCTCATATGAACTCTGAGGCTGCCACACTCCTGGCTGCTCAGCTCAAGGAGAAAACCCAAAGCATCAACAGGAACGAGGGGACGGGTCTGACGAAGACCAACGGGCTTTCCACACCCAAAGGAAACCGGGAAAAGCCAACACCTCCACAGAAAGCCAAGAGGAACCCCTCCAGTGGATTTAGCCCGCAAGGCTCCACCAAGCCCCTGCTGCCCACCTCGAGCAGCCTCCAGAAGATGGTGACACCCGTCGCCACTGACCTCGGGACCCCTGAAGCCAAGAGCCCGGAGAAGCAGGACTTGAACGGCTCAAGGCCAGGGGACCCGATGTTTGATCCAACACCAAAGAAGACTCCCATGAAAAAGCCACCCAGGAAGAAAGGCAAGGAGGGTACTTTGGATACATCAGAGAGTAAAACACCCCAGCAAAAGACTGCCATTATGCCACCACAGGTAGTGAAATAAATGTTCTTAAAGACAAATGTTGTGATGGATACCAAAGAGACTCTAATGGATTTGTTGGACGGTGAACATCGTTGTTTTTCAATCAAGGAATTTAAACATTTTCTGAGTGTGCTGGGACTCCACGACCAGTCAGGAGTGAGAAATGCTTCTAAATCAAGGGTGCAGTTGAGTCCTATTGGTGAGTTGTATTATAATGACCTCTATACACCATTGTATTTCATTTTGACTACGTATCAAGCTCACGCCACAACCTGTGGCTCAGCCGGACACAACAGAACAGTGGTGTACAGACATAATCCATAGTTCATTCATCTCTATCCCTCTGCAGTATGTCCACCACTATATTTATATATGGATTGCTTTTGGGGTTGGATTACTGTAATTTGCTACGGTATCAGAAAAATAGCTATGTTTTATGTACGTGTTCCGATGGTACTAAGGGTACAAAGAAAATAACACCCTTTGGTTATTACAAGCTATTATGTTTTTGTTTTTGTTTGTGGACCAACATACATTAATACAATTCTATACCTTAAGCTACCCTCCTCATTCTTTATGTCAAGGCTATTCTTTGCAGATGAAGGTCAACTTAATTAAGAGAAACACAATTTGTTGGAGAACTTCGCAAGAAAGTTCCTTTTTTTTTCTCCTCTATTTTTCTGCTGTTGCAAGTTTCAGGTTGACATGCCACATTATAAGGGATGCTTTTCTCTAATATACAAAATCTGGCACCCCAAAGAATGCAAGTTATGCGTACATTTAGGACTTGATTGTCCTTTGTGCTTGTGAGTCACCTTGAATTCCTCACTGAGCTTTAGTGTTGGTCTCGAGGCTCTTACCTACAGAAATGTTACTTTTTATTTTATTTCAAGCCTTAGCCCTCTTTTGCCCAACTCTGTCAGACATGGTTATTTCAGAACCCATACAAGCGCTTTGATCTTTCTGCAAAAAGGGCTGTTTTAAACCTCTTTCATACTTCGGCTAACACCAAATCACCAGAATGTTCTCTTACTGTACGTTTTATTTAATCAGCTAAACCACGAAAACAAAAATGAAATCCCGAGCTATTCTATCTCCTCCCTTTATGTCATGCTTGTAAATCACTTTAAACTCACTCACTTCCTCTGTAATAGAGCAACATCTGCAATTTCTCTACGCTGTATTTCAGAAAAACCAGCAAATCAGATGCAATAGATTGTTTTGTTAAAGTAATGACTCTCGGTAGTATTCTCTACAAATATGACCACAGAAGGAGACTGCCATGTGTCTTTATCTGTTCTTTTAGTTTTCTTGAGAAACTAGGTCAATATCGCCAACTGAGCTACTCCCATTTCATACTGTATGTATTTGTTTATGCCATCGGGTGTTGTGTAGAAAAATTAATCCTGCCAAGGATGTTTTGTCCCTTAAGGCTAATTTTATCTTAAACTAGTAGAATCATGCTGAAATGACAGGGAGCTTAATTTCATTTATTTTAGGGTGAGAAAGGCTAAATGGTACCGTGCCTCGAGTGTTAAAATGTGCCTCAACTGTGGATCAGTTAAAGCAAAAGAAGCCATGTTTTACTAAATGTTGTTGATCCTAAAATAAGTAAACCAAAAGGGTAGTAGCAGGTTGGGTTACTTAAACAGGAGGAGAAAAAAAGCTTTTTTATTTCAGTTGTTGGTGGATAGCTATTTGGAAAGTAGCGTTCAAAACATGAGCTATGAACAATGAATGAGGTATGTTTTGGGCTGAAGAATATATTACATTAACACAGCTAATTTGTCTTGGTTTTATGTGTTTTTATCAAGGTACAACTCATTTTGGTTATTTTTTCAACTTGTATACATTGTGTACTTTTTTATTATCTTTGTAAGCTGTGCTTATATGACTTTTTTAGTTCTTGTGTTTTTCTTGGTGTCAATGAACTGGCTTTCATGTTGTTTTTTTGCTTTTTTTTTATATGTTGCTTATTTTGAGCTCTGAAGCAAACCTACAGTATGAGTACTTTCCATCTTGTAAAGTTTACATTGGCTTTTTAATTGTTCTCTGTTGATGTTATTGTTTGTGTAACACTTAACTGCATGACGCAGAGTGTAGTTATATGGCATTAATATCTGCACCGGAAATCTGTAACCTTCTTGTTCCCTCCAGTTGTTATTATTGCCTCCCATAAAGCAAAGATAAACTCATACAGAAAGGATTGTACAATACTACTATGATACCACTGTTGAAACAATTGCATATACTCAAATCATAACATTGTGTAAGTATGAAGTGGCAATTTTTATCTGACTGGCCCGTGCCTGTTTTTATAGGCGTACAGTGCATTTTTTTAAAGAAGGGCCTGAAAAGCTGCAAAAACATTACCAACTGTAAGGTATATTTTGGTTTTTTTTGTGGTTTGTTTTTGGCAACTTTGATTTCCATTTTGTGTATGGTCATTGGATTTGTGTTTCCTCATTTACTTATTTTGGAATAAAAAAAGCAATACATGTAGCTCTAGTCAAACCAAAATTAAAAAAATCGTCCTTATTTTGCTCGCTTTACAATCACTAAGACCCCATTCGTACTCATTTAGCAGGACCTCTTCATGGCATCTTCGCCAAATGTCATATTCCAGTGTACAAGCAACTAGAACAATAATATGGTGAAAAGGCAGGCATTTGGTGAATACACATAAATATCTCATAGTGTTCTTCAAACGGATTCATACGGACGCTGATTGATATTTGACCCTTTCCTGTGACTCTTGGCTACCGGGCTGCAGAGTCTCAGGGACGAGGAGTCATTCGGTCACAGCGGCTCTTCAAAGAGCCCGAGGGAACCAGGGGACTGTTCATTTGGCTCCTTCGGCACAGGGGTGACAAAAGGCTCCTTTCATGAGGGGGAAAAACAGTGGAAACTCTGTGCTAAGGAGTTAATCACGCGCTGCATATGTGTCCTCTTTTGGCAGGGGTATAGCAGGACTGGGCCACAAGGCAGGGAAGGAGCATGAGTGGATGGATATAAGGATGGATGGATAGGTCATGTGATGGGTAATTGGAAGCAGAAGGCGAAGCAGCTTTGTTTTAGGTTTTACTCCTTTTGACACAGTGATTTGACTTGATGTGTACATGTGGTGGGGATCATACGATAATGTGGAGTTGTATGAAATTCTTTTAGAGCTGTAGACCTTGAGTTGGATGTATCATCCACTTTTGGACTCGTCAGTGACTTGCCTATTTTGATTAAGCTTTCTCTGGATGTTAACTACTAATGGATGCGGATATGACCTTTTATAGACCATTCTAAGAAGATAAAAGCCATTGAAAAGTTCAGCCTTTTCTTGCTTTTAGAGCAGATCAAACCATTTAATAATTACCTCATTGATGTGTCTGAATGGATTGCAAAGAAATGTTGTCGGGACATTCATGGTCGCCAGAGTATGAAACCTGATGATGTTGAGTAATCCTCAGATTTATCCTCGAGCATCAACATGACCATTACTTTTTTTTAATCAAAATGTCTGAACAACTATTGGACGGCGGTTTCCTCATTAATATTGTTCCTATAAAACTATAATGCCATTTGCATCAGCATCCGCTGCATTGTATATTTTGTGCTAATCTGCAAATGTTAGCATGCAAACACCCGGAAGTAAGATGGGGAACATGGTGAATACAATACCTGCTAATGTTTATAAAAGTAAAATTGTAACATCCTTCATTTAGCTCAAATGATCCCAGCATGGTCTTTAATAGGTTGTTCCGTTTTGTGCCCTGTTTTAGATCTTGTGTTGAGTCTGATTCAAGTACCACACCCTTGATGTCTCCCAATCAATCTTCCGTTTAATTTCATAGACAACAACCTTCCAGAATCATTCCATCTTTCATGTCACCGTGGCTTGAAGTCTGATTCATTGCCGGGACGACAAGGAATGTTGACACAACTGCCTCCATCTGCCCGTCCTCAACTCGCAGATGGAGAAGATACTCAGCTGAGCATCCCAACACATGCTCTCTGGCTTTTCATCCTTCACATGTTGTGGGAAAGTCAGAGCTTGTGCCTTGCGTGTCATTTCCAAGACGAACTGTGTGGATTTAGCGTGTGTCTGACTTGTGATGGATTTCTGCGCCTGCTGCTTTTTGAATGGATTTAAATGTGAGAAGCCCTTGTGTGACTCGTGGAACATGAATCCGCTTTGACGCTGCAACACAAAGGAGCGACTATATAGGATATTGCAAAACGTGGTCAAAAAGTCAGTGTTAGGAGTGTGGGATCGGGGGTTCAATGACATGTGGGCTGCCAGTCTAAACATGACTTGGAGCAGGGGCGCTCTCGGTGTGCCAAGTCTATAGAAGCAGCGAGGCTTTAAACTCAGGCCCCGTGAGTCAGCCAAAAGCCCTGGACTCAGAAAACCTATTCCAGTCCCTGTGTTTCCACGGCAACGGGAACAGATTGGAGCCACATCTGGTAGCCATTTCAGTCCCTGCAAGAAGAGGAAGAAAGAAATTTATGAGTGAGGGGGGAAAAGACAAATATTTTCTGCAATGCAAAGCAGAAAGAAAGCGGAGTCGGGTTGCACTTGAAAGGGGTTGAAAATATTAATTCTACCGCAGACTCGGTCCAGAGCAGCTTCTCTGTGCCCGCGTAAGTTCCGGATAACGCGTTGAGCTTTACTCCGTTTGAGTTGAACTCTAGTGAGAGGCATTCAGTGGAAAGTAACTTCTCTTAGCGTGCATGGATAGATATGCTCAAGAAACAATGCCATGATTTCATGTGGTCATAGAAAGCAATTTGTTTCTGTGCAAATCCCCTTGTTTGTTTTGAAAACCTATTGCTGAAATGCATAGATATTTCATTTTTTTTTAAAAGACAATGTAACAGTCTGAGGTTTTGACGTTTACAATTGAAGAGGAGCTTTTTGTTCTAGTGTTCAAACCGCCGACTCACTATCTGACATAGATGTGTCTACTGCAGCACACTCCCTCCCCAATGCATTCATATCTGTCTGCTTCTCTGCATCAGCAACGACCAGAGGAGATTTGAAAATGCTGTTTTTATTTTTTTTGGTCTCTTATCCCTGTCGACGCGCTGTCTGCGAGAAACACGGTCTAATTGCAGCCCTCCTCACACGTTAAATGTTGTTTCTCAGCACTGTGGAAATGCAGTAACTATGAAATGACATTTACTGGAAATGGAGCTGGCGCTTTTCTTATGCCAAAACCACTGAGAACTGAGGTCAGCGCATAACCAGAATGAGGAGGAGAGGCAGCACCAGCATCAAATGTGTGTTTATAGATTCCCAGTGACATCTGCTCACTTTGCGATTCAGGACCGCCATTTTAATAGAACCTAAAACTCCTTCGCAAGGGCCGGCGACCAAGGAAAAGCCGCTCTTACTGCACAAATTAAGAGCAACCACACAATAACCCGACCTCCCAAATAGATGCTCAGACAAACTGGAGAAGTTGTTAAACAAGGTCAAAAGAGCTGAAACTCAGTTTGGGATCGGCTCCACTCCAGGTCAACATATGATACCGTAAACGGCTTTTTACTTGAGTTCCACTCACTCTGCGTCATCCGGGACGTGTCAGACTACTTTTCTAAGATAATGATGCATGGGTCCGTCTCAGTGTTGGGACACACACACACACACACACACACACACACACACACACAAACATACACACAGTTTTCATCTTGACAAGTTCTATAAATGTGGAAATACAAATAAATAGAAATAGCCAGAAATGTAATTAAGCCACAGTTGATCTCTCTCTCTCTCTCTCTCTCTCTCTCTCTCTCTCTCTCTCTCTCTCTCTCTCTCTCTCTCTCTCTCTCTCTCTCTCTCTCTCTCTATTTTCCCTTTTTTCCATTTTCTTTCACATAAAGGGGTGTGCAAAAAAATGTTTCCCCCTTTGTCAGCATATTTCTATGGAATGAGTGTATTAGTGGGGAAGATTTGGATGGCTAATAGAAAGCAGATCAGTCAGATGCTTTTTCTTTCTTTTCTTTTCTCTCTTTTCCTTTCTTTCTTTTCAACTCTCTCATGTTTTTTCATCAGCCTACTTTCCTCCTTCCTCATTCACTCCTTCTTCCCTCCCTCCCCCCATCCTTTATTCCCTCACACACCCATCCATCCGCTATCTGTGCAGTAAAGTGGGACTTCAGACTTCATAATGTGGCTTGAGGTTTCAGCTTTCACATAATTCCACAGGCTGATCCAACGCTTTTTCTTTTTTCCCCTCATTGCTTCTCACTCACTCCAACCTAGAGCAGCGGAGAGAGAGAGAGAGAGAGAGAGAGAGAGAGAGAGAGAGAGAGAGAGAGAGAGAATGCTGCTGCCTTATTCCAGATATTGAGACGGAAAATGATCACAAGACCAAATGTGTCTGCCCAAACCCAAGGAAAATAAGCAGATGTCTTATGTTTTCATGCACTGAACCCCAACTGTCCCGACAATCAGGCCTGTCTGCGACCGACGAACTGTAGCTTACAACAGCTTTGTTGTTCGAGACGCAAACTTACACTCCAAATATCCTTTTTTTGCCAAAACCAGTCTCAGAAACACATGTCGATGCAGAGTTTTACTCCTGCAAGAACATTTCCCTGTTTTTCAAACCGCTTCAGATTTGCTTTATGACTCAGAGGCCATGCAGGTCAAGCTTATTCACACCCTTCTTATCCACGGCCCATGTGGTTGGACTCCGTTGGATAACAGCCTAACAGAGGCATGCCTTTGCTTTCATATGGATGGCAGGGTATATGTTTGTGTCTGCAGTTGCAGTGCACCGGCATGTGAAGGAGAGTGTTCGCTGTATATTTACCGTCACCGTGGCGGTGTGCTTGTGTGTACCCGACCCTTACAGCCCTGTTCTACTTCACAGGACAACACTGGAGCCATTATGGGGAGCCATGTGTTTCTGATTACCCAGACACAGATTAGAGGGAGGGGAGCAGCGGTTGCTGTCTGCCGGCCCGCCGGCTCCACTGATGTGGCCAGCAACTGGACACCCGTCGGTGCAAATCTCTCCGCGGCCGTCGGCCCCTTCCCACCTCTACGCCAAACCTTCACGTCCGCTATGATGTCACCGCGAGGCCCAACTATCGCCTTATCCTGTTCCCTATTTAAACATGCCAACACTTGAAATGATTCCCACTTGACCTACATATCGTGCAAAAAGCAGCACGCTGTCACTGCTGTATTCTTGAAAAATGAGCTCTCGCTGCGAAATCGTAAACACTGTTGTAGCTCTCGCATGTGACCACAGAAGACACGGGTCGGGTTTTTTCGTTGCTTCGGCAATGTGATACTCATTTGACCTACACAGGGAAACATTTTGGGGGATTGACCCCCTTCTGGGGCGGCGGGTCAGGGTCAGAGTGTTAGGATCAATGATTTGCAGGACACTTTGGTATGGGGACCATATATTAGCAAAGCACCTGGACCCAGACTGTTAGACTGACGGCACACTAGCTTTCAAAAGTACTTACTGATCCTAACTTACAAAAATACTTTTAAAATATTACATCCCAAACATCAGAAGTGATTATACATCAAATCCTTTAAGGTGCTTCATTCAAAATTCAGAACACAAGTGATTGAGGGATTGCCTCTACGCGGCACTCAACATGGCGTCGGCTGAGCCGGCGGCTAGAAGCTAACGTGCGAGCAGAGCAAACAGTGCAAACAATGGCACCAGTGCTGACAGAGATAGCACAGTTTACCTGAGCAAGATTAATGAAGACCGGTTTTGATTTTAAAAGCTACCATGATGCCATAAATGCAAGTATGCACAACAAGGCTGTACATTTGGACATGTCATTCAAGAGCTTCAAATTCTATGAATGGTTATTTTAGTGACATATTTGTTGTCGCGGAAACAAAAAGGTGAAACTCTCTTCAGCTTGTGGAAAGCACAGACCTTATTTCAGGAATCGCATTCCTAGTCGTTTTCATATCAATCATCTAACTCTTGGCAAAAAGTTAATATTCCCCAAAATGCCAGACTATTCCTGTAAGTAAAGTAATATCGCAGTCTAAGAAGTCTCTTAAAACTTAAGTACAGAAGTGTGTTGAAAGTATCTCAACATTATTGTTTTGTCTGGTTGAAGAGGAGATTAGTCCGTAACCTTCAGCCTTTTCTCATCTTCACCAACGACATAACAAAGGCCCTGCAAACAAGGTCACTGGCAGCAAAGCGTCCTTGTCATCTGTGCAACACAGATCCCCGGCCAAGGCCAGCAGCGTCTTGCAGCCTTCTGCGGCCGCCCTGTGTGCGGAGGATTGGAGACACTTATTTTAGGTCGTGGGTTCAAGCCCACCACCGCAAGCTAAATCAAACTCAGTGACGTCCGCATTTACTCCGTGAGCTGTAAATATGCTTACGGTTGGTGTCGCGCATAGGCGCTTCTCTCAACTCCCCTTTTTGTTGTTTTAATTCAACATTTACTTCACAATCACGAAAAACTAAAAGCTGCAGGTTAAAAATGTACTGAATGAAACAAGTGCGTCTCTCCATGTGTTCACTCTGTCCTAAGGGAATAACACAATGACCACGCTGTCGTTTCTTTTTTTTTCTTAACCAAATGTGACGCTATTTTAAGTGTTGTGCTGCACAAACTAAGTTTCCAAGTCGAGTAAATATTGTTTTGAACCCTGTACAGTATACGGCGCAGCACACTCCCATTGTATTTTTATTGAATGAAGCCCTCCACATGGCCCTTACTTCTTTCAACACTGCCTCTCTTCTTTATAAGCAGACTGCAGCGCAGCAGGCAGACAGGCAGCAGGCTCTCCTCTCCCCTCCCCATGTCGCCCCGAGGCTCCAGACAGAAAAGCACACACACACACACACACACACACACACACACACACAGATACCTGTTTATACTCAAAGTTATATCTTTATTCATCTCCCTTGGTCATCCTTAAACATATAAATACACGTCTCCCCCTAAAGCGCAGAGAAATAGACACCGGAGCCGAGTATTCCTCACAAATGGTCGTGCACGTCGTAAGACAGCAGACAGACAAACCATACTGTCCCGCCGGCTGGTCGGCAGCATCCGGTGCTTTGGAGAAACAGGAAGCGTGTGCGACTTCGTAACAAGCTCTCCGAGGGAGGCAGGATTACAGTGAGGTGTTTTAGCGTTTGATCTTTTTGCCAGCTGCAAGTGTTGCAATTTGCAGAACTCCTACTGGAGGGGAAAAAATTACTAATAGTTCTAATTTTGCAAACGTCTTGGTCGTCTCTACGTCTCTGTTCCGTAACCCTCTCGTTATAAACGGCTGCATTTTCCCCTTTGTCAGCACATTTATAGTAACAACATCCCCTTTTTTGGCGTGCACCACATGATGTAAGCTGAAACATGCTGAACGTGAGCACACATGGTATGCATCCACACATATAGAGTCAGCCCCACCCCCACTGCTCATTGCGCTTTCTCCCCTCTCTCATCGGCTCTTCCTTTCTTTCTCTCAATCAACTATATCGGTTCCTCCAGGCCCGATCGAGCATTGTGAGACACAGTAGTGGAACTTTAAAACGCAAAGTTCCAAACGTAAAATAAATACATAAAAATAGAGGCGGAGAAGTATATAGGCCCACGGATTTACGATGGCTGCCAAGGGGAGGAAACCCTGTTAAAAAAGGGGGACTGTTTTACTGCCATTTGACACATAATCTCAAATAGTACATGCAGAGCACAGGACTCTGAGCTGCAGAGCTCTGTGTCTGGAAAAGATAGAGACAGAGAGATGGTTTGGCTTCGGCATTCCGGGCAGGAATGGTTTATTTTAGTTGGAAACATAATTGTCTGTGGCTACGGATTCACAAGTACACTTTACCCGCCAAACTGCCTCAAAGTGTACATGTGGGTGTTGCTGCTCTCTTGTGGTGACCTGATGCATTTGCTTCTTCTTTTTTCCAGAGCCCAGAAGTTGTGTAAACTTGGAGGGCAGAGATGTTTTCCCGCTTCAGGGTGTTAACGCAGCGCAAATGTGAGGTCTGATTTCATACACGAGTACACAATGGAATTATGCATTTCCTCTCATGCAACACAGTGAGAACAACACAATGCACTGGCGGTCTGTCGTGTTATTTCGTTGTTTCCGTTGTTGATGTTCTGGCCTGCGAAACTACTTTAGGAAACAGAATGCATTGGAATTTCAAGATTTATTTGGGCAGAAACCTCCAGGACACGATGATATCATTGATTTTATCTGCAGATATAATTTAGAGTTAGAGGAATACTTTCATTTTCTGGGAGAATTTGTTTATTTGCTACATATCTGTGCAGCGTCTCTAGGACGTCACTGTGCCGGGCGGTTTGGCAAGAAAGAGTTACGATATGCATGAAATAAAAAATAAGACATGTTAATAACTGAGATTTTGAGGTGTTGGTGGTTGTTTGAACTAGTTCTTTCCCCCTTGTACCCTTCCTTCTTTATGGTATAGCTACTACTAGGAACATCCATTTTGTGTGGATGTTGGCGGCCCCCTTGGACGAAGGTGGTCGTGTCTCTGAGCAGCGTTTATAAAACGTCTTGTTTTACTGCGGTAGGGTTTAACAGTCTACCCAGTCCTGGTTCTGGTTCTCCCGTGCCTCCCTTCCCTCCAGTGAGCCCAGAAATACGGCCTGGGGTCTCCAGCAAAGTGGTGTCGGTGTTTGCTCCCAGCGGGGACCGGCAGAGCCGCAAGGTGAAACCGATCGCTGCCGGAGGCCCCGCCGGGGTTCCTGTTGAACCCGCGGGCCTCAATTTGGTCTTATTTGGCGAGGGATCGTACCCGATGGACAGAATTAAGAACAAAGTTTCAATATAGGTTTCTAAACAACCCACAATGTTCAAATGTGTTTCTAAAGACTTTCATATGAGTGGCAGTTTCTGGTGCTTTGCTGTTGCAAAAAGTTGAGAAAAGTTGTGTTGTACATTTGTGAATATCATATTTTCCATGTTGCATGGAGTGATGTGCTGATATGCAGCAGCTATGAGAGCGTGGCTGGCTCTTAGTGGCCATCAACCAGCTGCAACTTTAACTGTATGGGAAAAAGTGATAAGAGCACAGATGTTGCTCTGGACCCCTGATGACATCTGATGTGGAAGAAACTATAAACCATGAAGCCAGGGGCCTCTGCATGGTCCCTGTGAGATCAAAAACAGCCCAATAACTATACGACAACTGCCAACACAACGATACGGCTAACCGGTGACCTACTTCTCCGTTTATAAAGACTGTGTGGTAGAAAAGCAACGAGAAAAAGTGACACACATCTAGCACAGGAGGGCACTGCCCCCCTACAGGAATGTGTCATGGTCGTGTCCGCCCTGAGAAACTGTCCATGTGGATTAAAGGGTTAGCTATTGTTGGCAATGACTTAGGCGAAAGCACTTAAGGATACTTGTGAGGAAAATAAAATAAAGATGTGGGCCTTCTTGGTGCTCACTTTGGCCCTCAGTGTTAGCGCATCAGGCCCCGACAACGACACGGCGGTCGAAGAGAAGCTCGACATCGCCAGAGGTAAACTGCTGGTGAGTACAGATAGACATCTGAACTGCATGTCTTATCATGTCCTTAGAATATACACAGGAGGACAAAAGTAAGAAACCTGTTTCTGGCACTTTTGATCCCACGAAGCAGGAAGCGTGCGCGACGCTATTTGCTTTAACGACCGTCTTCCTGTCGTCCCTGCAGGCTCCCAGTGTGGTCGGATGAGGCATAAAGAAAATGCCCGAGCTCCATCTTTTTCTTATGGAGCGCTGGGCTTTATAGTATCCTTGTGCTTATCTGCTCCTCAGACCTGATCTTCAAAAAAAACAAAAAAAAGGCACACCACAGATTTTCTCATGACCTCTTTCATGAGCAAAACACAGACTTAGCATGTTGCCAAGTCTGTTGCCAGCTCTGTGAGCTTTTCCAAAACGCTTCTAAGTAGCAATCATGTTGAGTGAGCCTTAAAAAGTACAGCAAAAAAACAGATGGATGTGCTTTATTCTGTTGTTTCCCTTGATCCGCTGCTTCCCGTGTAGCCACAACCTGGAATACGACTCGTCGGAGGAGAAGAATCCCCGTCTGATATTCTATAACGAAAAGGACGAGGTTGTGAAGGTGAGATGTGAGTTCGTGGATCTTTTTGCACATCCGCCGTGTGATGGGGCTTATCTGGGGAGCTCCAGGATGTCGAGACACATTCAGTAATAAGGCTGCTGTATCTGATCTCAGATTCTACGTCAGATACCAAGTCACACAGACACCGAGTGTGTGTTTGAAAGAGCGAAAATAAAATATAAAAACAGACGGCAAGAAACGGGGAGAGTACGACAGTATATGAATTGGAGTTTCTGACAGATGAGCAATATTTTGTACTGAAATAACAGCATGCTGGTATGAATTTTAACACTCTTATGCCCCCGAAATTACAATTGTTCAGTGTTTCCCACTGGGTTTTACTCTTCGTCAGTCAAAAAGCCCATGAATCTGCATTTAGGCCAGCATAAGACAATAAACCTCTCCACTGAAACTAATACTGATACATTTATTTGGGGTCAGCCTCTCTTATATGCACAAAGAGCCACTGCTGTGGTTTTATAGTCAACTGTTCTCATACTTTACTGCTTTCATGAGGTTTTCACCTATTATTTCCCCTCATAAAGCCAACAGTAGGAGTATTTCTTTTGTCACATTAAGAGTCTAATGTTTCTTGTTTTTATTTATTGTTTCATAATGTGGGCGCCCTTTGAGACTCCAAGTTGACTTTATATGAAGATTTATTCCAGACACTAAATTATTGAAAGCAAATGAAGGAAAATAAATGTGCATAATTGGACCTATAAATGAGACTGAGCATGTTTTAATAAAAACTAATAAAACCAAATGAATGAATCAGAATAAACTAAAGTGAATCCAAATGTATTGTAAGTTTGCAAACACATACTGCTCTGCAATAATGTAACTTACACTGCATATGGCTGCCTTTAAGCCTGAAACCATGTGTCCAAATGCATATGTGTGTGTGTGTGTGTGTGTGTGTGTGTGTGTGTGTGTGTGTGTGTGTGTGTGTGTGTGTGTGTGTGTGTGTGTGTCAGACTGTTCCCGTGAAGAAAATGAAGGCAGAGGACATCAGCAGCTTGTTGGACTCACTGGGTTTCTACAAGAGGTCCCAGAAAGGGGAAGAGGTGCCAGAGGAGTTCCAGCATTTCCCCCTGCGGCCCCCCAGGGACGAGCTGTGATGACACCTGGTGGCCGAACTCTGCCGCTGCACCCGCAGTCACATTAATGACGAGTGGGGCCGCAAGGCCAAAACTAAGGGCCAGGCACCATTCCGAGGACTCGCTGGCTGAGTGCAGCGTGCAGTGTGTTAGTCAATGCTGTGTCACTCATTTCGTTTACTCATGTCATTTATATGCTTTACAATAAAATCAAAAAGGCTGTAAAAGACCTCAATGAGTGGATTGATGCTATTTATGAAAACAGCACAGAATATAAACACATTGAAAACAGAAATATTAGTATTTTGAGAAGAAAACTATTTTTCCTTTTTCATTAATATATATATATATTTGTATTATTACTATGGTGGTCCCTATTCTATTTCTGCTAAAAGGGACAGTCCAGCCATATGGACTATATGGCACTCGGCTTGTGATGCTCAACGTGCCAATAAAAATACATTTGAAAAGCTCAACAGCAATGTCTTTTTGCAGAAATCTTGTCTCGGTTACTCAAGATATTCGAAAGACAAAATCTATGCAGCTCACACCAAAACTATTGTGATTGATAGTAAATAGCACTCCAGTATACCTTTAGATTGATGAACTGTCCCTTCAAATAAATACGAAAAATTCTTGAGATAAACAAATCTACTGTGCATCATAAACAGCCACTTACTGCCTCACAAACCGCCATGCTGCTGTCTCCCTGTAATCCTCAGCCCGCCTCCCTCGCTATAATCTGATTAGCAGTGCAGTCTGCCAGCGCGCGTCTCTGTGTGTCCATTTGTATCCCACATGCATCCGTGTACTTGTGTGACTTAAGACGAGGAGGATTGGCAGCAGACACCGGAACACAAAACACAGTTTTGGACGGTTATCGCTTCCGGACCCGTCGGCTCGGTCATGGTCACCGGCTCTACCCACAATGCCTGTGTTTTACTCACCTGTCCCCGAGAGCCTGCAGATGGGTCTGGCCTACATGGGAGGCTCTGTGTTCACCAACAACAGGACAGCAGACAGCGACTTCAGGGAGCAGGAGGACGCCTCTGGTTGGTCACTGCTTCCACACACTGTTTTACAACATTCATATATTATAGTCCACTGCCGTACAATGTTAAATAGCATTGTAGAATACATTATAGTATAGAAAAGGGAGAACATACATGGAAAATGTATTATTATGTGTATTTTATAGTCCAACATTGACTTGAGGTTTTCTGCGGTTATGATAATGTTTAATACAGTTTCTTGACATGTTAATTGCATTTTCATTATATGATGTTCCTGTGATAAATAATGCATGTTTTGGTCTTTTTAAACATGTATTACTGGCCTTATGTCACTTATGACAAAGTTCTGATTTCCTGACCTCATCAATAGCTGAAAAACGCTGCTTTCTGGCTGCGCTCTGCTTACTTTTAAAAACCTTTGCAGTGCCGGTAATTGTGGATAAGTTATAATAGTGTACTTAACCTCTGTATACGAGGTCTGCAATACAGGCAAAGCAGAGCCCTGGAATCTAAATTGTGGAAACTTGCATTCTAAGCAACTGACGGTAACACTTTATAATAACTGCACGCTACGAGGCATTAGTTAAGTATGAGTAAACACTTAATTCATCATTTATAAAGCACTGTTCCACACTTTATAAATGATGGATTCACCATTTGTAAATTGAGTATTATATAATGCTTCATAGCGTGCAGTTATAATAAAGTGTTACTGAGCCATAGGACCAGAGAGAGACTTCTCAAGGCCACTGCTGCATCTCAAATGACCAAATATTACAGAGAAAAAATATACGGTATACACGGTAACACTTTATAATTCATATAATATAATTTTCAAATGGTGAATCCATCATTTATAAAGTGTGGAACAATTATTTATAAATGATGAATTAAGGGTTTACTCATACTTAACTAATGCTTCATAGCGTGCAGTTATTATAAAGTGTTACTAAACTGTCTGCTATGATGAGTTCAAGAAAACATGAATAGTGAATCACAGATGTAATGAATACATCTATGAATACGTCGTCTTTAAATAGCCTATTTGTTGGTATTTTTCTTGCAGTGGTGAACGAGCTGGTGTCTCACCTTCCCCTCCAGATGCTTCTGTACTTCAACATGTTTTATTTTCCCTGTTGGTGGTTCTCTGCTGTCTTCATGTTGGAAGTAAAGGTTAGTTGGGTGGCAGGGAAGCAATCATAAAACACACCGGAGATAAATCCTTTTAAAAGTGGGGGTCATTCAACTCGCTGGCAAAATGCAAATATATATATTCTTTTTAGATCTTTCAATTGTTGATTTATTTGAGAAATTTTCAACACCCAAAAACAACAACAGCCCCTCACATGTGTTTGTGAATAGATGAGATGAAAGAAAGCACTCTGTGGAATGAGCTAGACATTGCCAGAGGTAATACACACAAGACAAGGAGGTAGGATTAATGATGCAATGATAAGAAAAGACAAATAAATGAATAGAGCAAAAAAACATACTGTGTGCTTTGCAAGAGGGGAAACCAGGACTCCAACAGGATGTGCAGGGTGTTGGTGCAGTGCAGCATGCTCAGCCAGTGGGAACAGAGTTGAGCTGGAGGGACCGAACAGCCACAAAAGGAATGTTCATTTGAGTTGTTCTTAGTTCACTTCTCTCTTGGTCCAAGGGATAGAAGAAGAAAACAATGGCTTCTCATTAGTTTGGGGTTCATATAGGTCCAATCCCAATCTCCACCCTTACGGAGTCACAGACTTTGAGGCGCGCGCCCGCTAACTCCGTGAGGGTTTATTTCCGTCCCACTGTCACATCGTCGAGTGTTTGAGGGCTATCTGACAGACATTTTGATCCCTTTATGAACCCTTTCCGTAAATCAGCGTTAGATGCCGACTTTGCCCAAGGGAATTACCCACAGTTCATAGCAATGTGACGTTAAACACGCAGTTACCAATGGAAGAATGGAGACGTAAAAAAAAATAAAAAGGTAAACAAAGAGGCACGTGAGCGTTTAGGCCGATAAAATACCTTTACACTACAACATTACGGATTAAAGATGGAACATAAAAACACATGAAATCAGAGCAATGCAAGAAGAAAATATATGTTTATAATATATTTTTTTACATTCATCAAACATTACGTTTTGACAAAAGTGAGTAAATAGATCATTTAAAATGACTTCTCATCTCGTGAGGAAGACGTTCAAATCAGTGAATAAAAAGTATAAAATAAATACACGATTGTACACAACATTTTAGTCACGTGATATGTCGCAGCAAAGTGCCGTCCCATTCATATTTACATCATTTCAAGCCCTCAAGGCCTCTCACACTCAACCATTACTGCAGGTGACGTCAGTAAGTCCCTGAGGGTTCAGGGTTTGAGGGCTTAGGGGTGACACTGGGATTGGGCCACTGACTCGATATACAACCAGGAAGTGTAAACATCTGATCACAAGGATTGATCGGTATCTCATTTATAGGACAGTCACGTTGTTGCATCATTAGTGTCAAACATATTAAAATCAGAAGACGGTTTATTCTGCTGGAGAGCAATTCATACAGTGCTTCCCGACAGAACTTTCTTGGTGAAACTCAAATGGATGGCAGCCGACACAATGTTTTCCAACAGAAAGCATTTGTTTGTGGTCTTTTTATTAAATAACTTTTCAATAATTCTCCCCCATAAAGTAGGCTACTATGACACCCTCTCCCTGAGGACCCTCATGTTTTATGATCCGGCTGCTCGTGTGTTCTACCCCAATGATACGAGGCGTGACAACTCCTCTTTTAACCCTCCTCGGATCGAGCCAGGGTACCGTATCTTTAGCTGTGTTTGTCTGCACATTGCACAAGTAAAAAAAGATGTCATACTCATACCTATACCTGACATCCACGCTATGCTTTATTTTCAGTTCTATTATCTTCCCGGGTACTACCAGGCTCTGCTCATAACGGGGATGATCCTCCTCACGGTCGTTGAAGTGGTGCGACTCTATCTGGGCTACATTGGCAACCTCAAAGAAAAGGTAATTCAAACCAACATCCTCCGTGAAGCACAACTCAGAGCTCTTTTGTGGACTAGTCTCCGGGATAATGCAGCGGAGGAAGTGTGTGTGCTTTCATGTGGATATAACTGAAGCACTTGATGCCTGACTGCTCTACTGTATCTTTGCATCGCCTCAATCCAAAATTCTCCCTCCATCCCTGTCATCAGGTGCCAGAGCTGGCAGCCTTCTGGATCCTGTCTTTCATGTTCCAGCTGCCAGTGCTGCTGTTCTTCCTGACCGATGAGGGAATCATCATCCTGCCTCTAGAGAGAGCCGTCCACTCCCTCTACCTCCTCTTCCTGCTCGCCCAGATCCTGGCCTCGTTCCTGGCGCTCAGGACCATGACCCGAAAGCTCACCTTGCTCTTCCATCTGCGGCAGTTTGGCAAGGTGGAGAGCTTCCAGCACGCGGGGATGAGCCCCGTCTATGGGCCGCACTGTGCTGCCCATGTCACTCACCCATGATATGTACCACTAGAGTAAAAAGCTGTTTTCAATTAACCACACACCTTTGGGTATTTTCATTTTTGCATGGTGTTTGGGATGTCTGAAGTGTTTACAGTATGGTCTGTTTACTCCCTGGGTGTTTTTCCATCTACCTGTTTTGATTTTTAATTTGCACATTAAAAAAACATTAACCTTAAGGATAAAATATGGAACATAAAAACACATGAAATCAGAGGAATGCAAGCAGACATCAGATATTGTTTTGACAAAAACAAGTCAATAGATAAAAAATCTGAAAAATGTATTATCTAATATGACTGGCGTCCTTTTAATTGCATAATCTTGTTGCGCCTTGGTCTTCTGCCATAGAGCGCTGCAGGAATGAGTCCTCAAACCCGGTTCCCTCATCTCAAAGACAGTCGGTTTGTGGCATGTTTTTTTGGTGAGATACCTGAATAAAGGTCTCAAGAGGTTTTAAAGTTTCAACAATATGAAATACAGTACATCTGTAAAAACCCAATTTTGAGTCTTAAAAAAGGCGGGTACTAACAAGAGGTGTCATGAGATTACGTCATCACCCCTTCACAGCCTCGTTGTGTACACACGCTTATGCGACAGTTGTTTGCTTGTAGCCTGATGTTAGCTTCTTATTACTGCCAATTGTATTCAGGCAAAAAAAAAATATCTTGGTGAACAAAATGTAAGAAAACAGGTTTCTGCAATAATCTAAATTCCAATGGACAAATCCCATCTGCAATTTGTCAATGGGGAGCCAATGCGATGATAACAGCTCGGGTTGGCCTAAAAAAATACATCATCCCTGTAGCACGCAGAGAATTGGCGCCTCCTACTGCTTATCTTACCTAAAAGATCATGGTAGTGGATGGAAACATGTGCTCTAAATTTCCCAGAATGCCTTCCTGCAAAACTTGGTTGCGTCAATATATATAGATACTGTATGTATTGTGACAGCAGTGCATATCTTCTGCATGACTTCTGATCCTTGTGTTAAATGACGTCCCTAGAATGAAGCCCCACAACATTTACAGAAGATGAAAAACACCATTTCAGCCCCACTCTAAATGTCAAAACTGTGTCGCTGTGTCAGCCAAACGCAGCAAAATACATCATTAAACAACAGAAGGGCCTCAGAAATACAAGGCGGCACATTGCCTGTAGCTGCTTTTATCAAAACATGTTGATGTTTCTCTTTTTTAATGATGATGGATGATGGAGGCTGAAGTGTCGGTAGAACAGAATAATTTTTTTCCAAGGTAGATTATTTTACCCCAGAGACAAGATTAGCAGTTACATAGAACAACCTGTTCTTTTGTTTCTGAAAGGAACAATGTGAGACTTCAACTTTAAACTCTTCCTACTTATTTTTAAGGCGTCCCTACAGTATATATAACCATTACAGTCCCATGAGTGGGACGCAGGAATCAGATTTCTTAAGGCCTTGAAAGTGAAAGAGTTTAAAACCTGACTGCAGCAGAATTGTGTTAAATATTTATGACCACACAGTGGCAGCCAGCGACCAGAGGAGGGATGGGGAGCGTTTGGCAGTGCTGCAAAGTCCAACAAGAATAGATTGTCATGCCACACATGTGCTGATCCGTGGAAACCCTCTGGCAGTAGAATAAAGGCTATGCCTGTCCACACATGAATATGATTATGTATCATTTGATAATCTGGAACTCCAGGTCGAGATGGAAATCGATTTCATATCCTTTTGTCTGCACTTCTCTTTCCCCTGTTTTGGATCGAAACACTGCAGATGTCATACTTGTTTTCATAGCAAGCTGACAGCTACTCTCCGGTGCTCTATTGTTTCTTTGCTGGTGAGACATTATGCTGGTTTCAACAAGCTGGTTATGGGAGAGCCACAGATATCCTCTCTACTTTACATTCAGGATACAACCAGCCGCAGTGGCTGCTGCACTGTTCATGGAGAACAGAAAAGACCACAAAAAAAAGAAAAAACACTCAGAGTGGAGGAGGTAATATGCTTGACACTTTATTTGGAAGTGGTTGCTCAAAGATAAGCCTAAACGTGAGGTCACTAATTGCTGCACAGAGGAAACGTGTAAAAACCTATTTACTTTTCTTAGATCTATCTGTACACTGAAAAGGGTTGAAACCAGGCGGCAACCTCCATCAATGAAAAATGGAGCCAATGCAGAAGTGCCTGAAATTTGCATTCTCTCTCATGGCCCCCAGGGGGCGACTCCTCTGGTTGCAGAAAGAAGTCTGATTGTAAAGAAATCTATGAGAAAATGACTCTCCTTCTCTCTTGATTTATTACCTCAGTAAACATCGTGAACATGAGTTTATGGTTTCAATCTCCAGATTGAAGTCATCTTCAATACAGCGTGACGTTCATTTAATAAATCACGGTCCCATTTAGGGTAAAATGGGCCCGCGGTTTCGCGTGGTGACACTCGAAACGTTTCTCTAAGTTTCTAAAATATTCACAGCACCGCGATAATACATCGCAGAAATATAATTTTACGTCTGGCGGAAAGAGAAGACTTCCTGCACCTTTTTTGGATGCCATCCGCCTAAAAACAAGAAGAAGAAGAAGAAGAAGAAGAAGAAGAAGAAGAAGAAGAAGAAGAAGAAGAAGAAGAAGAAGAGAAGACTTCCTGCTTCCGGGTGCCTGCCCAGGCAGAGCCCACCCAGATAGCAGCCGCCTCCGAGTCGGCAGATCCGCCGTACTGTCGCACTCGGTTCGCTCATGCGCACTGGATCCGCCCCGCATCCGGATCGCGGACCGTCAAACGGCGGATCCGCACACAGCGGAGCTTTCCCCCAATTCGGCAAACAGCTTTCGGGTGCATTACCGCCACCCACTAATCTGGTGTGTGGACTAAGGAATGTACAACCCTAAACGACAACCAGACAAAAACCAAACAAAAAATGATAATTAATTCAATATTATAATTAATTTAAAAAAAATCAGGCTGCAGGCAGCTAACTGGCAGCTATACGCATTAGGACCCAAAAGCGCCAATAAAGCATCAGCCGGACGTTCGCCCATGCAGTCTTTTCCTGAAGCAGATTTTGAGCAGCTCCGTACTCCAGCCTAATTGTTTGGTGACTGATTTGGTAAGTTAAAAGTTCTTTCTTTCTTTTTTAAAATATGTTTAAGCATGAGTGAAAGTTAGAAACATTATTTCTAAATGTGCGGATCCCATGCGAGCCGCACACAGCCAGGTGCGCTTTCCCCCCAATTCCAGCTAACGTTTCACGGACGCGTTTTAGCGAAAATTCCGATAAAATCCCACTTAAAATATTAATAAAAATGATCGTATCACGTTTTCAGCTGATTGAATGGTGTGAAGTTAAGCTTTAACTTCTTACCTTTCGAGCGAAATATTGTTTGAATTTTTAGAGTTAGTTTTGACTTTACTAGAGCCAGTAAAAGGACGCTAACACCGGTAAATTAGCCGTGAGCTATAACTTCTATCCTCGTAGTGAACACTCGGCGCTGCTGTTTTTTTGGGGATATTAACTTGTTTCAGGGCCACCAAAATGCAGTCAACACATCCAGGATCGTAGTTATGTCCTTCACGATAAGATATCACGTTTCAACAACTCCAAACTATGCAATAAAAGCTCCGTAATTTCGGAGATACTTTTCAGAGTAAAGATTGTCGCCCGAGCGTTCTTACTGCTTTCTCTCATTAAAGTCACTTTCCTATAGTATTTAGACATGTAAACGTCCATATATATTCATGAAATTTAACACGTAGATTATTTGATATGTATAAAGTAATACTAATTACACTTTCCTGGCGACCGATGACGAAAATGCCGGCAAAAAGACCGGAAACTGCGTCACGTCGGCTACGTCCGGAAATGGCTAACGGGAGCTAACAGCGTCCGTGAAAGGGTCTAGTGACGTTAGCTGAGATCGCTATCCACTTCTGCTAACAGTTGTATTAACAAATGTATAACTCAGCTCATTAAGCATGCTCATTAAATAAATGCATTTGGTGTACTAGAAATCTTTAGTGGAAAATTGAATGCACCTCGGGTGAACTGGATGAAGGTTTGTATGTTAACCTTCTTACACCTTCAAACCTTTACCTGGATATTAACGTTAAATGTCCTCTTGAATATTTCCTCTTGAACGCAGACTAACCTGAGCAGCAGCTGATCCAACATCATCAAGCAAGCGAAAGGGCAGCAGTGTGTCATCTGACGCTGGTAAAAAAAAAAAATCCTTCTCTGTGATTTGTTGAATCATGTCACGTCGCCATTTCGTGAACTAAACAACCAATGTGCACTCAGGAAATCTCAAAGGACCACCCACTTGAGCATGTACACACGCTACAGTTTTCAGTCAGAGAAAAGCGACATCATGACGACAAAGAGATTCAACACGAAGGAAGCAAAACGCATGATTCTGGAGACCAGCGAGGAGGACGACGACATCGCATCGTCGTCAGAGCTCGAAGGCTTCAGTTCTTCTGAGGAAGATGGGTAAGTGTAGTTACTAAACTTTGTTACTTGTCTGTAAGACTGCATGGTGCAAACTAGTAGTGTGTACACTGTGCACGAGAGCCAGCCACGCGGTGCACACTGCTGCTCACGTTACTACCACAGTCATGATCTGAGTAATGTTTATACACAGTCTGCTTTGTACAACACTCTGCTCATAATATTTACACATGGCATGCGGAGCACTCTGCTCAAATTACTACCACAGTCATGATCTGAGTAATATGTACACATTGCATGTGGAGCACTCTGCTCAATTGCTACGTCATCTTTCTTTCAACTGACTAGTCTTCATTTATTTTACAGAGAGGAGTACCAGCCGCCCCGACCAGCCTGGCCAGCAAAGAGGCAGCGTGTTGGACGGCAACTACCACGACCAGCAAAGAGGCAGCGCGTTGACCGACGACTAAAGACACCATCTCCAGCAAACAGGGCGCGTGCTGCCCGGCGACTACTTTCACCACAGGCCAGGTCAAGAAAGACGGCAGCGTGTGCGCCACCTGCACCTACGCTGTCCTGGAGGACGGATGAAGACCCGGACACTGCTCCCCCCGTCATCAAGTTCCAGCCAGCCCGGACACCAGGTCCACATGTCGGTGCCACAGCAACACCCGTTGAACTCTTCAAATTGTTCTTCCCGACACAAACGGTACAGACACTGTGTGAAAACACAAACAAACAAGCTGCAAAACAGTTAGCAAACGGAAAAAGATATACATGGACAGACTTGGATGTCGATTTCTTTTACAAGTACATTGGGTTGCTTATCTACTTCGGCCTGGTAAAGCTTCACAGTATTTCAGATTACTGGAGGCAGAATCACCTGTGTTCCGTGCCGTTGCCATGTCTGGTCATGTCACGTGACCGATTTAGCACAACATCTTGGAACATTCATCTCAGCGACCCTGATGAGGACGTCCACAATGACCGTAAAAAGGGCACAGTCGAACATGACAAACTTTTCAGAGCAAAACCCCTGATGGACACCATCAAGACTGCCTGTAAGGCCTTTTACCATCCCCACAGAGAGCTGGCTGTGGATGAAAGAATGGTCGCCTCCAGGGCTAACAGTGGGTGCTGCCAGTTAGCGAAAGACAAACTCACAAAGTGGGGATTCAAGTTGTTCGTCATGGCTGACTCGAGGAACGGCTACACGGTGGACTTTTCCATTTACCCCGGCAAAAGTAGCATCCCCTCCGTTCATGGCCTGTCCTATGACTCTGTCATGACCCTTGTGCGACCCGGTTACCTCGGCACAGGCTACCACATTTACACTGACAATTTTTATTCCAGCCCCAAGCTCTTCAGGGCTCTCCTTGAGTGCAGAGTTGCTGCCTGTGGGACGTACAGGGAGTACCGGAAGGAATGCCCTCGGACTGATGTGAACGCCCTCACAAAGAAGTCACCGAGAGGCTCCATGAGATCGATCCGTGATGGCCCCATTGTCTATGTGAAATGGATGGACACAAGGGAAGTATCGGCCTGCTCCACAGTTCACTCTGCATACTCTGGGGGAACTGCGAAGAGGAGGGTGAAGCAGCAAGATGGCTCCTGGGAAAGAGCACCAGTCCCCTGTCCCACACAAGTTGCAGAGTACAACAAGTACATGGGTGGAGTTGATCTGTCAGACCAGCTCATCCAGTATTACTCTGTACATCGCAAGACGATGCACTGGTACAGAACCCTTTTTTTTCATTTTGTGGACATTGCAGCCACCAACAGCTACATCATCCACCAGGAACTCTGTCTGGCCCAGCGAACAGAACCCATGACACACAGGGGTTTCATGGAGAAGCTGAGCGCTGATCTCTGTGGACAGCCGCTTCACACCGCTCCTGCCCCGACACCTGCACCTGAAAGTCATGTTCCTGTGCCTGTCTCTGCTGCTGCTGCAGCCTGCCCCAAAACTAAGTCAACGGCGGGTCGCAGGGTTTGCGAGCTTTGCAGGATAAAGAAAGTGAGAAAAGACACGGCGTGGAAGTGCGAGGCGTGTAATGTTCCCCTCTGCCTGCAGCTGGACAGAAACTGTTTCCGGGAATGGCATGCCATGGCATGAGGATATGCCATTGAAGCAAAGCAAGCCATACTTGTATATTGTAAATGGTCTGACTAGTTTTTGTTCTGTTTTATATTTCTCAATATATTCTGCAATTTTTTTTTTCTAATACATATTTTTATTTCAAAAACAAAAATTTGTTGTGATGGTCATTTTTCATTTGCACACACTCATTAAGCTTGATCTGCACTATGAAGTCATTTCTCAGTCCCATTTTTATCATTTTGGTGAAAGGTGTGAAAGACCATATTTCTACTCAAAACAACAATAAATAATTTAGTTTTAGACATTTATTTACATGTATCTACCATTTTATTCATATATTTCACTGCTTTTGTGAACCTAAAACCTTTGGTAAACCAATTGCCATCACCTAAACAGAGTTACCACCTGAGTAAAGTTAGGTGTTTTCAAGCGATATGAATTTCCAAAAATCGAGATTCCATTTTTCAGCTTTAGTGTCATATTATAAAGTTTTTCTCTTTACACTTTTTAGATAGCTGAGATTGTTCTGCAATTTATGATGTAAAACATGGGTATAACACTTATATGCAAGTGCCTTAAAAGGTGAATCTAAGAAAATTATGTCAAATCGAGAAAATCGACTGAAAATGACCTCCAGTGTTCAGTGTGTTAAAACCTGAACACTGAAAAGGGTTGAAACCAGGCCATCAATGAAAAATGGAGCCAATGCAGAAGTGCCTGAAACTTGCATTCTCTCTCATAGCCGCCCGGGGGCGACTCCTCTGGTTGCAGAAAGAAGTCTGATTGTAAAGAAATCTATGAGAAAATGACTCTCCTTCTCTCTTGATTTATTACCTCAGTAAACATCGTGAACATGAGTTTATGGTTTCAATCTCCAGATTGAAGTCATCTTCAATACAGCGTGACGTTCATTTAATAAATCACGGTCCCATTTAGGGTAAAATAGAAGATAGAGCACGGCATGTTTTAGGGCATAGCTACTATGTGACTGACAGACTCAACGGTCTGGGACCAAGGACACGCTGGAGGGATTATATCTCCCGGCTGGCCTTGGAACGCCTCGGGATCCCCCAGAATGAGCTGGAAAGTGTTGGGGATGAGAGGGAAGCCTGGGTCGGCCTGCTGAACCTGCTGCCACCGCGACCCGACCCCGGATAAGCGGCTGATAATGCAGATATCATAAATGGTATTCAGGAATATCATTCAGGTATAACTGAAAGTTGTGATATATTCATTTAGCATGAAGCCCTGTAATTTTTCCTGCCGGCCTTCACTGTACCTCGTCCCTCATCAGCTCTTCCCACTTTAAATACAGAGGGCGGTTCTCATCCGTCGCAGTTTGTTTGTTGTCAGTCGGTACCTGTGACGCCTGCTCAGACTCTAATAATGAGCGTCATCAAAGAATGATGCAAGCAAGCTTCTGGCCGTGATGCCGCCATCGCAGTGGTTTCTCTAACACTGAGAACATGCTGCCGTCTTTAATTCAGAACAGATTTGAAAGACGACTTTTCCATCTGTAAGATGTGTTTTCACGGCACACAACAGTGTCGAGTGACCGTTTGTTTTGTCTGTCAGTGCAAACAGAGCCTGAGCTTTCTCATCTTGTCAGACATTGAGAGGAGCGAAGAGCTCAGGGAGAAGTCACTTTCAACATGTTTATCCTCTTCAGTAAAGCCAAAGAGAAAACAAACACGCGCAGGCAGATAGACGCACAGACACCGACAAAAAAGAGACAATTGTGAGAAAGCTGCAGGCATCAGAGCGGTGGTCCTCTTCTCATTAGTTGGCAGTAAGTATACCAAGGAATCCTAATTAATCATATTGTCATCTACTGATTTATTCAGTGTGGCTGTGATGCAACAAGGCTGTAAAGTGGCATCAACGCGATCAGCAGAGCGTTTTCCCTCTGATGATAGTAGTATTGTATTGTGTCACCTATGAATCTCTATGATGCAATAGCTCCTCAAGTTCCAGACTGTCCTGCACAGGAAGCTATCGCTCCCGCCGTCATTTCCAAGGGTATGAAGCTCAAAGGCAGAAATGAGAGAAGCGATATCTCAAATGTACCTCAATGATATGTCTTACTACTGGTAATATTGGCGTTTAAATTTCAACGTCTTCCGGCAGTAGCAGCCACCCTGACAACATTTCTCTTGAAATGTTCTAGCTTTAACAATTCAAAACCTTGGGGGGGAAGACTGAGCGATTGTCATATAAAACTGTAAATCATAGCTTGTTTTATGAAGAAAAAAAGCCCCAAACTGCTGTATTTGGATGTATTGAACACCATAAGTAATATACAAGTGAAATATATGGTTTGGTACAAATGTTAGACAATGTCTAAATGTGCCCCAATGCAAATTTTGGAGACCTCGCCTGAATTTACTTTGTACTAAACCCTCTAACTTTGTTCTGCTTCACTTTATCAAAGTCAACCTATGCAGAGAGAATGTTCACATATTGGGCTATGATTTGGGTTAGAGTTGGACCTTACAGCTGCATCATTCCAAATAAATAATCATCCTGAAAGTGCTTTTTTTCTAGGCTGACCTGAAACCTTTTAATCTTTGCTGTGTTTCATCTTCATTTACTCTTAACCAGTAACATATAGACTGATATTTACACATCTGAACAAAATCTCACATGTATAGCCTTTTATTATAACACCGAAATTATTCAAATAGCCATAGTGGTTGCAGAGATACACCCTTTTTAGTTTGGGTATGCAATTTTCGAGCAGAGGCCTAAAAATAGGTGGGTTTTCAAAAGGTTAATTGCTACTTTGTCTCTTCCCCCCTCCAACTAATGTTCTACATGGTCAACAGAAATACGTTGAACATATCAAAAGGGAAATAACGGTCCTGATCAGTGGCGGCTGGTGACATTTGTTTTGGGGGGGGGGGGCACAGTTGGGCGGCACGGTTTAAATAGCACTCCACAATGAGAAGAAAAGAGGTTTGGAGTAGAATATTCTAAAAAACAAAGCTTTATTTCAAGAAAACACAGTGCTCAACACTGTCCAATAACAACTATCAACAAACTGTAACTTTGGGCATGAGAGGTTCAGAGCAGAATGGTTTAAGAAACATTCAATGTGGTGGCCAGAGCAACTTCAGGGAATACATTGACGTAGCATTCAAACTGGGGGCCCTGCAGTAAGGTGGCACTGGTGAGGTGGTCTTTGAAGGCAAAGCGTTCCCTGGTGTGTCCAAGTATGGTGTCACAAACCTACAGATAAATATATAGAGAGAGACAGAGACAGTAAGATAAGTTGTGGGGAAATATCTACTACAAACAGGCTTCATACAGACAAAAGCCAACAATCAGAGTTGACAAAAAACTATGTTTTGTGTGTCTTGATGGCTCATCAACATAGACAAAAGGCCAGGAGCCACCTTGATGGCTGTAGCCTGGTGCTATGGCCATATAGATGCTAATAACCTTTGACTTCAACCATTGTCGTGGCTGCAGACAAAAAACTATGTTTTGTGTGTCTTGATGGCTCATCAACATAGACAAAAGGCCAGGAAGCCACCTTGATGCTCTAGCCTGGAGCTATGACACACACACACACACACACACACACACACAAACTAACTTGTTGGGGGTTGAATTGGTATTTTAGATAAAGTTATAGTCTGATATGATATCCACCAAAATCTAACAATGTCCAACATGTGTTCTGCTGTGGGAAAGATAAAACATTAAACTCTAACACAGGCATCTGATGATTTTGACACAGCAATCCTTCCAAGCTCATCTTCCTTCATAGCCCGGCGCTTCCTCGGCTGCTCAGAGCCACTGCTTTGCTCCACCTCTTTCAGCCTCTTCTTGTCAACATCTACATCGTCGATTGAAAGGTGTTTTGCGTAGAGATACCACAGAGTTTTCAGTCGCCATACTAACATAACCAAAGTCTCTGCTAGCTGTGTTGCTCGCGTAGCTACGTGGGAGCTATATGGGATGTGAGGGAATGATAAAGGTCTCTGATTCGACGAATAGTCCAACCACGTTGAAATAAGAAACGATGTCATTGGCTAGGGCGCAGATTTGGGCGCCCGAAGATTCACGTTTCATCCGCCAATGAGAAGCTGTCCTTGCCGTCACGAGGGTGAAATGTTTGTTAGCTTTCCATAGACACACATTTGGCCGGCGCCCCGAGAGGGGAGGGGCTTTTCTCAGTAATGATGAATGGCGATATATTGTATTTGGTCACATTTAACTTAAGTTAACTTAAGGCTTACGGTCTCCCACACACATTTAGCGCGTCAACACGGTATATTTCTTATTTAAATTATTTGGTATATAATGTTTTTTGACAGTATATATGTATATATTTTTTTTTTCTCAAAATTTTAAGAGGGGCGGCGCCCTAGCGCCCTCTACTGACGCACCGCCACTGGTCCTGATGTTGAGCTTCTATCACATGGTGACACTAGTCTGTACTTTGGCGTTGCTTTCCCGTACGCTGCTCTCCTAAGAGCGTTGCATCTTCACCAGGATGCTGCGACCCATTCAGTTTTTTTAATAAGTATGGACTCCTATTAGATGTTGCAGAGGAAGAAGATTAACCAGCTGGTGGTGGAAAATGGAATAGAATTCCCTTTGGAGACACAGTGGTCACATCTGAAGCGCCTCACACATTTTTTCACCACATCAAATTGCCTTTCTTTGGTGGGACCGTGCCGAATAACAGCCTCCTATAGTCGGGGGACATAATGTTCTCTATCTCGCAAAACATATTGTTTCCCTCAACGCTTTCTTAGCATCCTTTTTTGAAAATGTGCAACTTCTGATCAAGTCTTTTTCTTCTTCTTCTTCACGTCTTCTCTACAATGCAGCAACGCAGTGTGTTGTCAGCTGGTCTTCGTCACCTTAATTATGATCGGGTGCAGGCAGCTCGGAGGTAATCATAGAATGTGACTGACGAGGCCGTGCTTCGCACCAGCAGGAGGAAATATCAAAGGCATCACAGCGACGTCCTCATCGCTCATTTCGGTAATCCCTCACGGTGGAGAGCTGGAAATGTTCCCGTCCCCTTAATCCCATATGGTGAAGAGGTTTAACCTTCACAAACTATTTCAGCTACATTCATAAAATGGGATGACAGGTTGTTGTTGTTTAGAGGACTGGTTCACTCACGACAACATTTTCTTATTTAAAAGAGTAAGTACGGTGCCACCAAATGCTGAAACCCACAATCATCTGTGAGGAAAGTGTGTGTTCAAAATCAACCCATACTTCCGTTGTTGGCAAAAGTTATATGAAGGGAGTGGCTGAATTAAATTCTGTTTCGCAAAAAGCATGGTTTTTCATCTGAAGAATTCACAGAGGGAGGTTACATTGTATGCACACTATTACATAAACCATATTTAATCATTCTTTATTTAAGGACTATGAGCAGAAAACTATCAATGGTATGATTTTCATCTGACAAATGTAAATAACATATCATGTTAATTTTGATTTACTTTAGTGTACTGGTTGTTTTGTTAATGCCTATTTGCTTTCATTCATCTTTTTAGTGTTGGCCGAACCTCAGCCTTTTATTTAATTTCATCTACCTCATGGAATGTAGGATTTGAATGGTGCTGCGGAAAATTACCAAAAAATTTAATTTAATGAATTTAGTCTGACTGTTGTTTTTTTGTCAGCAAATCCCATGAAAATGAATTAATCCTACTAAGTTCTGCGTGACTTATTTCTCTGTGTCAAAGACCACCATTATTATCTAAACGATTAAAAACACAACGGTAAGCCACATTGTAGCTGAAAAATAACCCCCAAAAGTGTCCTTATTTAGTCCGGTTTGAGTAATGTTTGCTAAAAACAACAGTGCCCAACTGTTATTTATTCTTTTTTAATGACACAACGTATTCATGAGCTGCTTTTTGTGAAGATTTACCCTCAGTAGCATCGAGTTATCCTTTTGTGTGATGTTTTTAATTGTGCAAACAAACTTGAGGTGAAAAATATGGTTTTTGTATTTGTGGGTGAACCGGCATTTTTTAAACTAAGGCTCCTATACCTGTAACGCAACTCATTAAACCAGTCACACAATTCCAAGTGACCCACCTCCACAACCGTTTCCATTAGCTAGTAAAATACTTCCGAGAACATGCTGTGAGCCTTCGTTCTGCAGGCCTGCTGAGCGTGTCAAGCTGTGATCCTCCGGCTAAATCCTCTGGGACATTGTTAAATTTTTCTTACTCATTTCCCCATATACGGCTGATGACTCCATTATTTGACGGCATTCCAAGCAAAGCGGTTTTTTTTAGGGGTACAAAATACATATTGTCCAATTACTGCCTCAAAATGATATTGGGCAATGCAATTCAAATCTCATTCATAAAGCACTTATATGTTCTTCACATTTCACAGCCAGCAGGCTCTGTAGAAAATGTGACATCATACTGGCAGGCAGGGAATATTGAAATTTGGTGGCTAGATATTTTCAATTTGGGTCTGATTACCTGGGTGAAGGGGAATGGCAGGGCAATTCACTTCTCCTGGTTTAAATGGCCACTCACCATACAGTTCAGATTAATATATCATCAAGGAGCTACTGTATTAAATCTGCAGAGCTTGATGACGCAGGAGAATGTACTGGCTTCAGAGCAAACCACAATAACGCTGTTCTATTCAGTTTATTGTTGTTGTTTTTTCTATAATTTGAGAGGGTTTTGAATAGAGCCTGAATTTGCTCTCTACATGAGAAAGATGTTTGTTATGTTCTGTTTGGCAAACTGAAGACGTTATGTAGAAGTTGACCTGAAAGCACAAATGATAATGATCCCTACATTTTTACAAGAGAGGATTTTTGCATTTATCTGTAATATGCATGATACAATATAGGATTGCAATACATCAACATTGACCTGAAGCCAAACATGCATTGGAAAAAAGCTTCTGATTTGAGGTTGAAGGACCATTTCCTTTGTTCCACATATTCCCAGAGGTCAGTCAAGTTTACATTTGAAAGCTTGTTTTATTAGTTTGGTCAAGTCCATTTTAATGATATATCCGGAAACTAACAAATTGGCCTCAGAGGGCTTTACAATCTGAACAGAATATGACATTGTCTAACCGTAGACAGTTTGGATGAGGAAAAACTAAGGAAGAATACAGAGAAATCAAAGTCTTTAATGAGAGGAAAAAAGGACACAATACATACCATGTCAGACGGACATAACAATAGTACATTTACAATACAGAGAGAAAGCTTGTTATCATAGTACAATTGTCTTCACGGTGGGGTCAATTTTGCAACTTTATCTCATCCCCATTCTTCAAATGTTCCCCTTGGGCAGAAGCAGCCTTTTGCATCTCATACAACAGGATGTTGCCTTGCAAGCTCACAGAAGGAGAACGTTGTTAAAGTTTGCAATAGTATATAAAGACATGGTAAATGTACTGTACTTGCATTTATATTTCACCTTTCTAGTCCCTCGACTACTGAAAGCGTTGCACACTACCGCCAACATTCGCCCATTCACACACACACATTCACACACCCATTCACACACTTGATGGCAGAGGCTGCCATGCAATGTGCCACCTGACCTTTTAAGATCTAAATTAGACATTTGCATACACCAATGGCTAAGCCTACGAGTGCAATTTTGGATTTAGTAGGTTGGATCGAACCACCGATCACTGATTTTTAGAGCTACATGCATGACTAGAATAATTGCACAAAATATTTTATTTTCATATATAATTTATTTTCACGTACCGTTATGAAATGTTTGTCCATCTTGTTTCTGCCTCGTTCCATGTGAACGCATGTGGTAACCAAAACGCAGCAAAAAGTTAACCGCGCCGTCCCGCCCTTATCGGACTTTCTCACTACATTACACCCGTTCATCTGAACATGTAATGACACAAACAGGATTAAATTAAAGTTAATTGAAATCCCAGTGCGTCTCATACAGACACTAAAGGATGGCTTTTGCTTGGGTTTTAATAAGCTGAGGGACACTGCTAAAGAGTTGGTATCGGACTACATGAGCTTGAGACCAGGATACAATTTTGATATGGTCTTTCAAAGTCTGGCCAGCCATGCAGCTCCTATAGAAGATGTAAACTTTTATACTTCAAATGTAACTACCCCATGAAAGCCATCCATCTCCCTGTCAAATCCTCTGTCCTTGGTGAATTCAACATGAAAGCGTTATTACCACTTACTGAGCATCTAGTCAGTCCAGCAGCTTCCCTGTGTTTCCTCTGTTTCCCTGTCCTCTTGTCTCCTGTGTGTTCTACCCTGTCTGTCTGTCTGCCTGTCGGCAAGGAGGTGTGGTCATCTCCTCCTCCTTCTTTCTGGGCGGTGGCTGCTGGAACAGCTGGCATCAATCTATCATCAGGAGACTCTGCTCTATATCAACCCGGGTCTCCATGCCATTCATCGCCAGATCGTTTCGTCACCATAGTGGTAGTTACGCACTCAGGCCATTTTCGACTCGTTAGCATTTTACTCTTTTCCTGCTCACCTTGTTGCTTTTTTTGCCCTAGTGTTTTCGGAATCCCTACCTGCCTCCGCTACCTGCTACCTGCCCGCTCACTCTCCGACGTCACTACCTTCGCTCCTCGCTTCCCCGAAGACCCCCAGCCGCCACCTCCGCCAGATTCAACCCTGCCCTGTCCTCCTTTTTGTGAATAGTTCTTTTACAAGTTGCAGAAGGGAATTTTAAAGAAAAGAGAAAAAAGCAAAACATTGACGCTATGTCCCATATTCCATGTTTATTGAAATCCAGTGGAGCCAGGAATACATGCTGGTATGTGTCATGGTCACTGGCAGCACAACTGATGAATGAAAAGCAAAATACTTAAATTGGGGACCAACTATTTCAAACCATGGAAACCTGGTCTTTTGTCACTTTTTGTTTTTTCCATAGTCATGAAATAGTCCCAGAAGCCAGTTTGGTAAACTCCAACACGCTGTGGTGGATTCACTCACATTACATTACACGACTGTTTCCGAAGTAGGCCATCTCGGTTTCCTACGTCACCACTCGACGTTGAATATGTTGTGGCTTTAAAGGAATTTATCGCTTGTCAAGGGTCCAAGATTTGTGAGTCTGACCCCGGGTGAGCATAACTCAACCTATCAACAAACAGATGACGGAGACATCGTACATGAGCAGGTGTGAATTGGTTTAGCCCTTTATAGTATCTGATGATCAAAGGGTCTGTCATTGAGTGAGCAGGTGGGGGTTAACCATCTCTCTCAAGGACACTTCAGCCTGACAATTGATGGCTCTATACAGTAACCTTCTGTTGCAAGGGCTGAGCATATGAATCATCTTTCTTTCATCACCTCTATATATCCTAGGTCCTGCTGCAGGCAGGCGCTTGGCAAAGGCAGTGGGTTCATTCCAAGTTTTTTTTATTGCATCCCCATTTCCCTCACTTGCGTCTTATCCTTTGCGTCTTAGTCCCTCCCGCATGGAGAGATGCAAGGAAACCGTGTGAGGAGAGAGGAAACAAGGAAATGTGTTTCAAGAGAAATGAGACATCCTTTCCTCTAAAGCAGGGGTCACCAACCTTTTTGAAGCCGAGAGCTACTTCAAGGGTACAAAATAATATGAAGGGCTACTTGTTTGATACAAACTTCCTGAACAACAAAGTTGCACAGATCACTATCTATTTAACCCCTATCTAACTATCTAACTCTATCTAACCCCCTTCAGAAATGGTCGGAGTTAGGGCTGGGCGGTATGGCCAAAAATTATATCACAGTATTTTGTAAGATTTTGGCGTATTTTTTTTCTTCAGTAAACGCATTCATTCATTGATGCTGAAAAGGACCGCAGGCCAACTGAACAGCTGTTTTTACGTTGGTACATAGAGGGTGTTAGGAAGCTAAACCTGGAGGGACTTAGGACCCAGGGGAATGTAGGTGAAAAAAAAACAGGAAGGGTCTGTCTCTTCCTGCGACGGAGTTTCTTCTTGGTGTGATAGTGGGCGAGCTGTACCCAGCATGCTCGTTGGTGTAATTTTATAAATGTACAATTATTAGTGTTACAAATTGTTAATAAGTCACAAACTGTTGTGTCTTGGTGTTTTACCCTGTTAAAATGTGTTAGTTGTGGGTTATTAATTGTTGTTATAAAGTTTTAACCGCGACTAAAGTTAGAACCATGATACAAGTTAGAACCATGACACGTAAGTAGCTCCGACCACTGCGTGCACGGCAGTGAATTATTATTATTTTTTAATTCTTTTTCTTGTGAAAGCTCATAAGCGTGTTCTATTTTTGGAACATGCTTCGCGGGCGACTAGCGTGGTCTCTGCGGGCGACCAGGTGCCCGCGGGCACCGTGTTGGCTACCCCTGACCCAAAGCATCACGTGAAGCGATGTCTGTTTCTATTAAATGAAGAGAGTTGTTTGTGGACCTTTTGTTGTTCAGACATACAATGAACACATATGGTGAATCAGAAAACAAGGCTGCTCTCGTGCTTCCTCGCTCACGGCTCCGCAGACATCCCTCCTTGATCCGTTCAATCGAGGAAATGACAAATACGAGACTTGGTATGTAAGGCCTGCGTTTGAGAGTCTATTGTGACATGTTTTTCTCATCTCCACGGTGGCCCCGAGAGCTCAACGCACTCAATTTGCCGTTCATGGCAAAGGCTGCCAAAAAGTAGCCTACTGATGCCTTTGTTTGGTTAAAAGGAAGGTCAAAAATCTTAATTGTGTCATATTAAGTAGCATGTCATACAGAGTTATGAAGTGCAGGTGCAGTGATATGCCATCATATATTATTTCTGGCATCCATTGTTAGTTTATGATATGGACAACTTTAAAAGATCCAAAAATATATGTTTTTTCATCTCATTCTGAAGTTCTGAAACCTTGTATTGCATATTCTGTATGAACTTGGAAGTCCAAATCTCCTGCCATTTTTGTCTTTTGATTTTTACTTTCTTTGTTCTCAAAAGGAATTTTGAGAACAAAGAAATTATGAAATCACTATGAATATAACTATTTCATTTGGGTCCTTATATTTAACATCAGAGTTCCACATCCAAGCTGGGATGAAGCGGTCGCGGGCCTGCCAACCATTTGAGTCAGACGGGACTCTGATATCCGTTTGAGATGTGTTCTGCCAAAAGTATTAAAGCCTTTTGCTCTGAGATTCCAGGAGGATGAGAGGAGTCGTGCTAATTGTGTGCAAATACAATTTGTTGTTAACACGTTTTGTAATTATAATATGGCTCGCAACTCCTAACTCACGAAGAAGTACTCTCATATAAACCTAAGTGTTGTGTTTGTGTCGGGGGCATGAACAGCAGGAGCGATGGCCACTGAGTTTCTGAGGAATTCTCCACAGGCGCTTATGGGAAAACATGTTTTAACTGCGATCACTCGCTGGATGATCGAACTGCCTCCAAGCTGACAAACAGTCGAGAGGAAAACATGGCAGAGGAGTGATGCAAGGTGTTTGAAGAAGAAGAAAAAAAAAACTCACCAAGACAGCTTGGTGAGTTTTATTTTTTATTTTTTTCAAGATTGTATGACGTGTTTTTATACAACGACTTTGAGCAAATGGCCCGCATACACCTGCTGCTCGTTTTTTAGGTTTAGACGCCCTTCAGGCCATTAGTGTCTCGGGGTTGTCGCACAATACAGCAGTGGTCGTTGCAGACACACCTGGAGGAGATCTGCACTTTACTGAGTGCACCGCTGTAGTTCTTCATGTGAAGCCCAGCACATCACAGAGATCAAAAGTCGAAAGCATTTGACGTCCAAGATATAGAGATTAAAATTCATGGTCATGAGTGGGCACAACATATAGAGCCGCATGTAGATTGGTCATAAAATATTGATTCAAGCTGTATAGATTCTAAATATGAACGGTTTGTTGATATTCTCCTGCTCGGTCTGAAGATCAAGCCACTTGTATTCCGACCACGGGAAATGTCGCCTAAAAAAATAAATAATGTTTTTATATTCACTGGCTATTAACCTATTTAAAGCCTCCAGTTAATGCACCTTAACCATCTCATGCATATGCGTAATGCTCTGCTTAGTATTTCCCAGCCGGGGGCCGCTGGTAGACTCCTGGGACGAGAGCATCTTCAATTCAATTAAAACTGGAAGTTCGGTGACTCCTGATCCAATCAAGCTCTTGGCTGGGGTCCATGACCATGACATGACTGATAATGCCACTGAAGACAATTGCAGAGACGGACAGAAACATGAGACATGGTATCCGGCAGGCAGCGTAGGACATTTTAAAGAACTGAGATGAATAATAGAAACATTGAAACCACTCGTATGTCTATAAGTCATTGCGCAGTGTGATTGCCAAATGCCTGGAGACTGCAATGATGATGATGTTTCAGTTTGAATCAAATTAAAGACTGGGCAGAGACTGTGTGCTGCACTGCTCCGAAAGGCAGACGGAGAAAAGAGCGGCAACATTAACTGAATAAAATGTGATCATAAATCTGATGTTTGTATTTATTGTCTGAATAATGATATTTAAATGTAACAGAAAAGCAAAAATGGGAGAAAAAGAAAGATACAACAATGACAGGAAATGATATGTGGTCTCTTAGGTCTGGTACAATCTCGGAACCCATCGGCTATGTTCGCTGCTCACTGCTTACGGTCCAATTAGCAAGTTGAAACGAAAGACTGGAGTTAAGAGACAACGTCTACGCCGGATTGTCACAAGCAGACTCTTAAGTCGCTCATTTTAAACCAATAAAAATCACAACCATCGTGCGACGATAACTGCTGGGTTATGACATTTGATTTCAGCCAATGTGTTCTGTCTCCATTCCTATGAAAGTTGCACAGTGACCACATGAAAACAAAAAAGTTTGAACTGCAGGTATGAAATTACCCGGTTCCCCTGCATCTCTGAAGCCCGTAGCTTTATTCCCACCTCTTCAGACAAAAAAAACTTGTGATTCAGCTATTAATTCATTAACTCTGTAACTTTTAGCAACTCATCATTTTAGATGAGGGCTATTTAACTTATCTTTGCACTGGGAAACATAAATGTACCTCCAAAAAATATCCACTGATTTACACACGTCTCTTTCTGTAAGTCAATGGGGGAAACAAATATTGTTTTGGGCCCAATGGTATTTAGGGAAGTTGTGCTTCCACAGTTTCACGTTATCTTCAAAGCCCAGCACTGTTCCTGAAGGTTTGTTAACTACAAATAGCACATTTCAACCTTTTTTAGTTGTTGATTTCACACCTTTTTGATAAAAAAAATAATTAACATTTAACAATACAGGTGTCTACACTGGCTATAAAATTATTTCACTCACATTTTACATGCTTAACCCAGGTGTCTTCTTAGCCTTCAAGTAGGTTCCTTCCATTTCATGCTCACAACTATAATAATTTACTTTGCTAGTGACCCCTGCTCACACTGTCACTAACTGCACTGCAGAGGGGTCCACAATATTGCATTTGAAGGATCCACGACGTGAATTATTCAACAAAAAAAAAAAAGATTAAAAAGATAATGCTAGAAGCTGAAGCCTAGAGATCACAGTGACTGCCGTTTAAAGTGGTGTGCAGAGGTGTATAAAACAATAAATGGATTACAGTTGACCCTGACAAATGTGTAAGAGTTAACTAACCACTCCCAACTCACTTCCATGCCATTTTGCAAACAAGTTGCATTCTCCTCACGGCACCTTGATGAACTGTTGCTGTATTTTGTGCTCCGGCCCAGAGAGGAAAACCTTTCCTCTGCGGCTGGATGTTATAATCCATATCATGGTGCGCTGTCACTGTGCGAGAGAGGAGCTTTCTGTTCAAATATTAATGAAATATATACGTGAGGTTGTGCAGTCACCACACAGTACAAAGCCTTGTATTTCTAGTCCCTCTCTAGGAGTTTACCTTGTGTGACCGCCTCCTGCAGCACTGCAGCTTGACACCTCTGCAGCACAGAGCCGCTGAGCCTCTGGATCTGCAGTTGGGGGATATTATCCACCGCTGCAGAGGAACCTGACTGAGTTGATGGCCGCAGGCAGGCAGAGAGGGTCACGTCTCTTTAAATGTTAAGATCCAGGCTCCATGTATTTTAAGATATTACCAACTGCACATAAAACTGACGAACAGTGGCCTTTCGCTTGCTGTGACCTTAAGCTTTCAATTAATAGCTTTGTAAAGGTGAAATGATCAGGCTTTTTTTTTCTAACTCGATCTCATTAGCTACAAGATCACCTTTCAATCTTTAGTGGGAATGGAAAGTTACAGAGCCTCATGAACAAGCACTGTTGCTAGGGTTTACAGCGACTTTTGGTAAAATCACGGAGCTTTTTAACAGGCCAGTTAATGGGAAGTTTTTTCCCGGTACATAAACTCTTTTTTCTTAGTTTTTGTAGATATTCACATACTTCCAGTTTAAGGCCCCTACACAAGGTACACCACACAGGTGTTTTCACGTATTTGGGCTGATTAGACTGTACAGGCTGTTCTTGATTGATAATTTCCCTCACTGGCCTGTTAATTTGTTGCACATTTTTATTACTTTTTTGAAGCCGGAGACACACTGTTTAAAAAAAAGGTCTTAATTTTCTCTTGACAATAAGGTCTCTTTGGTAGTTTCATCAATATGTCCTTGCTTGTTTACTGAATGGCTTCCAAAAAAGACTGGTTTTTAAATTCCTTTGCTAAAAACGCGTACTAAGATGGTACAAAGTCAACCAATATTTCACAACTGCAGCCAAAGTACCAGACAATCCAGTATGTAGTCCAAAATATGAATGTGGTACCTCCTACAGAGAAACACACACAAAACGTATTTTGGGAAAAAAAAGTATTTTGGGAAATGGATTCAATATTCATAACATTTGTTTCTGTCATCAAACACTGTTTGATACTGTAAAGGGTAACAAGCTCTCTGAATCCATCCACATTGGTAATCTTGGCTTCAATTGCTGCATCTCACTACTGCATTTCATTTCTTAAACTGCACTGCAACTTTTATTCAATTTTTATTTTTTATTTAGCTTTTTGACTGTTTTAATGTTTTCTTAACTGTTTTAAATCCTGTTTTCTCTGCATTATGTTTTGATGCTCTTAATGGTTTTATGTGAAGCACTTTGAATCGCCTTGTTGTTGAAATGTGCTATACAAATAAACTTGCCTTGCCTTGCCTTAAAACATAATTACAACTTCAAAAAGACAAGAAAAGTGTTAATTGGACTTGGCCTTTTGCTCCTCTTGCCTCCTGACCTCTCAGTAACCACACTGGGTGGGGAAAGCAACAGTCTTGCAAACCCTTCACTGAAGCTGTCACATCAGCTGAAAAACAAAAATGCCAACGTTCTTCCTCCTGTCACAAAAAGGGCAAATGTAAAATGGATAAAAACACAAATAAATCACCAGTAATAAGAGAAAATCGGAGTTGAAACTCTTGACATCTGTGGCTGGCGCGGCATCAGCAGCGAGTGCTCCATCAATTCCAGCACTGATGGCATCACATAGGCTATCCGGATCTTCACTCACGTCAGCAAACTGGCCTTGACCCAGGGGTCAACTTTAATGACATCTGGTCCTGGCAGGAAATATAAAATTGTTTGATTGTCCTGGAAGTCTGTTGATTACTCTTCGTCTCCCGAGGTGGGAACGTGCTGGAAGCAGCACAGGGTGAGAGCGAGTGGCAGCCTGAACTGGACAGACATGTTGTTCCAGTGATTGATTATAAGCTGGAGATGAGCTGCTTTTATGTCTGGCCGGGTGGAAACATGTTGAAACTTGTTTGCAGTTTTAATGTTTCATTGGAGCAAATTTCCCACAAATATGAGAAAAGACTGCAGGGGCCCTTTTTATTGGATGTCACTTTGACCAAGTGAAGGATTAAGATCATAGGATACATGTAAGAAGTGGACATCGCCCCGTTCAAAACCAACGTCCACAAAGTTTGAGGACGAGTTCAGCATTTTGGCATCTTGGTCTTTCTTTTCTTTTTTTTCTTTTTTTAATTGAACGCATTTTTAGGTGATCAAAATGTTAACCCTCCTGTTATGTTCGTTTCTTAGGTACAGCTGTTCCTGGGTCAATCATCCAAAAGTTGTCAGAAACCCAACAATCCTAATAAGTATAGTTTGTACCTCATCACTAACATTACTAATAAATTCAATCAGTTTTTAGTATTCCACTATTCACGGAGTTATTCAGCCCTCCATAGATCATAGTTCAATTAGGATAACTTACTTGCTTTAATGAAAAATACATGTTCAAACAATTTTTTAGGTGCATTGGAAAAACCTAGATATAAATTGCATTAGTCTGCCATAACATGTATTTTTTCCTAAATTTTATTTGCATTTTTTATTATTTTTTTGAGACACCTCTGCTGTTCAGGGTCATATCGACCCGCTCACTCAAAATCAAGCCAAATGAGTCATAAGGATTTATATTGAAAGTAAACTTTATTTATGTTTATTTATAGTGTTAAGAAATCTAACTTGACCTCAAGATGGTCTTCATCTTCAGACACTTACTCCTCTATTTCACTGTCGTGATCAAGGATGTGCTCCAGAGCCTCCAGGGCCGTCATCCTTTTGTTTCTGTTGCTCATGTTGTCTACAGTAAGCTGCTGAGTTGTATGTACCTGCAGAGTGTAAAGTTGGTAGAACTTTGTATGTTTCACCTCCCCTGCTAAGTGTGGGCGGAGTTTTCCCGCGGGAAAAAAAAAGGTTCCCGTCAAAATAGTATCTGGTGCACAGGTGGGGTAGTTAGAAAGAGAGTGAGCGTGCGTCTGAGATTGGGATGAAATGTGTGTGTTTCACTCTCAGTCAGTGTCTCAGTCAGTCTATTAGAAATCTTATAGTACCATATTTATTAAGAGACACATGAAAGAAACCCTTACTTTGATGTTCCCGGTGTATTTAGGGGGAAAGTGAGAAGATAAGCATTGTTTAGTCTGGAAGGTGTGGGGGGATGGGCACATGAAGCAGGACAGAGATGGTTCCCATAACAAACACCTGCTTTTTTGTTTGAAGTTTGAAATGTGTACAACTTTATACATGGGTCTGTGAACAGGTGTGTGTGTGTGTGTGTGTGTGTGTGTGTGTGTGTGTGTGTGTGTGTGTGTGTGTGTGTGTGAGAGAGAGAAAGACTGTCTCTCACATTTTCAAAGAAAGAAATGGTCTAAACTTGACCCTTCTGTCCCTTATAGCCTCCACTTTCACTGCTGTGTCAAATTGACCGGAACATTATCTCTGTAATATAAACCTGCAGGGAGGGTTACAAATACATGATATATAACGTTGATTACACCAATTAAGGCAAGCAGAAGCACATCCTAGATGTTCAAACTTTGAAACAGGTCAATTTGACCCGGAGTGTGAAAGGGTTTGAAGTTGTGAGACAAAAACAAGGACAAAAGCCAGACCGCACGATCTGTCAAATCACAAGGTACTACACCGCTCAACTCCACTTTCTCTTTTCTTGCTTTTCCATCTGAAAAAATTGTAAATAGCACCTGGTACTCTAACAGTCCCACCTTTTTGTCAAGGTTCAAAGCAAGGGACTCATCAGTAGCGCAACATGGGCCATCCTGCACCGAAGAATTGACATCAATTACACGCTGTTGTGTGTTTTGACCAAAACATTTGGATTTATTGGGGAAAAGAAGGTTTTTCTTTCACTCAGAATGTTTTTCTCTCATATTTCTCTCAGTCCAACTTTTTCCCGCATAAGAACAGCTCTGTTTCCAAGATGCTGAGGGACACAGTTTGGTGTAACAATATGCAAAATATATTGAAGGGAGGTTGAGCAATGTAACATTTGTGGAGCAAGCACACACAGCCTTGTATCTGTAGTATAGAGAAGGATCTCATTTACAGAGCTGTGCATTTATTTGTGGCTCAAAATAACTTGGGGTCGATAATATTGATTGATCACTGGGAACTTCCCTAAATGGTTTTGGTTTTCTGCACCTTGTGTTTGCTATTAATCACCGTGGGCGATATAATGTCTTTAAAAAAAAGCCCATTTAAACAATTCTAACTCTGCCCTCACTGAAATCTGTGATTGAAAGAATAAATCATTCATATGCTCAGATCCCTGTTCAGCCACGGAGGCTAAACAGGCTCATCAGTAATGGATGAAAAATGTCTTCTGCCGCTTCTGTGATAATCAGTCCTTTTTGAAATCACGCCATCTCCGTGGGAAATCATTGTGTGGCCTAGATGTGACCGGTAACGTCTCTGTTAAAATCTGACGCTGCGATGTGCACTGACACAAATTTGGGTACTGTGGATATGGAGAGCTCGCTGCATGTGTCCATCAAAAACCAGTGTTCTGTATGCAGCCTGGGCAGCAAATTGATGGTGATTGGCAAACAATGCAGACGGTCCCCTGACACCTTACTTGGTTGGATAGTGCAAATGCATTTAGCACCTTATTGGGAAATGACAAAGATCTGTTGTGCTCAGACACCCAGGAGAGCGTGGAGGAATGAAAGACCTTGCTGAAACAAGAACGTGCAGCCTTTTTAAAGGTTCAAGCTCAATCTCAGATTTACTGTGCATGACATTCACCATCTGCACACAAATGCAATCAGCTATTTAACGTTGAGTGTTTGAATATTGTTTTCCTCCCATGTGAACATTTGTTTATCCATCGTAATACGCTTTTTATAGATTCAGAGATTCCCAGAACAAACTTTTATGTGCGCTCTAATTCATTTCCCTCCACACATACATTTGATTATCACAGGTACTGCAGCAAATCGGCCTAAGTGCTTATTTGGGTATGGTAGAGAGGAAAACATGCTCACTTGCCCATTGGGGTTGGGCCACTGTGTGCAACCCCTTTCTCAAGGGGTTGCATAGATCTTGGGTATAAACCTTTTGAATCATGATCATGTCCTCTCTCTGACCCCATTGGGCTAATAACATATCTGGGTTTCAAGTCGGAGTAAGAACCATATTAAACTTTGGCAAAAGCCACAAACGTCCACTTCAACTGATTTTATTTCGGTGGTCAAAGGTCAAGGTCACGTTGACATCATAAAACACATTCTGGGGCCAATTGTGACAATTTAACACGGATATCTAATTGGATAAAATATTGAAGTGATGGCATTTTGGACAGATGTGATGTGAACGGCAACTTGAGTGGTTGGCAGAGGCATACAACTGTGAGGTAGTAATAGTCGTTTGAAATGAAAAGCCTTTAAGCTCCTGCCAAGGAGGGAGATGGTCCCTGGGGCGACGGAGGGCCTGGCAATATGCAGAACTTCGGTGGGAGCCCTTTACGGACTGATGCAATGGAGCTCTCTCTGAACCCTGCAGTTGAGTAATAAAGTCGGCATGAGTCACTGATCCCACAGAGGAATCTGGGATAAAACTGGCTCCTGACTTTGGCTCTCTGCCACCATGTAGAAAACTAACAAGGCCCTCTTGGATGATTTATGTGTTCAGGAACTTCATTTTCTGACCTCCATTGATCACTGGGTCACCGTAATGGTTCGCTGGTCATTGGCGGCAGCTTGCTGAGTATTTTATTTTTTTCTTCTATTTTTGTGTCTCCAAGGTTTTCTACGCAGCACACACAAAAAAGATAAATGCCATGCCAGTTATTTCCGTTTGATTACCAGTGTTCACCTTGAGGCATTCAGCAACTGATTAATGTTGAGACAAACGAAAGAAATAAAGAATACTTTTCCTATTCCCTCTCCTAGGAATGACAAAACCGTTAGTCACTCTGGCGAGGGCTCATGCTGCCATTTGGAGCCTTGTGGTGCATGTCGGGCTGGAAAAAATATAAATTGTAAAGGACACGCAAAATAATCATTGTCAGGTATCTGTTTCCTGGCGGTGACCTTCTTTATAATTGTAAAATGCATGAACGTGCTCTCTAGAAGCTGTGATACAATTGTCCCTCCAGGTGTGTTTCAGTTGTCTTTACAACTGAAAATATTTTTCCTCACAAACATATTTCTTGCATACGGTTTGCGTTCTGATATATTCATTTATGTACTGTATAACTTCCCTAGAGGGACAGGATGCTGCAGTTGTATAATTCTTAGCGTTTTCTATTTTAGGCGTCAATAATATGCAACATCAATCGTCCTTCTGTTGTCTGATTTCACAGGAATGTTGCAGTTGCTGACTCTTAACAATGTGAGTACCTTTTTTAATCTACGATGCACAATTGACACGTGCGTGATTTTGATCTCTCAAGTGTGGCGAAGACGGAGAAAATGCATTAGAATGCAAACATGCTTAAGTTGTGCAATATAGCCGATAGGAATGGATCATTATTTTTTAAATGACTCCCATTTTGAGTTGTGATGTATTGTTTAAAACTAGTTTTAGAGATAATTTTGAATGGCTTACTGGGGCGTGTTAATGGTGGAGTTTCAAGAGTAATTATATTTTTTGGACGATTGTTTGTTTCAGAGGATTTACAGAATTTTGTGACAACTTTGAAATAAGTTGAAAAGGTTCTATCAATAGAAATGAACTGCTCATACTATTTTACAGAAGCCGTAATGTTCAGAATTCTATTGTCTATTTGTCATAATTATGGTTCAACAAAGCCAAATTTGAAGACTATAACTGTTCTGGGGTTTTTCATCATTGGAGGTGGTGCAACTTCTGCCCTTTCATTCGCACCTCAAGCCTAATGCTCATTTCTGATTTATTGTTCAGATGTCATTTTTGGTTTTGTTTCACTGTTCACATATTCTAGACCTGCAGTCTGAAAATAGCCGTGTACTAACTTTGAATAGCTAAATATCAACACTGAGCAAAGCTCCTCATTTTACTAGAGTGACAATTGGAGCTTTAAGATTATTAACACCACCCGAATTATCTTCCCAAAAGCACCATCCTGCAAAAAAATCATCAAAACATTATAAACAATTCCACAATTACATCAAAGGGAGCTTGAATTTGGTTTAAACTCAGTTTGGGGACACAAACTCTCTGCCTCCGGGCAATGTAACTCCTAATCTCTCACCCACCTACGTGCATTCTCAGCATCTCAAAGATGGAACATGGTGCCGTGAGCAAGAGATAGGCGTCACAACATTCAGCCAATAAAAAGGCTGCCATGTTTACTTACAGAGCGGAAGAAAAAAAAAGCAAATGTACATGCAGTTGTTTCCCCCCAATATGTGTATGTTTGAGGATAACTGCCTCACAAGATGCTTCTTTTTGGATTGTACCTACCTTACTAGCTATCACAGGCCACCGTAGCTCAAGGGAAAGGCACAACTGGTTGTGGCTGATTACGTAATGTACCTTTTGCAATGACATGATGAAAAAAGTCTGTAACGATAAGTTTTATAGAAAATTGTATGCGGTACATACAGTATACAGCAGCCTTTTTTCTTTAGAATGGTCGTTTTTACTTGTTTAAAGTAATGTTATCTGTTTGTCTGTGCATTTAATTTGAATGTTATATTCTATTGTTAATTTAACATGCTCCTATGTCTTGCACTGTGTCTATTGTTTAATGTTATGCACCACTCGCCAATACAAATTCCTTGTATGTGAAAACATGTGGCAATAAATGGTTCTGATTCTGGTTGCAAAAGGTCTTGTAGACTCCCAGAATAGAAGCGCCTGACCATCGCTAGTGGATATAGGTGATATAAGAGACAATTTTGGTGGGATAAATGTGACAGATGGGGTCCAAACCCCTATTCTAAGCCAAAGGGTATCTCAAAATGGAATAAAGCAATCCCTGGATTCAGCTCCCCTTTAGAAATCCATCATGGATTTCAATCCAAAATGTCAGCTTGTCAATCGATACGAACCAAACTCGCCGTCAGCTTTTCATAAAGTCCTCTCGAGCACCCTGATTGGTGGATTGACAAATGGAGAACTCTTTCTTGGACACGTATTGGTCGTTATTTTATTTGCGTGAATTACCATTCCACAGACATAGAAGAAGAACGTCGGGTGGAGTCGATGAACAGATATCACATCGTCAATAAACATTTTTGCAAGATTCAAAGACAAGTATCAAAGTACAGTACAATGGAAATATAACATTCAGTCGACTATCAACATTTTGCTCTGGCGATAAATAATAAATCTATGATTGGTGTACTTAATGCTTATGCACAATGCCAAAGTTTCCCAAAGAATAAGGCAATAAATCAAATTATGATCATAACTTTATTCCCCATGAAACGCTCCCTCATATAATAGAAAACGAATGAGACAGTGTAATTTGTCAATCAGTTAATATTCTATTCCATCATATTATTATATCACAAAAATAGATACATCTATGGTAAAGTAATTTATCAAACTAAATCTGGATATAGATGGAACTGGATGAACAATCATGGCGGTGAGTTGCCGTTGTGCGCTGCAGCACAAAGGTAAAGTGCGAAATGGAAACATAGGTATGTGGTAATACATGGGCTTTTTGTTTTTGAGTGTGTTCCCCACAGAGTTGACACTTTTGATAAATTGCTCCGGTGCATCAGATAATCACCGTCCCGCCCTTGCTCCGGGCGATGGAGTAGTCTAATTTTGGTTGCCTCTGGGAAGTTCTGACTCTTGTGAGATCCAAGTTTGAGGAGCTGCCAAAAGAGATATTAAAAAGGGAAATTCATAAGATGTGAATTATTTACATCTCTCGCATGTCTTGTTTTTGAGGGCCTTTTGAAGGGCTTTTCTTTTTCTTTTGACTTTCCAAAGACGTCTTGGTCCCAAGTTTTGGTCATAAATTCAAATTTGGTTTTAACACTTTTTTTAAAACTGGTTTGAGGTAAGAGTACATATTTCCCGATGAAGGTCTTCTGATCAGAACACGAGTACTAGTGACTGTCAAACTTGTGTGGGAGTTCTTTTTTTCAATAATTCAAACGTTAATTTCATCGGTTGTTTACTGAGCTTGCTCTCGTTATGTGGCCCAGTTCTGCTGTCACAAACAACCCCCCCTCCCCTGAAGCTTTGGTTGAAGTTGGTTCCTATGTACAATACACAATGACATACCTAACCCAGATGCATGCACAACCTAAGATACACCCAATCATATGCATGTGGTGCTTCACAGATAGTTATGTTTTATTGCAACGGTTTCCACCCTGTGGCCCCTGCCAGACGTCAATGCACTGGGCAGCTCTGACAAACACCCCCACTCATCTGTCGGCGTCTCACTGAACAAGAGGGCGGTTCCCTCAATGTCTCTGCTGTATTGCCACGACCTCAATTTGAAAAGTGCTATAGAAACTTTTCTGAACGTGTTTCAGGATTTGTGTCTGGCCAAAGCATTGAGAGACGTCTATTTTACACACACTTATTGCTCTATAGCAACGCATCCAGACAAAACAAGACAAGAAGAGGAACACAATACATTCCTGGACATTTTGCATCCGCACTACCAGCAGATCAGTGTTGACGATATTCTTTAAATGGTTGAGTGACGCACATCTTGAAGTAGTTTGCTCTTGGGTGGCAGTGGATGGTCATCAGGTGCCCGGCGAGGCAAAAGGTTTACAGTTTGGCAATTTTTTTTACTAAACCAGCTCTTCTTTTATCATGCAGTCGTATGCTTTGCTTTTGTTGTGATCGCCGATACCCCGCACCACACACACACACAGAGAATTGCTCACAGTTGTCATTAAGTAGTTGAATACAGCTGTTACAGTCATAATGATTAATACACTGATAAGAACTTTTACAAATGTGCCAAGACGACTAAGTCCATGCATTTCATGCATAGATGATGGTCATCCTCTGAGGCCCGCGGAGCCCCGCAGTGGAGACGGAGATAGTTGAGTGTTTACTGCATGTCCAGACACTTTCCAGCCAGTTCCCTATCCAGTCAGACCTCCACGCTGTCACCCTGCTTCACCCTGCTCAAACTGAAGCCCTGCAGCCTGTGAATGAGCGAAACCGTCCACACAATGCACCTCCGCGCAAACCCTATTATTTGCTTTTTACCAAGCTGTTGTTATTCCCAAGTGGTTTTTGAACAAACTTGCCCCGCATACAATATCTCCACACCACCGTGCACTCCAGACCTCGCACGTAACAACACCTTCCAGCCTCAGGAATACATTTCCTCCAATGTCCCCACAATGTTTCACAGATTTCTTTCTACTCGTTTATAATAAACCGCATGGTACACTGGACAAATACAGAACTGGACATTCACTACACTTCTCTTTATAGCTGCCACCATACTGAATGCAACACTGCTCAAATGCACATAGCTAATGAATACTAAATGTTGTATTACGAAGAGTGATATGTATAGTCATCTGTCCACCAAGACAAATTCCTGCACGTGTAGTGTCCCGTAACTCCACTTATTCCCCAGCATTCAGATGCCGGCCTGTTTTACAGCTGCGTGATTGTCTGTATTTGTTGTTGTTGTTGTTCTTTTTTATGTATTTTTTTTTAGCATGATCTCTTTCTTCAGTCATTTCTCTGTAAGGCAGCCTTTAGGTGGTGGTCAAGGCTGAAGATCCCGCTGCTCCTATTTCATGCCGCTCCGCAGCACCTGATTGGCTGCGATGAGCATGACGCTGATGATGAAAGCAATGGCGAAGGCGCATATCAGGCTCTTGCGCACACAAGTTTGCTTGACATGCTGCGTCGGGCTGGAAGCTGGAGAGGTGGGAGGAAAAGAGGGAAAACATTACCTGAAGGTCTATTCAATCAGGTGTTATTTAATGCTTGAAAGACATCTTGATTCCGAATGAAAGAGCTCATCACAAAGCGTTGACAATTACACGAACACAAGTATAAAAGGGGGAGTACTGCCGAGACAATCTGTCTTCACACCTGTACGCTGCGTTACTGCATCTAGATTGAAATGTTGATTGCAGTTTTGGAACAACAAGCAGATGGATTGGGACCTGACTGGCATATTTAAAGGACGCTCAAAAGACGAGTGCTCCGAGAAAGGTGAAGAATACCTGCAGAGGAACCGTTGGAACCAAGGAAGCAAAACAAAATGTGGAAATAGACACTTTCATATCTATTGTACCTTGTGTTTGTATATTGCTTGTTTCTTTTGTCCAAAATACTGAAGAAAAACTGTGTTAAACTGATTTGAATTCATCTTTATTTCCTCCAGTGGTCATTTCCACTCCGAGGAAAAACAACTCATGTCTTTTAAAAAAGTGTTTCTCCAACAAAAAATATGTTCGCTATATAAATCGTGGAATTGGTTTGGTAATGGTTCCAACAAGCATTAAAACTACACTTCAGATAAATGACAAAATAAGATGACCCAGTTTTTCCTACGGTGCTGATGAGCAGCTGGAATATATTACGATCTATTGAGCTCCTGATGGGAGAAATTGGTATCGGGGCTCTAGCAAGTTCTTGATGTGAGGAATTTTCAAAAGGAGATATCTGTAGTGTGTTTTATCGAAAATACATTATTGCTAATATATTGTGTGAGGACAGACTCTGGATTTGACTATTTGTGAATTCTACAACTTTAATGACTTAAATGAGTGCTATTTTAATTTAAGAAAAATAAAAATGATCCGCTTATGACGCCTCTTTTCAAATGTAAGACTAAGTAGGTCAGAATAATGGCTCTCGAGATAAAATAACATTTGATCAAATTCAACAGGGCCTGGCGGTTAAGATGCATGCAACATAACTACAATGTTTAATTCCAACTTGACTGTTCATCAGCTGCACATGAACAGCAGAAGCCTGTGAAAGTATATGAGGGTTCTTCCTTACTGTCTATATCCACCTGGCAGTCCTCAGGGTTCTCTATGTGGTTCTCCTCCGTCATGATGATGTTCTCAATGTCTTTCATGGAAAGGTGATCACAGAAGGTGTCGTAGAGGAGCCTCTTCAGCTCTTCCACCGTTAACTTCTGCATGTCACACTGGAGACGGACAGACATAACTCAACAATAACTTAGACACAGGCTGGTGGACACGACATCCACACACACATGCACACACAGTCTGTAGGCACTCACACATAACACATAAAAAGGGTGTGGACAATAACAGATTAAATAGCTGCGCATGGAAAAAAGTTGTAGACAATATAAATTGAATCATGAAAATATCACCCCAAAAGATTAATAAACATATTAAGGTAAAGGAACTTTTGACCGAGTTGACATCCAATCGAAATACAAGACCCACAAGTTTAAGCAATTAAGCGGTGTGGTTTTCATGCTGGACGAGTTGGATACATTTTGACTTATAATGTTGAGGTTTAAAATGCTAATATTGAATTACCCTACACTAATATGATGGATGTAATAAAAAAAAATAATAAAAAAAATTAAATGCTAATGCTAAAGCAGTGGTGGAAGAATTATTGAAGTAGTAGTACAAGTATACAAATATTCCATTACAAGTAACAGTCCTGCATTAAAAATGTTACCCTATAAAAACACAATTATCAACAAAGCGTACATAAGATATCCAAAGTAAAAGGTCACAATTAGTCATATTATCATACTATATAATATGTTATTGGATTACATGTAATTACGATGCATTAGTGTATGATATATTAACCTGCATTACTATCAATGCATTGTGTTTTGTCTGCCAGTCATGTGTTTTGTATGTAAAATCGTTTTCTGGAAATGTGTGTGTCTGAAAGTTACATGAATTCAGTGTAAACAAAGTAAAATGATCTATTTTTGCCTCCAAGTCTAAAGTAGCTGAATTAAAATATGTAAGTTCAGTTTCTGACTAATTGTTCTTATATTGTAGTTATAGTCCACCACCGGCATTGTGTAAAAGTAGAGTATTGTATTAAATAGAGAATCGATGAACGACTCAACAATATAATTGCCAATCCAGGATCCGTGCCCGTTTGGAAAGCTCATCTGCGTTACTCATTTTCTGCTCAGCTTGCTCCACGTTGACCAGTCTGACCGGAGGCTGTTGTGATCAATCCAGCAGCACATGCTTGATATTACAATTCGGTTATATAATGGGATGTGAGGCAACGGTCCCTTGGGTTTTCTTGACTCTCCCGGCAGGTGTCTTTGGTTATGATTCCTTTTTCCGTACACTGACTGCACCAAGAATTCCCACAAATTCCCTCTCTTTCTATTTGGAGCCTCACTGGCGCCGTTATCACGTAACCACAACAAAGGAGGCTTAGACGCGAGCTCCATCCCATTAATTTCATCTCGCTGTCAAAGTGAGCAGTCGATTATCTAATGAGGTGTCTGTAAATAAATTAATATCTATTTTACATAAAAATGGACTTTAATGTTCTAAGTAATAAGACTGTCGCCACACACAGAGAGGCGGAGACACCGACTCAAAGTCTTGATGAGGAACGCTGTTCTTTGGGGAATCCACACTTCCCAGATTTAAATCGTCCCATTAACAACCCAGTGCATGCGGCAATTAAAACTGGTTTTCCTTTAAAGTCGCACTGTGGCAGAGGCTAAATGTTTGCTACAGCTGCTGTCTATCTTCTTTCAAATAGCCAGAAAATGGGTGACTGAATAATGAGCACCTTCCAAAAAACGGAGTCAAAGTCAGTGCCATGGAACTTATCTGGCAACCCAGCTGCCGTCAGCTTTGGGCCCAGAAGAGTGACAAACTCCTCAAAGTCCACCTGGCCATCACCTGTGAAAAGAGGAACAGTTTGGTGTTTATTGTCGCTTTTTTTCACTGCCTGCTACAGTCAAGTTTTGTGGGCAAATAGAGAGCAAAGCAAATCAAATCCAAGCTGTTTGTTTGCCTCACCGTCCATGTCCAGTCTCTGAATGATGATTTCCAGCTCCACCTCGTTTGGCATGTAGCCCAGGGAGCGCATGGCCATTCCCAGCTCCTGCTTTGAGATGAACCCATTCCCATCACGGTCAAACACTTTAAAGGCCTCGCGGATCTCTGCAGAGAAAACACACACACACACACACGCACACACACACAGACGCACACACACATGAGCTGAAGTCTTACGGCTGAGCAGGATATGAAAGTGGGAAATGTTCCACGCACCAAAGACACATTTGTTATGCCGCATCAATGCTTGAGTCATAGTTATATGAGGGTTGGCAGCTCAGGAGAACAAATGACAAAAAAAGAGGAGCCAAAATAAGATAAATACCTTTGAACAAAGAGCTGAGATCAGGACACGATTCATACATTATAAAGTAATACTCTGTAATGTATTTAAAATGGTATGGGGATGAATCGAACCGATGAAGTCTTATTTTCTACACTGCCAAAATCTAAAAAGATTTAGTGCCAAAAATAACCTTACAAGAACATGTATTGCCTTCAAACAAGATGTGGGAAGTGTAATATTCTGGTGGTTGCATTTCCTATTTTCCCATCCGTACTATAATTTCTTAGAAAGCAAGACAAATAAATGACAAAAAGGTTACATGATACCAAATATTTGAAACAATTACTATCAACTCAAAATGATTGCTTGAGTTAACTAACATCAAATGTGAAAGGAGCCCTCATACTACCATCCACTGAAAAGCTGATTTAAAAATGGACCAAAATATACAGTGTAACAAAATGTTATGTGGATGGTGAAGAATATGTAATATTGTGTTTAAGAATATATAATGGCAAAGGGTCTCTCTGGCGGTCAAAAAATGTGTAGCTTAATTAAACAAATCATCTGTTAATGTATCAGTTTTGCTGCTGTATACATGGATGGATCACTGAACGAGCCCACCCAGGGGCCCAAAGTGTCAGGGACCCGCCTATCCTCCACCTACAAAGAGACAGGAGGACCAGGAGGAGACTCAAAATGACCACAAAGTGACATTAAATAACTACAAAGAGACACAAAAAGACTATAAAGAGACAATAACAACTGCAAAGAATGCAAAACCGCTGCAAAGGTGCACAAAGAAACTGCAAATAGACGCAACATGTCTTTGCCCAGGGGCCTATTGTCTCATAAAAATGCCCATGGCTTTACATTGACATTTGAAGGTCCACTCCACTCGTGTTTTCCGCAGATCAGCTTTCTAGTCATGGAGAGTACACAGTACCTGTGATAACAGTTGTGTAACGTCTCATGAGGTTCCTGAGGGAACTTTCTAAAGTCTAACAAACTGTCCGACAACGTAATGATATCTTCAGTTCTCTTTGTTGGGAATGTTCAAATGTTGCGATTGTGGGTCTGTGTTTAATGGTGGTTAATAAAAGCATCAAAGTGTGAGAGTGTTCTGGGTTTCGAGCAGCAGATTAATTCCAGGCGTGGGCTGATCAGCACTTTAGTTTCCATTCTTTAAGTGTGTTTACGTCGCTGCTAGCTGCTCTGTCTCCTCACACACTGCCATGAGGACAACCACCTCCGCTGTCCAGTTCACGCAATAGTCACACTCCCATTCTCCTTCCAAGCTTTTCAACCTTGAGACAAACTAACGTAACTCATAAATCATGAAAAACGTAGTCTCAGTACTAAAAAAACGTCCCCCTCTGCTGAGCAGATTTTGACCATTTGACCATGTCTCTTGTGACTTCATGGAAGTGCAATACTAAACAACTGAAGAGGCCCCTTAGAATGAAACGCTGGAGTAATGTCCGTCACGTTAATAGCAGCAGTAGCAGCTGAATAGTTGACAGAACAACAACAAGAACATACATAGAAGACCGCTTCATCAAGAGAAACTCAAATCTCCGCTAAATCAAATCCAATAAAGACGTTCTGGACACAGTTCTAGTTCGGAGGGTAGAAGATGCCCCCCTCTAACACACAGCCACGTTCACAACAGGAAATCGTTGAGCAGTTAATTCCTCAGTTCAGCCACACTGCGTATTTCCCCTCGTCCTCCGCTTGTTTACTCTTCACGAGGGACTGAATCCCTTCATTTATATGCAGTAGCATCCACATTCGAGTCACCTGCAATGTTAGACTTGCCCCATCACGCCAGATTAGCACACAAAAGAGCAGAGCAGGAGATGAATCTTAAAATGGAGATGATACGCAGAGTAAATATTCGGAAAATCACAAGTTAAATCTGTAATCTCTCTAATCTGTTGGAATCAGAAGCCTTAAAATGCGTCATTTAAAATGGCACGCAAGAGTCACGTTGGCCTCGTGTGATAAGGTTCAGGGGAATACGGTGTTTTCCAGAGGATAGACGGAATAGACCAAATTTAAAACAAGTTTTAAAAAATGTAGAGCGGGTTTTGAATGAATGAAAACTAAATGAGCTGAATGTTGTGGCTGAATAATGCACAACATCTATGTTATACTATTGAGTGACAGTCACAATAACAACCTTCTAGGTGGGCAAAAATAAGAATTCAAATTTGAAATTAATCTCCTCTCTAAATTGACAGCCAATTAAATCACTGAAGTGCATACTAACAAAACTTTATCAATCCACCGCCTCGTGGAAAAATGGGAATTGCTGTTCTGGTGATTCACCGGAGTGTCAGAGCAGCGACGAACCTCGGGGGCCCGAATCAGCAGCATCACAGCCTGACACATTTCAGCTGTTGGGCGACGGCAGGAAACGACGTGTCATTCAATGTGTAATGCTGTTGCTGGTCTTCAGGAACTGGCTTGTTGTACTCAAGTACAGAATAGACACCGAGCCACGGAGACGGGACGGGTACTTTGCAATCATGAATTACAATGGATTACATCTGGATTTATAAAACCCTGCAGAATGACATTGCAGCAGCTATTTTTCACATCTTAGTTTGAATCGTTGAGAGCCTCCAGCTGTGTGTGTGTTTTTTTCTTTTTTTTTTCTTTCCCTGGATGTGATCCTATTGTTTATAGAATAGCAATACCTCAGTCTCCATCTGAGGTCCCCGCTCCATCTGTTTACTTTAGAAAGAGGGGCTTTCCATTACAAAAAAAGGAAAAACATTCTGCTGCCACACAGGAGGCAAACACGCTCTTAAAGAATGTGCCAACACCGTTTTAGTAAGTACTCTGTCTCCACTGAAAGCTTTATTTATTGATCAAGGGCCAAGGTGAAGCAAAAACATCCGACTTGTGAGTGGTTTACCGTATATTTGTAATACATTTTTGTTTTGTTTTGTGTTTTGATCGTATACTCTGTATTCTGTAAATGGTTTGTGACAAAACGCTTCAGTGCTGCATGGGCCAGAAATATTCTGAATGGCTTATCAAGTCCAGAGAGATATACACAACAGTAAAGCTAGAATATGTGTCGCCATTGCAACTATATTTATCAAAAGCACTTCAGGACAAACAGAGTACCACTAAAATGTACTGACAAATCTCTAAAGTAAAGCACACCAGACAAAATCCCCACTGCAATTATTTAAAAGAGGCTGACTAATCATCTTTTCTCTTTTTGACCGCACGCCATCCTGATAGTGTGCTATCTCTCTGAGAGTTTATTCGCCTTAATTGTCCTCAGAGGGACGAGTATATTCTTCCATTTTCAATTTACTCTGTGAGCCCCAAAAATGTGCCATATCCACATGAATGCTCCCACACTGAACACTCAATTTTCATTTAGAAAACTGCCCCTGTCACAATAAAAAAAAAAGCTCTCTCTCTTTCCCTGACTGAATAAATGCTCTGGCGAAGGAAAAAGAAAAAACTGAATAGCTCTGATATTGGTGTCAGCCTGAATTATTCTGTCCAATCAAAGAGAGGCAGTTGTCCAAATTGTACCAGCAGTTAGTCATGTAGCCTCGACATAAATGGATCTAAATACTAGGCACATCATTAAAGCAACAGTGGGTCAGTAGCAATGATCCACCTGCATGTTCCCAAACCAAATCACAGAAATATAATAAAGTAACAAAGCAGTGGATAGAGATCTTTTGACTGGCCACAATGACACTGTGTGATACTGTGTTATATCATACAACTGTTTCCCATTACACTTGTTAAAATAATCCTATATATAAATATGATGGGGTCTACATCTAGATTGTTTTTGTTATTCATTAATCTGAAATCTAAAAAAGAGATGGTGCTGGTGAACATTTGTCCCACAGTCCAAGCTGAGATTGTTAAATTGCTTTTTTGTCCAAACAACCCTTCAAACCTCTACAATCTTCCATCCTCACATCTGAGAGGCTGAGACCAAAGAAAAGTTGTCGTTTTTGATTTGATAAATGATTGATTATCAAAATTGTCTAAAAATGGTTGTTGATTCATTTCCCTATTTATTAACTTGACATGTCAGCATTAATGTGGCAAACACTTCCAATACTTCAACCTGTGCAATATAAATACACTTTGCAAAATAGTTATAATAGTTATTCTGTCTGTATATAATATTCAGTTATTGTGGACTTTTATTACTGTTTTTTTTTTTACTTTGTATTATTTGTATTGTTTTTTAGATTTTTTTTACTATGTATCTTGCACATCCTGTAAATGTCCCCACTGCGGGACTAATATAGGAATATCTTATCTAATCTTTCTTTAGTTTAGCTGTTTTTCAAATTGGGTTCATGATGCTTTATAAGTAAACCCGATTATTTCAGCCGTCTTGAGCTCGGTGCAACGTCATGAACCAAGACACACGCTGTTGGTTTCAACATGTCTGACTTCCACAACAACGAAGCAGCAACACCGGTTGACGACAGAAAGGAATGGCGCAAAGTAACGTTGAAACTTGAAAAGTAACGCATGGCGAAACTTTGGTGTGGACACCAGAATAGTATTCAAACTCCTCTGAGCTCTGTTTTGGTCTCTCTTTTGGTAGATTAGCAACTCGTTTAGTTGCCTAATGCGCCAGCTAGTCGGTCTGTCCAACATTTTGGAGCTTTTTTTGCTTAAAACAGCTGCTTGAAACTGGCTTAAAAGCAGGACACGTAATGACTGTACCTTTTCCTTTAAATTAGACTGTCACTGTCAATTTTTCCTTCATTTCTGCAGATTTTGTAATTGCTTCAGTCTCCTTCATACGACAAGAGTCTCACTTCCAGGTTCAACTACATTTCACTTTAGTACCGTATTGATATAAAAGTTTTTTTTTTCTTCCATCAAATTATTTTTAGAAGATGCTGTCGTTGCATCTTCAACTCGGTCTCGGAGACCGCAACTCCACTGGGGGAATGTGAATATATTTGTTGAAAGCGTGTGGTATTTGCTTTGATGTAGAGAGGTGCTTGTTGGCCTTCAAAGATGCGATGCCATGCGGTCCCCCGCTGTGTGATCTGACAAAGGATGAAAAAGCCCAAGTTAAGATCGTGTGCTGCGAGAGCCAAGCATCTGAAGCCGAACTCCCACAAGAGAAAGGTGCATTGTGTACTCCAATCGCCCCCCCCCCCCCCCCCCGTGCACTGTTGTATATCAATGAAGTGCAACAGTGTGTGAACTGTACGCAGCACTAGGAGACGATTCATGCAGACAAATAGGAAGGTGCTTGGATTCATGGAGAGGGCGAAGCATCAATGACAGAGGGCGCGACATCCACTTTCTTTGCAACGGTTTCCACAAGACTCGAGGATACAGAGATGGAGTGAACGAGATTTTTAAGAATGTCATCATCTTTGGGTGTTTTTTTTTATAATAAAGAAAAAAAAGTCATCATTAGAAAATGGGTGAAATGCACTCTCCTAAACCTCACGGAACGGCAACGCACCACATGGGAAATATTCACATGGATTTTCGAGGCATGCCTGGAGCAAAGCTTTACCCCTTTTCAGGCTAAATTTAGCATCAGAGAAAACTTTTGCTAATTACACGCAGTGCACTTTGAGCAGAACAGAGTCATGCCGGGTCTTTTGTAGCGGTGAAGTGTCCGTGAATGTAATCCAGGGTCTGTTTTTATGGACTAGAAATCCTCTTAACCTCAGACAGACCTGCATGTGCTTAGGGCTGCTTTGGCTCGGTAATTGCAGCTCACCCACTCTTTATGTAAGACCTTATCAGTGTGAGAAAAACACTGCTGTGTGTGTGAACCTTAGGCAACTATTTTTAAACACCCATAGCAACCTTAATCCATCTTTAGCTGGATATGGGCCGACTTGGGCACCCGGAAGATTCTAATATTACCATAACAGGCTTCTAATAAGGCTCAGGAGTATTCATAAGGGCTATATGGCAGAGTGTAAATCATCTGTGTCTTAAGGAAAAATCCCAATTCTGGGTTTGGATCGAGCCTCCTCCCATTATGAAATGTGAAGCACTTAAACCTCACCAATGCGACACTGCCACGACCACAGGCAGAAACTGCAAGAGAAGGACACTTTTTTTTTTTAAGTTGGAAAGGTTGAGGTGCTTTATCCTCAATAAGAGAAGATCCCCGGGATGACTTTTTAAACCCCACTTGACCTTGAATGATTGACGTCAGTGAAAACCGTGACATTTTAGCCCGTCTCATTTCGGGCTTTGTTTTTCCAGCGGGGAGAGAGATTCATTGATATGTCTCTGATTTTTTTCTCTCTCCCTCGCTCTTATGTTTTCAAATCTGCAAGTTCTCATCATCACAGCCGATACCATGCGGAGACGGGGTCAATATCCGCGCGGTGAAAACCCATGAAAAGCACCTCAAACAAAGGTCAGAAGTGAACAATCAAAAGCGGAAGCTCAGATTATCCAACACTCGCTCATGGGTCTCGTTTTTCTCCACGCCGGATTTTGTTATTGTCTGGTGTAGACTTTGCAGAATTGTTCATCAAAGGGAGGAAATATTACCCAGGGGGGAAAAAGCACTTCACCTTCCATAACTCATCACAGTTCATTTCACAGGTAATAAAGTCTGCTGGATCCTCTCCACCGTGACAATCGATCAAAATGGAAATAAATGACTTACCCGACAGCCGTAATCACAGCATTTCATGATATTCTCCGCTAATCTACACCACATGTTTTCCATCAACGCCCAACCTGACAAGGAAGGATGTCATGCCAGATTACAGGAACTGATTAACTGAGAATCTATACGAGACTGTGGTTGTTGCTATGATCTGGATGTCAGAGACACTGCGTCAGGTGGTCACTATTGAAGTCACATTGGATAATATCAAATGCCCTGTGCAACCTTTTTAGCAGATGTTCTGTTTCTGCATCTCTTTAAGATAAATGTGTAATACCATGCTGCATCTCCTCTACTACTGAGTCCATACAATCTACATTTGCAGCAGGGCAAGAATATCTGCAAAATGTCAAACAAACTGCTCAAACTCTGAGAGCTGGTACAAATAACACTGCCACTTTATAATCTGAAGTTTACATCTACTGTGCCACTAACTGGGGGCTGTGTGGTCCGGGAACGTCTGGTGTTTTCGCTGACGGGGGAACAACTTGGCTGGGAGGAAGCTCCCATTGGAGCTGCCCCATGCTCTCCTCCCGGGCAAAGTAGTTTCTTGGCGGCCACATTGGACTAATCCAATTAACAAACTATCAAAAATTACAAAAACCATGAATGCATTGTTTTGAAACCCTGGGGGCAGCTCTACTTCTTCATCCTTTCCTGTTGGACGAAGAGCAGACTGGACGCTACAGTGACTCACTATCGCCTCTCGAGGAACAAATGGCATTACAAGTCTGGAGAGGCCGCGGCTAGCTGCTAAGCATGCTCATTTCAGCAGATATCTCTGCTTCACAATGCATCGATGTCATTGACAACTCAAACCTTTTAAAAAACAACCTATTTTTAGGCCTCTGCTCGAAAGTTGCATACCCAAACTAAAAAGGGTGGATCTCTGCAACCACTAGGGCTATTTTAATAATGTTGGTGTTATAATAAAAGGTACACATATGAGATTTTCTTCAGATGTGTAAATATCAGTCTATATGTTACTGGTTAAGAGTAAATGAAGATGACACGCAGCAAAAATGAAAAGGTTTCAGGTCCGCCTAGAAAAAATAACACAATATGTGAACATTCTCTCTACAAAGGTTGACTTTGATAAAGTGAAGCAGAACAAAATTAGAGAGGGTTTAGTACAAAGAACATTTAGGCGAGGTCTCATTGTGGTCCATTTGGGCTATTTGAATGCTATTTGAATTGTCTCATGTACCAAACCATATATTTCACTTGTATATTCTTATGGTGTTCAATACATCCAAATACAGCAGTTTTAGGCTTTTATTTATTTTTATTCATAAAACAACCTATGATTTACAGTTTTATATATCAATCACTCAGTTTCTGTTTTCTGGACTTCTCTACACATTGCACCTTTTAAAGTTCTTGTAACCGTAATGCAGAGCCAACAACTTGTAGAGGTTATTTCCAGAATACCAATAATTATACAGTGCAGTTTAGTTAATAATATTATAACAAACCGCACAACATTTACACAAAACCCTTCAGAAGCGGTTTCACAAGACGGATAAAAACCTTTGGCTCAACGCCCCCTTTAGAAACAACCCATTTCTGCTCTCACGCTTTTATCACCATCTATGTCAAGCAGAGCTTCTTCACACGCCGCCTGTCTCAACCAGGCAGGTGATACAGAAGAGAGAAACCATTTTGAAATCCATTCCTGCCTGCCTGTCTGTTTGGCAGACCGTCCGTCATGCAGGTAGAGCGGGAACAGTTGAGGATGGAGCTGAGTGATGAAAAGTGAGATTTATTACTCTCATCCTGATTATATACGAGCAGGGTGCCTTTTAATGGGTGTCCCCGGTGCAGCATATCTGTAATGTCACGAACCACTTCCTTTTCCAAAATGGATTAAGTTAATCTTCCCGTCTCGCTTGTGTCTTTTTTCGTCACTAAATTGTGTCCCTTTTTTTGCCCTCTGTGTTTTTATCTAATGATGATCAGACGAGCATCAGAGGGTTTTCAGTCACTTTAACCAAACACTCTGATGTTTCACTACAGATCCATCACCTTCCCTCCACACACATGGAGCACTATTTCCCCATCCTGCTTTAGTGTTATGCAGATTAAAAATTCATAAATCCAACACCACCAAATCAAATTCTGACAATGAACTCTGAATACGTCGTAGGCTGTTTAGGCATTGGCGTAATTGAACAATTACAGCAGCAAGTTGCTGTTACTGCTGTAATTGTTAAACTACTGTTTCTTCTTTGTTAATCATTTAACAAAAGCGAGTTGTGAAATGATGTTCATGAGATGTGTTACATTGTCAAAAGAATTTGAAAGACAGAAAGTGGAAATGTAATGTGGTTGGCAGTCGAAAAACCCTTCATTTATTTGCCTGAATCACTTTTTTGTTTCAATATTATTTCAGAGAGAGAACGCTTTGATGAGGAACTGTTCTTTTCTTCCGTAGGAAGGCATGAAAAGCTACTCGTCAAGGCGAGGGGAAACAAACTGTTAGGGGATCCGACTTAAGGGTAAAACAAGGTGTTTTTGTTTCTGTGAGAGAACAATAATTTAACTAATGATGGCTCCCAGGGAGAGAGCCTTTTGCTAATACCAGTCAATAGCTGAAGTGAATAGGAGAAGGAAATAAAGGTTTGGTTTTGGTAAACAAACACATCTGGATCATTTGCACACTCCACACTTGTGAAAATGAGCGAGCGTATCAAAAATCATCTTAGCAGCATATGTTTTAAAACGGTCGCGGTTGACCCCTTGGAAGCTCACCCCCACAACGCCCACTGATTCTGCACCAGCAATACGGTATGTGCATAATTTATGTCTTGCCAAGCAGATATTGATGTCTTTAAATATCTTCATTTGTATTCATGTAAGTATTTCCAAAGGAATGGAAGTCAACCCTCCACCTCAGGGCGAAGGGATGAGTCAATGTTTTCTGCTGCAGCTACAGTAGGAGTAGCAGAAACATCGAGATCGCCTCACATGCAGTTTACGCCATTAGAAACACAGTGGTGTCAGTATTTCTTTGAGTCAGTCAAAGCGATTTGCAGTGTCTCCAAAATTCTGCAAAGGGAACAACTAAAAATTATGAAAAAGAGGCATGCATTACTACTGAAAGCAAACTATTTTTATAAAATGGTTTAATTCAGAATAGCTTGGGGAAATATTCTTAAATGCATCTTTACAACTTAAGGACCCTTATGAGGTAAATATAAAAACATTTAGTCCACAAGCCAAGGGCCCTGACCATCAGAGTTTAGACAAACAGGCTTTTCCTTCAGTATTGTCGTGTAACAGGTTGATATTCTGGACGGTTTCACATTCAACCTTTCATTCCTTCCTCCACTGAGTTTATTTTTCTCTGACACACTTGAGCTGTGATCCAAATACATTTGTTCAGAAGGTCTGCATGTTGTTGAGATAATTGATCTCACCAAATATATCGAATGCCCCCTTTGGGGGACCAATTTCATCCATTTATGCCCAATTCTGCTCTGATGTTGTAAAGGGAACTTTGTAATGGGCTGCACTCACTCTTACCTAGGCGTTTGGGCTACTTCGCCACTTCCCCCATTTATTTAAACGTAGGTAGAGCTTTTGGGCTGCAATGTCGGGGACTGCAGGGGATTTGGAAGAAGAAGAAGAAAAAAAAACATTAGCCTGGGGCAAAAAGTTGAAACAATCAACTTTTAGAGAAACGCAACCCGATAAGAGTACGTTAAAATAAGTATATTATTAAAGTGTCATGTGTATATTAATATACGTACATAAAAAGCACCTATAGTTTTCCAATCCAAGAGCTGTCCCGAATAGCTGTTGAAACACTGGTGGATGACCGACCATCTCACAATGCTGGTCCTAAAACCAATGCTGCCAGCATTACTAAAAACAATCAGCAATTGTAAGATGATCTCAGTAATCATCTCCTTCTCAGTAGCACTGACAAATCCATCTCCACTGCAAACCACCTTATAATAGTCATAACGTAAACACTGCGATTGCATGCTGATGGTCTCCTATTCAGCAATGCGATGAGGCTGACCTTCCCACCATCGCTTATATCACAAAGTAAGAGAAAGAATGTAAACACTGTTTGTTTTTTTATTTATAAATCTAGCTTTCGGGTCCAGTTGCTTTGGTTCCATTCATCCAATCCCTTCCCGTTTCCAACATCTTAGCTCCATGTCTCCGGGGCCGAATTGACAACCCAATCTGTGTTAGATCTGGAGATGAGGAAAGTCCCTTCTCATGCCACGAGCGTGAACAAACGGAGAGATAACTTTGTAGGCGGCGTTGATTTTGATTTCGGCAGACGATTACAACGCGAGCTTGAAATGCTCCTTGAGAGACTTGTCCCTGCTGGGCTTCTGTGACAGGTTTGGCCTGCGAAAAACGTTTATGTTTCCAGTGATTAAGAGAAGGCATTCACGCCCAACAAAACACACCAGAGCTGGAACTGGAATTATTCTCTGCATTTTAGCAACTGGGGGTTCAGTGTCTTGCTCAAGGATATTTCAACATGCCAACTATGGGGAGACCAGGGATCGAACCGGCTACCTTGTGGTTTCAGGACGACTACTCCCCATGAGCAACATGAGAACTTCACATAGTACAAAAGTACAAAGTACACGGACATAAAACGTCATTAATAAATACATGGCGAAATGCCTGTACTTTCGTGGAAATGTTTACTTTACGCCGTTAACAGGTTACGCTTGCGCGGCGGCCAAGATTCTTGCCGTTTTGCCAAAACAAAAACAGCAGAAAAGCCTATCTCACGGAGATCGGCTTTTTGTTGGGGCGGTTGGGCATGAATATTTTTCTTCCTCCAAAGTGGGGCGTGACAAAAAAAGTTTGAGAACCACTGGCGTACATTGACGTTTTCTTCTGATGAATGATTGATATTCTGGTCCCATCTACAGAAAAAGGGTTCCTGTATCAAATATGATGTCAATCAACAATGCCATGTAAATAGAGTAAATTCCCCTGTCTGCTTCTCTTTTTATTTGTGTTGCATTTGTTATTATTTCATAACGTAAGCAATAATAACGAGCATTTAAATTGGGCTGGTTCCAATATTACGTTGCTTTTAATGAATTAATTCACATTTGTGGCTTCTACTACTTCCCTAATACATTATACGTTTTAAAGCATAACATTTAATTAGTAGACGAAAGGCAAATAACCCTTTTGTTAATCATTTCCAGCAGTTTGCTCATGCATGTCAAATTAATTAATTTACCTTAATATCAGCATTTATTGACTATATTGTGGATGCATTCTATGTTCACACTTGGTCAGAAATTAATTAAGGTGTTTTGAGGAAATCTGTCAGTAACAACGAAAAGGTCAGCCAAAGTAATTAAATAAATGGTTGAAGATTGCTTGAGGGGAGTTGTATGCTGATTGTGTTCCCATGGACATGAGGCACAGTGAATAAACAAGAGACAGACGTTGGGATTTGTATCATTCTATAACTCTAACAATAACACATGTTGGAAAAGATTAAAGGAAAGCGAGCAGATTTGAACTGGACCGATAGATAAACTGCCCGGATCGTGACCTACTCGGGAAGATGCAAACATTCTGATCCCGCCTTATCTTTTGCTTTGTGTCTACAGGACACTTGTTTACATGAGCTTCACTCTGGGACCTTTTACAAATACTTTAAGCTCAGCCCTGGGACTATTCTAAAGCGGCTTCCAATAGGGCTGCTGTTAGGCAGTGTGGAAATGGCTAGCACTTAATTCCACCTGCAGTGATATTGACACTGTGTGTGTGTGTGTGTGTGTGTGTGTGTGTGTGTGTGTGTGTGTGTGTGTGTGTGTGTGTGTGTGTGTGTAACTATATTAGGCTCCGGTAATTTGGCCAACAGTTATTATTTTTGTTCCATCCCTCTTGTGGAAATGGGAAATGTGGAGCCCGATATGAAGTGTTGAATGTATGCTTCCATTGTCGTATTGCCCTCCCCTTCTACCTTACACACATACATACACACACAGAGGCTGAAAGAACATCAGAAAACTAGCGTTTCATTCCAATTATAGCTGTGACAGCCTTCTCGGGGCCACAAGGTATGGCGCCGCTGTCCAATCCCTGCGGTGTTCAAACCAGTAATTGAAAATGGCCATGCTGGCTATGCACATCAATAGGGTTTCAGCCTCCTTCCCCTATACATGCACTCAAACACACACACGTTCACTAATCTGCTTTTTCGTTTTCGTGACTAAGCCCCGTCTCTCTGACGGCCGAGCTGATGCATGTGACACTTCCAGACATCCAGGCAACTCACGTCCGTCTCTCAGGAGATGCGAGCGGTGACGAGACACAAACTGGCGCTCAAGATTGATGAATTGATAGTATCATTTTAAAATGATTGGCTTTAATTGTATCTGCAATCCGAGAAGCACAAGGACATTGTGTTTTGTTAAAATTGGGGTCTGAGTGATCCTGCTGCTGCATGTGTAAAAACAATAATTATATTTGCGAAATTGTCCGCATTTGAAATGTTTCCTTCAGTTCTTCGGACCTTTATTAAATACCATGATATTAAAAGATTTGAAGTGGTAACCCTTCCACATTTTGTTGTTTCCTTCATCAAATGTGTAAGCCTTGTATGAAAGCATTGTTATACGCAGCTCAGTTGGCAGCAGAGAAATGCTTGATTTGCATGTTTATCCAAACCATAATGCAAATTATAAAGAAGGAGAAAATAGTTATCAGGTCACACAGACTTTCACCCAGGAGGCCGCTGTGTGAAACCAAAAGTAAAAGCTAAGTTTACGCTCGTTACGTAACTGTATAAGAAAGTTATTTGGGATTTTAGAGGGCAGTGTTGCATGAAAAGTATTGTCGACATCATGGAGCATATACAATCCTTTGTATTTAACCATAATTACAGCTGACTATAGCGGACTTCTGAACCCTCCTCAATTCAAAATCATATTCATGAGGAATGTGTTAAAAATATGAAATTATGAAGTTAGTTAGAATCATTTAGTATCAAGCCTATAAAACAATGTGTAGTATGTTTTGAAGGGGGCCTGGACCCTTTAGGAAGTTTCTAAATCATGGCAGAATAAAACAAATTAAATAAGTGCAATAAGTCGGTGAATGTATCATGCGCAACATGAAATTTCTTCGGCGGAAAATGCATGATGATGCCAGCATGCTCGCTCGCTTTTAGATCTGTCCTCCATCTTTGAGCAGCTGGAAATATGACAACGGCAAGATTGTAACCGAAAGCTAAAATACAGCAGAAAGCAGAAATCTTGGCATGATGTAACGCATTCACAGTCACTTTCCTTCGCTATTATTCAACGAGCCATTCAGCCCTGTCTCGTCTGTTTTGCTCCCATTTTGTGCTATCTGGCAGGAAAAGCTGTGAACCTCAGTTACACTCTTGACAACAACAACATTCAATCTGCTCGGTGACACTGCCTTTAAAAAGTCTGCCTCTCCCACAACCTGTAAGACATCCCTCACACGGGATCACTAATGCTCTACGGCAGCTGGAGAAGGCACTGTCACTGCTGGTAACCCCACAATGCCTCCATTGCTTCTTCAGTCAAACTGCCACTGTGAGTTGAGCTGTAGAGCCCAAATGGAGCACGTTGTCTTGCGCCAGAGTGACTGCAGCAAGGCGGCGCAGGTGGATTTGACTAACTAGTCAGAATGAAGTGCTGACTGTAAATTATAGTGGGATGGTGAAGAGGAAACTGATATTCCTCAATCTCAGTCAATAAAAAAAATATTGAAATATTTTTTCCTGTGCATCCATCTAATATATTTCTGCCAAGCGAAGTCTCTCTACACTGGAAATTAAGTTTGGCAATAGAGTGCTGAGTGATGGTATGCTGTAGTGCAACGATTGTTTTTAGCACTAATTGTTGAGACCTCTCTTTTTATCCCAGGCTCAGTTTGATGGCTGTCAAAGCAAAAGAAGATGCACAAAAAATGCAGAAGGCACAATGGCATCTATCTTGCAACCATTCTTGTTGTTTCTGGAGGTTTCGGGTGCTGTGTGCGTTCTGAAACAGATGTCATGTCACAGATACCGAGGCCGTTCACTGAGCACCTTTTCGGGAGTCAAAACCAATTCATATGTGGCCTCTTTCGCTCAGTGAGTCTAATTATCGTCAACCTCTGAATTTGCCTGCCAACTGTATTGCAAGATGTAAACCTCTGCCGTATATTCGTGCGTCTGTGTGAGACAAAGAAGGAGTGTGTGGTTGTGTAATTGGGGGTACATTCTTGGTTCAATTTACAGTTCATTTTTTATTCCTCCCTGAGAAATTCTGCACCAGCCTCCCTTGACGGTTCCCCACGAGGCCCAGCTTGTCTGTGATTCACACATAAGTGTTTTAATCAGCGCCTCAGTAGATATGCAGCACTTTTAAAGACATGCGTGCACACGTAATCTCCCTGAACCTGTCCACATGCAGACCAGTCAGATCCGCACGTGTCTCCACATTGTGGCCCTTACAAATGTCTGCATTATGAAAGGTAACAAGGACGAGAGGCACACTGATCGAATCACTCAGCAGAGATCACATGTCTGCTGCACTAAAGGCACTAAACTAAAGGCAACAACGCAGGAACGTACTCGCTCTGGGACTCGATGTGGCCGTTGGATGCAGATGTTGCAGGTTCACATCACAAGTGCTCCATGGCATGAATATTTTCAGGATACTGAGAAGAAGAAAAAATGAATAGCTCAGAATGGTTATCATGTGTCAGCATGCTTGTTGGAAGATGCTTCTTTTGGCAGACGGGTGCCACTACAGTGCAGGTTGAATTGTGGAGGTTGAATTGAATTATTTATTTATTTTAATCATGAGATGTTGGTTGAATCATTTAGCATAACACAAAGTATGTGAAAGACTTGATGGGCCAGTGAAACTGGGCTTCTATGAACCAAATGTCCACCCAAGAGCTTCTGAGAGCCAATGCAACGTCGCTTTCCCGAAGAAGCAACAATTTGTGACAGAGAGGGTGCAGGGGTGCCTCGTCTCATTCACCAGCTCCACACTGGAGCACACATGTGACCGACGGAATGAGCTGCACATCTATATTCCCAATCAATGAAAGAAAATTGGAACAAGATAGCTGCTCTTATAAGAGCAGCTATCTTGTTCCAATTTTAGAGTAACACTGATAACAAAGTGGGTGATTAGTTTTGCACTCTCTCTCTCTTGTTCAGACATCAGCTTTCAAAATAAATCCCAAATCCTAAAACAGGCCTGTATTTAAGCTGTAATCATCTCTTTTCACATCTCTTCAACGGATCTCCATGCGCTGTCCAAGGTGCTGAACGCGCGTCCGACGGGGAGCTGAGCACAGCCACATGCACTGCGTGAGCCCGTCACGAATAGACGCCTCTGAACATCCCCGGGTTTACGCGCGAGCAGGTAACGTCTCACCTTCAACTTCGTCTTCGGGCAGGTTCACCGGGGCGCTGTAGGAGAGGATGTCGGGGATGGTGTAGGTTCCCCGGTACATCAACGTGGAGGTGCATGGATGCATCGGCATGACTGCGACCTTTGGTTGCCACCTGCACCCTCGTCATACAGAGATGTCTACAGAGAGGTTCCCAACTTCCCCCCACGGTCACCGAGGGAACGGAGAAGCGAGTCCATGGATGGGGGGGGGAGAGGGTGGATACCGCAGGGTGTCCGCGGAAAGCTGGCTTTCGGTCAATGACTGAAGGAATTCAATGTCGGGTGCCCTTACCTCATTGCAGTTTTGTTATTTTTCTCGCCAAAAAAAAAAAAGCTCCGATTGATACGCGAAGTCACTACAAATTAAAAACTACCTCGGGCCGAGACAATGCGCACATATATACATCACCACCAGACAAGACAAGCTCCACATCTGCAGGTTAGACGCCGATCAATCGGTACGCTGACTTGTAGCTCATCACTCCACTGCTTTGCTGTGTTTTCGGTCCCGGCGTTTTTGTTTGCTGAGAGCAATTGTATGCATCCACTTGTTGGATCCGTGCGCCTCACTTTGACGCACTCGGGATCCAGCAGCCAGCTTCACATACTCCACAGAAACGGCGTGCCGCGCTTCACACGGATTGGTGAGGGGGGAAATAGCCTTAAATTTGTCTAAACGTGTCTCTTCTTGAAGGCGCGATAGGATGCCAGGTATATACGCGCGTGTCCGTTACCCTCAAAGACAGCAATTGCTCGCTCGCTCTTAATTGCTCATGGGTCCGGGGGCGCGCTGCGATCCAGTCAGTGGTTCCATCCTCAGTGGGGGAATGAAAGAGTGCTTTCGTGAAAGGAAAGCTCTGATATTTAGACAGTCTCCTCTCTCCCTCCCGTCTCACTGTCTCTCTCATACATACGTCTGCACATATGGGTGTAGGCATTCCCTCCCGCATAACACACACACACACACACACACACACACACACACACACACACACACACACACACACACACATACACACACACACACACAGTCAAAACCTCCCCCTCTTTTTCTTTTTTTCAAATACTCTCCTCGTGCGCATTCCGGTTAGTCACCGACGCTAGACTGGGAGCGTACAGTGTGATTGATGATCATGTGTGTGTGGTAGGTGTATGGTTCATTCCCGCCTACTGCGCCGAGGCTATAATAAAACACAATTCAACACCACTTGCTTAATTTATAATCCATAAAGCTTCAGGCGCTTTTAAGTTTCGCTGTAGCGCCAAACATCCACTGCTGGTCTAGTTTGCTGGAATGAAGTGACATGCAGTGTTTCATATTGATAGAGAAGAAGAAGAAGAAGAAGAAGAAGAAGAAGAAGAAGAAGAAGAAGAAGAAGAAGAAGAGTTCAAAATGCAACGTCTTCCTGTCTCACATCCTCTCCAGCTGTGCTTTGCTGCACCCCTGTCTGTGCAGAGCGACCCCTTTGAAATGAACTGTTGTACATTTCAAATGACATGGTTGGCAGAGCAGTTGGGGGTAAGATGTAATAGGCCAATGTTGAATGGAGCCACTTGAATTTTTGATAACCATGAGCTGTCTTTTTCGTCATCCCCTGATCTCTTTCTTTCATTCCAGTTTCAGGACCAGCCATGGATATTGGGGCACGTGCATTCAGATTCATGCTTTTAGGGCCGCCATCCTCTGTCTACACTGTTCTTATGGAGAGAGAAAACACAACCATGGGCCATGATGTCCTGCTGATATCTTGCCATAACATGTCATTTGACGGCTCTATGGATCTGTTTTGAGGAACGTAACAGTAAAAGTGATGTGTTATTATCTCCTCAATTTGCAACTCATTGTTTAGCTTTCCAACTCACAATTGTTTGATTTGCCTCACACCGACTGCTCATAGCTTCGTTTTCAGCCGCAGCTGGCAGCTGTTTTCAGCAGAGAGAACTCTAGAAACCCACTGATCACTATACCTGCTCATAACCAAACAGTAGGCACAGTTAGGCTCTTTAGCTGCTAAATGTTGTTTACCAGCTAGAACCTGTTATTTCCTGCCAGAGTTGGCAAAGACCAAAAACAGAGCCATAGAATATTGTATTTTCATTCAACAGGTGGCCACAAACACGGCTTCAAATAACCAGTACTGTGGCTTCTAGATGTGAAAGTAAACGGAACGCGCCAGCAGTCGCTTCTATGAACGCTTTGCTTTTTTGGGGAATGCTCTTGCAGGTAGGTAGGCGGTTGCCACACGGGGGTGTGAAAGCAGCTTTAGGTGCATGCCTGCTGCAAGAATTTGGCTAGTAAACCTATGTCATGGGGCGGAACCTGATTAGCTCTGATCTGCAATGTCTGAATCGGATATATAACCTTTTGAAATACACTTTAAACTGAAACTTAAAACACCTTTACTCGGTCACTGAGTTGCAACATTTTTGCAACACATAAGAAACATCCACTGTGCTGGCTGGCATTTCCTAGCGCTCAGCGGTGTCAGTGTCAGCAGCGTCCAACAACCGCTGGCTGGACACTAAAGGGCACCAGTAACTTTGTATCCTCGGGTGACATGTGGCACCTTTTTTGTTTTCCTGCAAAAACAGGCTCCCGAAAAGCTCTCTTAACAGGATGAAACTTTGAAGGTCAGACCACTTTCAGAATCCAGTAGCTGCAGTGTTCGAACTCCAATACGTCACACGGATCTTTTGTCAGTGAAAATGTTGAATGATTGCCCCCCCCCCCCCCCCCGCTCGGCTAAGGGCGCTCAGGTTCTGCTTATGTATAAAACAAAATCCGGAAATGAACGTTTGTACTCGCCCTCAAGCAAAAAAAAAAAAAAAAAGCGTATTTAAATGTTAACTCGGCAGGTACAAGTCTCAATTAGCTGGAGTGTACGTGAACACGTTCTTTTTTAGTTCCAAGGCTGAAAAGAACGACCTGCATATTTCCCCAAACAGTTCAGCGGCATATTCCAAGTGTTCTGAAGCCAAATGATTGCACTGCGGATTCAAGAGTCCAATCTTTCTCTCATTAAGTCCTAGATTCCTCTCATTCACTATGCATCCCCCCACAGCGTTCTGGCAGAAGTCTTCCTTCCTTCATCTGCTCATAAGTTTCTCTTTCCAAGACTTAAAGTTGCAAATTCAAGACTGAAATATGTGTATATTCAAGTGCTTATAGTCCCCGAATTGTAAACGAGAAAACTTTAAGACATTTTTACAGTGTGGCTGCTACTGCTGGTAGACATCGCAATATACCGTATACGCCAATATGACCAATAAGATGCATCATTGAGGTGCATTTGAGATATTGCTTCTCTCATTTCTGCATTTAAGCTTCATACCTGTGGAAATGACGGGAGCGATAGCTTTCCGTGACGGACAGTCACAGAACTTGAGAGGAGCTATTGCGTCATTGACATTAAATAGGTGGCACACACACACATACACACACACACACACACACACACACACACACACACACACACACACACACACACACACACACACACGCACGCAACCAAATTCAATTATCATCACTGAGAAAGGACTCTGCTGACTGCGTTGTTATTTTTGTTTCTGCTGTTAAAAATGTGAGCATTCAAAAACCATGAGTCCAATCAACAACATACTAATATCATGAGATGAGATTCTGATGTCATTTCTATATTTGTGGTGTCACAAATGTGAGCTTCAGAGCCGGTTAGAACACCCTTTAGATGCTTACTTTGGCTGCCTTTTGATGCTGGGCAGGTACTGCAGAGTGGATTTACCAGTCGGGTGGTAATTAGGATGATGAGAGCCATGAGAGTCAATCAAACAGTCAAACTAAAACAGTGAGCTAAAAGATGATACGACTCAGCATAGAGCTGAGAACTGCAGAGTTGAGTGATTCATTTCTGTGAATTTTACAGTGAAGTTATACTTTTTTTCCTTTATCAAATTATCGATTGCTGCAGATTCCATTTTCATAAAATAAACCTATCTACTGAAATGTGTGTGAATCTATTTATTTCTAGACTAAATGAGTTATATTCATGTCAAAATGGTGTATGATGCTGTAGTGAATTTCCTGCTCTGCGATCCACACATTCCATCCTTGACAGCTGTTTTGAAAAAGGATTGAAAAGGTGACCGCCTCAGGTGAATAATAACGTTAAAGACAAGAGTATTGTTGTTTTAAGAGTAGATAGATAAAGCCAACATTTTGTAATATAGTGTGCCCACTAATACTTTAAATCCAGAGGAAATGTGTTACTATTTCAAATGATGTGTTTTATTCACACAAATGTTCAGTGGTTGCCCCAAATTAACTCGGAGGTATGATGGGGTTACACCTTCAGGCGCTCTGATTTCTAATGAGGACTTGGCGTGACAGATTTTAAAACAGCGTTCTCAGCTCAAATGACAGGATTGGAAAAACATGAAATGTCACCCTATTACTTCATCATTTGCGTGCTCAGATCAGAGAAAAGGCGTGACGAGATTGTAACGAGGACAAAGCTCAGAGAAGAGCACGGGTTCGCAGTCAAGATGCCGGATTTGAATTGTCGCAGATTAAAGGGGAAGGGAGAAAAAGACTGCAATTTTGTGCCAGGATACCTGCCAGAAGTTATTACTTCTGAGGATTTACCATGTTTCAAAACAAATAGTAACTGCCAAATTTCCTGGATGACAAAAAACATTAAATAAACAAAGCAATATGTGGAGAAAAAGAAAAAAAAAGAGAAAATTTCCTTCGTCATTTCTCTGAAAAGGAAGCTAAGTATAAGATGATGGCTTGTTGTAGAGCTGCTCCTGTGGTCACATCCGTCTGCCCCTGTGGAACAAATAAACCTTTTCTATTCCGAGTACATCCTTGGCTATTGACCAGCACAGAGAAAACGTATTGGAGTGAATAATGGCCCATATTGGGAGCCCATTGAGCTGCTCCAGGATTATACGCATGGAGCCAGACAGCGCTGCAGACTGAAGGGGATGGATGGAGGAAAAAGCTTTCCCTTTCTGTTTGGGAGAAACGGGAAAGACAAATGTTGTCATTTCACAATCCCCTGAACAGACATGTCATTAAAGCGCGCCACTTGAACGAGAAAATGTTGTTAGGTGATGCATTTACAAAATGTCTGCATGACCAGACGGATGTTTTTGGAGTCTGAAATGCTGACAAAAGTCTGTTATTACCGCCCTACTTTGCGTTACTCAGGCTGTTCTCGTTCGCTGTCTGTACTTATACCTGTGAGATATAATGCACTATAATGTGTATCCATCCCACGTAATCATGAGCAGGGCTGCCTCAAAGGAAATCAAGTAATGCAGTACAAAGAACGACAAAGTCTGCAAAGAGGTGAGGTCAGGGGATAGATGGGTCAAACACAAGCATACTTATTTTAAACCAAACAACAATATTTTCCTTAACCTTACCAAGTAGTATTGTTGCCGAGATAGGTTTTCCACTGCAGGGGCTTTAACAGGCATCCTAAATGACTCATTTATTTATATGTCTTATTATTAAAAACTTTCATTTTAATACACGTATAGACAAAAAAAAAGTAAAAGACAACATTTATTTTGCTGCTTTATTTTTTTTAGAGTGTGTGTCATGGTTAGTTTGGCCATACAGAGCCTTGTGATGTTTTATGAGATATGTGATCATGAATAACATATGACGTCAATGTGTATCTGAGAACTGTTAATAATTCACCTGTAGCTAAAGGGTGTATTTGTATGGCCTTTCGCCCAGCGGTCTATGTTAGATTGTAGCATCAGTTTCCAGCTGTGTAGAATGCAGACGCAGTCTTTGTTTTGTCATCGCTGCAAATACAATTCCTATTAAGACTAGAATAAATAGATAAATAGATAGATAGATATGTTTTGTTTGTAGTAGCACCTTACAGACACAACAATAAAAATAACAAGGATGAAAGATATATATACAGCAAAACTCAATATGTACAACGAAACAGCAGAGAGTATTAATTTAGGAAATTAAATTTAAACAATAGAGAAAGTGCAAAAATTAGCTCACCACAGCTCTCTATTCAATGAGCTTTATTGGCATGAATGTAAAAGACAATATTGCCAAAGCATTACAACAACAAGATTACAGTAAATGTATTAGAAGAACCTAAACAATGTCGTTATGACGGCCATAATGTTTTTTGGCAAAGTTTTTTTTTTGTTAGTCAGAAATGACTAATTTCCAGCATGAAATTAGTCATTTCTGTTTTAGCGAGACTTCCACTTGGAAACCGTCATAGTAAGGCCACCAGTAATGACTTTGGCCCACCCAAAATTTTAATCCTGGCTCGATGCCCGACTCTCACAATCCAATTACACATCCAGACAACTCTGTTGGGAGAACTGGCTTCATTCCTCTTTTAAGATGTTGCCTCTCTCCTCCACCAAACATGACTGGCCGGGTGCTGCCATTTTTAAATGGCTTTTCTGACTATGGGAAGAGGAGTTCCAGTCTGTGAGGGAATTATGGATATGCCAGTGGGCGCCTGCGCTGAATCCGCCTCTGAATGAAGCTGCAGGATCAACATAAGCTGCACTGCAGGCCCAAACATGTACTCCCTAGGTGTTTTGGCTTGTTTTTATAACCACGATACTCCCTCCTTCTCTCTTCCTTCCTCATTTTCTTGCCGGACAGCCCCGAGCTGGACCCTGTTGATGGTTTTTAAAGAGGATGTCGGTGCCTGTTTGAAGTGCTGCTTTGCTATTTGGGGAGCTTCCGCCGGGAGGAGGTGTAGGAGGAAAAAAAGATTGGATTTGGAAGCAAAGAAAACCCTGTTATTTGGGGAAGAAACAAAATAGCAACCCCTGGTGGCAAACAGATGCAGGCGGGTTCGTCCCCGTAGTAATAGGCCCTTGATCTTCCAAATAATAATCATGCAAGCCCTTTTTGGGAGCCTGAGACTCTGAGGATATTTGAGGTACGGTTGTGAAGGAAGGAAAAGAAGAGGTTGCCCTCTTTTGAGTTTGCACAGGCAGAATGGCCTCATTCCAAATATGTTATGTCTACTATTTTTACCTTTATATTTATTTCTGGCAAAGTATGTATTCTCTTATCTGGCATACAACCTTTGCAATACATGAAGCACCCCCATGTATTCATGTTTTATTTGCTGAGAAGATGAAAGACCTTTTCTGAAAAATAAATGTTTTTACAAAATACTAAATGTTCTATTTACAAAAAAATGTATGACGTTTGTTCAGGTTGTTCAGGTTGTTCAGGTTCCTGGGCACAATTATGAACCCTGTTCATTTGACAGCGCTGACTTGTAAGTGAAGAGGATAAAAGTCACCAGAGGGATTCAACAAAGCAGCATGTGTAACACTGACAGACCTGACAGTTCTCGACAGGCCGGAAGATTGTTAGGAATCTGGCAGATGAAATCATGAAATGTGCATCACAAAAACAGGAATAAATCCCACTTTTAAGAAGTTCCATTGCCTTGAGTGTAGAGAGGCAGGAGAAATAAAGCTGGCAGATTAACATGGAGCAAGTCTGACTTTTGTGAATCACTCACCTTTTTAACATCAGTAACCAGAAGTTTTCCCCTCACCGAGAGCCTGGTTCCAATGCAGGTACTTTTCCACGGGACAAGCAACCATCTCAGGGTCTCAGGAATGTTGCCTGCATTTCAACTGGAAAGATCCTGCTCTTAATTTGTGTGCAGTGGGAACACAAACAGATGTGCAAAAAAGAAATTGCCTGCTTACTTCCTAGTTAAGACGTTGATTAGGTCCACAGTTCCTAGAACTATTTAGTATCCAAACCCTGACCACAGCTTGTTTGCCATGACCGTGATCATTCCCTAACAATACCCACGCTACAATGCACAGAAACTGCAGAAAACGTTGGCATCGGACTTAAGAACAGTGTTGTCACTGAACATCATCCAGTTTTGCAGAATCAGTCAATATTGATGTTCTTGTTCTTGGCAGCTGTGTTGGGAAATGAGACGCCGCAGGCGTGCAATAATCAGTGGTGTTACTGTGTATGGTGTGATCCAAGGAGGCCAAATAATTTGACTGCCGCGAGGAGGTTTCTGCGGTTTGACCAAAGTCTCCTTGACTCTTAACATGAAAACAGCTGAAGTTTTCCAGAATTTGATCAACCTTTTGCTAATTATCGGTTATTGGACGAACGGCACCTCAGAGTGGGGAGCAAATGAGCTCAAGCTAACTGCAACAGTGCTATGTGAGCAGTTTTGAATGCAAAGTTAACACTGTGCATATATCATGGAGGCCACCATTAAAAAAAAAAAAACTGTGCTTCTGGCCAGTGCATGGTTATCCCCCAGCAATTTGATGAAACTTAATGTTCCATTAAGAGTGCATAGATCAGATTTTAAATAATTTGGATGCCCGTTAGTCCTGCACAGAGCCACAGTACTGAGACTGCTTGCATAGAACCCACGCAGGAGACATCGTCCTTTAAAAAGCTGTCACACATTCGCCCCCAGCTTCTCCCACAAATCCCTGTGATGTCAGACTGACCGTGTTACCAACAGCTAGAGGCGTCGGAGCCGCAACGAAAAAACACCAAAAAAACGCTCAGGACTTAGAGCTGTATTCCTGGTAGACTTTACTGCCTTAAGACCCGAGTTTGAGGGATATCTGATGAACACAAACTCCGAGCTCGCTCTCCCTCCAGAATGTTAATGCCATCTCCCAAACATCAAAGTTGTGGAAACTAGGGTAAGAAAGCCGCGTCATGTTTACCTCCTGAGTGAGCTGCCGAGTATGTACACACCTTTTCTACAGAAACCGTTTCGACACATCAAAAACAGCCAGAGTCTGTTTTCCCTCTCATGACCCAGAAATGAAAGACAACACTGAAGGCAATGGAAAAAACGAAAACCACGAGGGAATTTAGCCTTTTTGAAAAAAGTTAAGTAAACTCCAAGTTCAGTGAGCGTGAGGTGAATCTGATTAGATAACTGTGGCACTGGTGAAAATGTTGTTTGCACTAGTGTTTGAAGGCAGAAAAAATCCCGGCGGAAGTCCTTAAAGATGAAAACGCTCAAGTTTCTTAAAGGGCTCGGGAGAATGTTGTCGTGTTTAAAATCTTTAGATGGAAAATAAGGACGTCTTGGATAGATATTCTCTAAACGCAAAGGAAAGGAGCTTCAATGCTTCCTTACTTAGCTCCTTTAGCATAGGAACCACTGGACCTGCCTTTACGAAAGGAAAGGAGATAATGCCGACCCACAATTCCTTGCAGCGGCAACATTTAAAGTGACGGACCATTCGGCCAGCTTTGTACTCTGTGAAAAATCCTTTCGTTTTACAATCATATTCCTTCTTTCATTTCTATTCCAACCTCGTTAATAAAATACTTTGAACCGGGTTGTTTAAATCGTCTGCATTAACGCAACACTGTAAGAAGACAAAGTATTTAAGATGCGCTTTATTGTAGTCCGAGATGGACTACAAAACATTGTAGTATCACCGCTGCAGACCGAAGTCACTAACATACGCCTGCCGTCGCGTGATAACTACGTGGCTTAGTGAAAGTGGAATTGGATTCTGTAAACACCGCGGTTGTCTTTTCCTAACTCCTCATGAATTCTCTTTCCCATCTTTCTTTGACCCCGTGACGTTTTCCACAGAGGTCTAGGAAAAGTGGTTAGGGTTAGACGTTAGGAGGTCATTTTTTGACTATTCGACTGCAGCCCATGTGTGGTACGGTTACTTTGTAATGGCGTCCGCCGTTTTGTCAGTCACATGTTCGTCAGTCCAGTAACAGTGAAAGTTTACAATCCTTGCGGTGCAATGAGGTTGTGGTGGCAGGGGCGTGGTTAGCTCAGCTGGAGAGGGGGGGAGGGGAGAAGCGACTCAGGGAACAGGTGTCGGGACGAGACCTAATTGGCCTCAGCTGGAACAGATTGTTTGTGTGTGTGTGTGTGTGTGTGTGGTGTGTGTCTTGGCTATATAAGCCATAAGATGGTCAGAGGAGGGGAAAAGAGGGGCGAGGAACGCAGGTCCCAATAAAGACATTGCCAACCAGCATCAAGGTCTGCGTGTGTCATTTGGGCTGGGGGGGACTCGGAGGTAACGAATCTTGTTACAGAGGTATTTACACTGAAGCTTTCCACTTTGTCTACATACATCCAGTATCAGTGAGATCCATTTCATGGTTTTACTATCACAGCGGCACAAGGAGATATTACGTTGAATGCATTACTTTCTGCTATGTTACTGATACACATTGATGTGAAACTAAACAGACTCTAAGTTATGACTTTCTAAGTGTCGTAATTTACACAGACATTTCTTTAATGAGCAAGTCTAATGAGCTGAGTTTTAAAGTTTGTTTATAATACTCTTCAATGTCACTGAGCATTATGCATGGGAAGTTGTTACTTTAAATATGTACATCCAAATCAACCTGTCGAGAAATATAATCACACAGTTATGCTCAGATTTCTCAATCAAATTTGGCAATATTTCCTTACATCCTTAGGGACACATTGTAGACCTATAAATTATACTTTCTCTAACTTTTCCAAAGTGTTGCAAGTATCAGTCAACTATTGAATCACCTCAAATACTTCCCTCTATATGGAAATGGGGGGGGGGGGAGTGTGTGGAATGCAAACGTCTCCCTGGTTAAAATCAATTATTCACAGTAATCTCTAGGGATGTGCATGCCCTGGCAGTTTCCTAAAATGATTCGGTTTGTGTGTGTGTGTGTGTGTGTGTGTGTGTGTGTGTGTGTGTGTGTGTGGAGAAGGTTCAGGCTAAACCATTTAGCATAATGTGAGTAAGACTCAGGATGTCGAGTGTAACCGGGAACACCCCTTCCTGCTGCCGCCTCCTCCTCCATGACTGAACCCCGCTGAGTAAATGGGCCCCTCAGACAGGTCTGGGAGAGCAGATAGGAAAAGGTTACAGTGTCTCTTTAGTGCAGAGTCTTACTGACAGTCCCACTGCTGAGAGCTTGTGAATGCTTTATAAAGAAAGGACGCACAGTGTTCCTCTTCAGCCTTTTGTGTGTGTGTGTGTCTGTGTGTGTCTGTTCTATACCTCCTCATTTCTTCTTTTCATTTCCCTCTTCTTTTTCTCGACTACTAATATCAGAAACTATTGGCATGAACCCAATTGAAGCCAGTTGAAGAGAAGAAATGTCCTCTAAGTATATGTCAAATCATGTTCTATGTGAGCACACATGTAACAAATGTCCTGGTCGTTAAGTAATGTTAGATGTGGTAAGCGGCTGTATATATCTATATTTCACCAGCACGATAAACAACATTTATAGATATAAAAGTACAACTACCGTTACAGCAGTCAGATAATACAGTACATCTTTGACTACTTTAAAAAAGATATATATATATATATTTAATTAATCACAGAGCTCTTGAAAATTGCCTCATTAAAAAACAGGGAAAAGACAATACAAGAAAACACAATACACATTAACTGGGGAAACTGTCCTTAAAAATGATTCCGAGGTAAATTCCAGGTTAATTGGCTTCAACATAGATTGTGTCTTGCAAATTAATTGATATTAAATAAATACTAAAAAAGTTAATTTTACCTTTTGTCATTAAAAGCCCCCCCCCCCCCCCCCCCCCCCCCCCTTCAGCTGATCTTTATCTCTGCCAGGAGAATCACGTGACGGCTAATTCCACCTTCTGCTGCAGCAAACTATAATATTTTGAATGGCCAGTTGCACAGCTGAGTACATTTCCTACCATAAACCGCTACTCTGCGCCCAGAGACACGGTGAGGGGGAAACAGCTTGCTCACTTTTCAGTCTTTTGGATGGTGTGATTGGCTCACAGAACTATATCAAAACACACTCAAGTGGTGGCCATGAGGTAGCCAGTGGGGCAAAGCTCACATGCCCGGCTATGTAACCAAAGCACAGAGGTGCTCAACACACACAAGAGGTAAAGCAACGTTATGTTCTGCTCAGGTAAACGTTGCTGCCATATTAATACTCTGAATGTCAAATAGAGAACTTTTTTAAAGAACATATGTTGGCTCTCGTGGGGCGACTGTGGCTCCGTGGTTGAGCAGGGTCGTCCTTCAATCAGAGGATCGGCACCTTGCATGGTGCCACCTGCCCATCAGTGTGAATTAAGTAGTGTGAAAGTGGTCGGGATGCTAGAAAAGTACAGTCCAGTGGTGGGCCGTCAGGGCCAGCTAAGACTTCTCTGCTGGCCTAAACAGAATCACAAAGTTTTAGCTATTTTACGATACTTTTTTTTCTTCTCACAAATACACTACGTTCCTTCTGATCGTGGCTCGTGCCCCTGAGTGTGCAGTGTTTTAGTGCCGCAGTTTTGTTGGATTGTTTTGTTGTAACTAAATGTGACTGGTTCTTATGAATTTGTTCTTGTTGATGTGGACTACATGCATTGTCCGTTAATGACGCAGCATCCCGTCATGCGCGTATTTATGTAAACAATATCAGACGGCACAAAAGGCCCAGGTAGAAAATGCCCGGCCCGCCACTGGTACAGTCCATTTACCATGTTGTAGCAAGCACAGAGCACTTGATTCAACATCCTGTTCTTCCAATCAGCTGACCTCTCCGCTTCACTCTTGAAAGTTTGTGCGTTTATTTGCAGCTTTGAAGGTTGATCACAGCGGTCAATAACGGTCCATACACGCTGTCAACAGTTCCTCTCCACCTCGCCGCACCATAGTTTCCTCCAGAATACCAAACAAGTGATGCTCGATCTTCAGCTCCCCGTGTCCGTATCCTGACAACAACCTGTACTGCTACATTACTGTGTGACCCAGCGGTAAATCTGAAGGAAAAGTAGACGTCAATGCTGACCTGCCATGCTTTATTCTTTAACAGTCTTTCCTCGCATGAAATTGATCCGCCAGACTGTTACAAAGGAAAATGGAAAAGCAGTGCAGGAATTGAAGCTGGCAGTTCTAATTTACATCCGGTCCTCGTCTTGTTATAGATGGAATAGCAGGAAGCTCATGCCATGACTTAATTGCATAATTCTTTTTCAAATGTGTTTTTTCAGATTTTCATGTAACATGTTTTATTCTCATGTTTTGATGAATGATACTCAACATGGAAGTGATTAGTTCATTTGACCATCTGAGTAATTTAATTTAATTTGTCAGTTTTGTCCAAATTGAATGTACCTAAGTAAATGTACCTAAGCATATGTAAAATCCTTCAATTTGTGGTCCTTAATGCTCTACATTTCTTTGTCAGACATACAGTAATGATGTATTTCTGCAGTACACAGAAGTCGCTGGTTAGATTTCCCCTTCATCACCGCATGCCTACATTAGGAAAACGGTGCTTTAAAATGTAAATGAGAAACATACCTCATTTAATGTCTTTCAGATTCAAGAAGGTGTGAGTAATATTGAGCGCCTCTAATTGTTACGAGCGTGCTGTTTCCGCAGGATTCTGTTTTTGGCCACCTGAATTAGGAATGGTACAAAGGTGAAATCACTCTGCTGGAAACCTGCAGTCACGGGCATGTCAGAGGTGCAGTCAGACAAAACCAGCTGGTGCCAATCTGTTTCCCCCCAATACCCAGGGAGACTCTCGGTGTCCTTGTCGTGAGTAGATGTGTAGCAAAACTGGAGGCAGTTTCTATCCACGTGTTGGGCAAATCTTAACCGAATTTTCAAGAAACTGGCAACAGGCAATGTCAATTAAAAAGAGTTGCTTTATCAAGATCAGGCCATTGCAGAAGAAGAGGGCATAACAAAATGACATCTTTAACTTGTCTGTTTCATGTGTTCACTTGTGGGACGTGACAGTCTCCTCATCTCTCCACTCAGATCTGATGTTTTTTTTGTTATCTCTTCAGTGAATCAGAAGCTCCAGTTTCGTTTCGTTGAAGTCTGTTTCACCTGTTGCCTTTATCAACACACCAACTCTTCCATCTCGGCAAAGCATGAACTTTTTCTTTTCTAATTTCCTGCGTTTCTTCTCAGGTTTTTTAATGTGTTCATTTAAAAACACACATTAAACAGCTGGATGGAAATGCACCTAATGCTTGCAGGTGTGATGGATGGGTGCGGCACACCCGATTCCTGCTCCATATTTGGGGAGCTGCTCAAATGCGGGAAAATTTGCAGATACACTGTTGACGGATGGACTTCTAGCAAAGCTGTAGTTCAATGAAACCACTCAATGGGTCGTGCAGATCCATCAATGTGTCCCTCGAAACCTCTCTCCCAGGTAACAGCCTGCGGTCGACACTCCCCCACTGTGGAAGACTCCGTTTCCCAAGTATCGACACGGATGCGCCCCGTGTTAGTTCCTCTTCCACTGCTTGCCACTCAATCTGTGCTGGATGGCGACATGTTGCATAACTGTGACATATTTGGCACCGTGGAAAGCTCGGCTTCACATCATTACATCAATGTTTTGACTTCACAGACAAAATGTTTTATTCAGCTTGTACTGTGAGGAATGTTCAACTGTTTTTTGGGGGGGGGGGGTTATGTTGGTTTTGCTGAATTTGTTCATCACATAAACAGAGGTGACAATGACTTTGTGCATCAACCAAAAGAATCCAAAATTGTTTCACACACACACAACAAAAAGAATACCAGTAAATATCCAATTTAACACCGAAAGGAGATCTTTGACTTTTTGGACAACGAGATCCACAGCAAATTATTTGCATTTCACTTTCATACAGGCAGTGGCACTTTCTGTCATGTATAAAAGCTCTTTTTTGTAATATTTCATGTGGTAAGTTATTTTTACATTTTTGCCATTCATTCCTCCCGAGTCAGTCTCAGCCTGTGTATTTCAAGTGCAACATGCAGAACTCCTCTGTTGGTACAGTTATTTTAATGATGCAGTGCTCAGATTTGGAGGGACGATACAGAGAAAGTACATCGTTATGTGTCTGTTATGAAAATAATACCAATGTAATGTGGTGTATTACACTGCATCCATATTTGTTTCTTGATTTTTGTATTGTATTATCTCCTAATATGTTTACGGGCATAAACACCCCAAAGCAAATTCTTTGAAGGTGAAAAACTGGGCTCTGATTCTATATTTACACATATTTTATACACACACACACACACACACACACTGCACACTAGTTTGCCTTTCTGCTCGATAGATTAAGAGACTGCTGGGGGTTGAAGGGTCCACATGACCCCGGGCCCTTATCTAGAGCGGCTCTACTGCAGCCTTGATGAGCGGGAATGATAACGGAGCAGGAACACTGCCAGCATGAGCAAGGTCAGCAGCAGACTAACTGACAGTCACGTCATCCAGAGACGAGCTACAGATCAAAGATAACAAGTTGTCTCTCCCGAAGGTGGATTTGTTTTTCTCTGAACAGATGAAATAGCCTTTCTTCTGTTTGCTCAATATTTGAACATCATTATTATTGTTGAATTTACCAGGTCACAATATACACAAAATGTCTAACCATATTTTCACTTAATAGTGTTTTCTGAAGGTGCACTTGTTATCTTTTTCCTGACTTCTTTAAAAACGCTAGTTTGCCATATTACAGTGTCTGACGTTCAATATAGCTGTACCTGTACACATAGAAGTTGACAACATTTACAATTTAGTGCAGTTCTCCGTGAACAGCAGGGAGTTACGACTTGTAAAAGAGAACAGGTCGGACGTACGACATAATAAGATAAGCTCGAGCCTGAATACACAAATATACACACATGCTCTCTATCGCTCTTCCTCTCGTCTGCTTTATCTGCACCGCTATAATAGACCAGCTTTGATTGTAACCAGTGAACCGAAAACATGACTTGGTCCGCATACCAATATGTTGTGCTGGCTGTTGAACGTTGGCTGTAAAATGAATGATTAATCATCCCTCATCCACCGCTGATGAAAATAAATCGTTGGCCGCTTCACACCAAGAACGGGTCACTTGTATTCTGGTATTTTGCTCTTTATGTGTTTATGTTTTGATGTTTGTCAGCATGGGATTTGTTATGTGGATTACTGGCAGCGGGGACTTTTGCTTTAGGTGTCAGTCCTTTACAGGAAAAGGAAAGGCGGTAGTTTCTGAGGCAGTTCTGATCCCCTTGCCCCCCCCGCCTGACTGTCTAATGTTGTCAAATGGGAAATGGACAGTCAGAGGCTATTGTATTTCTGCCTGTCGGGGAATATCTAACCGAGTGCCATGCAGGAGGAAGAGAAGCCTTCATTAGTGTAAAAAAATGCCCCCCTTTCCTTTCACACACCACCATCTGAAATGGGCTGTCCTCTCCATCCCTGAGTAGAGATTAGGGATTCCATTGCCGGAGGGGATTCAGGTAACTGATAAGCCTGGCTTTAAAATAGACCTCTGAAGTTTTAGACAAGAAAAAGTTCCCATTAAAGATGACAGCGGAAGGGATTTACACGGGGAGCTGCCCCATACTGTATCTCTGTTGATACTTTAACCTCGATAGCATTTCAATGAGGAGCTGCTGGAAATATTATAATATAGCAACAGTGAGCGACTAGCAATTAGACCCATTCAGCCAATAAAGTTAGATGGAGAGGACAGGATTTTTATTTTTTATGTCTCGTCACTGGTGGTCTATGATGGACTAACCGGATCACTATTGAATAAAAAAAAAAAACAGCTTCCAAGAAGCAACTGATTTTGGAAAAACATTGAACATGTAGAACATCAGTTAGAAATTGTTGCCGTTTATTATACTTATTAATAACCGTGTGCAGTACCGAAGAAGAGGTCACGTGCTGCGATGAACCCACAGAGAATTATCGCCTGACTGCTGGGTTCCCGGTGTCAATATCCTTTAACCAAAGGCCTTTGTTGTGTTGTGTTGTGTTTGCCGTTATATCCATTTGCACAATCACTGCATTTGCCCCTCTCTGTAATGACAGGTTTTTCACCTTGCCTTCTAGCGTGGTTGTTAAAAAAAGCGATACGTTTGCCTTCTGACATGGGGAGATAACACTTATACAAACAACTACATAGGTCATTGTGTTGGTTTTACAGACACCTTCAAACTAATGCTAATGCCGTCTGGTGTATTCTAAATGTGCCATTGTTTGATAGCTTTGAAAGCTTTGCTAGCTTTTACTGAAGATATGCAGCAGACACTAGTTATGCTTAATTTGGTGAATTCAACAAAAAAAGACCATATTTGAAATGATTTTGCACAAATTCCCTAGAGAACAATGGCATTATCGTGCTGGAAGAGTTTCTTTCCTAATGAATGAAGTTCACATAGTTTATAATCTTCTTATCTCAAACCACAAGAAACGATCGATGTTCCAAGTAAGCCAGTTTAAACATTGGTCTACTTGTCTTTTATTAAGTGTGTTTCCCCAACAACACCAAAACACATAATTTAACTGAACAAAGGTTTTTGACAATGAAGTCACATCTACGTAGGACATACACACGGGGCCTTCATCCTGCAGTCAAGTAAATTCTCCATCTGACAAGTCACCAGACAGCTATGGTTATGGATAGACGGCCTGAGCAGTTCATGCCTAAGTGATCTTGATTGATTTTGGTTCCAGCCTGCGGTCAATGTTTCAGTTCCGGCGTTGGTGCCTGATGAGGCGGCGCTGTCAATCACTGCCTGAGACAAGGTCTTTGCTAAGTTTGGCACCGCAAATCAATAAAACATCACTGACTGCTATCATGGGGTAAATGAAGCCCTTGTTAGGAAGTGAATGAGACAGAACTGAAAATATCTGATCTGACACCTTTAGTCCAGAGTTGACAGTGATGTTGCTGGAAGAGACAAATGCCCTTTTTGATGTCAGAGGAAGCTTGACATGTTGGAGAATGAGCCAACTTTGAATACCATGGGGAAATTATTCAAAACTGAAAAGAAGAGGATATGAAACCCAAATAGAAGAAGCTTATACAAGTGCCACCATCATTCCTTGAGAAAAAAGATATGACTTGAAATTCATAACTTCCACAATGTTGGTATAACAATCGATGTAATGTGTAGCACTGATGCACAGTACACAACGTACACATGATGTGAAAAGCACAACACAAGCAACATGTCTATGCTTCATCATAACATATGACCACACAGAATAAAAAGTTGGATTGTTTTTTCAGTGGCTCAGATCATATTTACAAGTCAAGAACTTGTAAATATGATCAAACTATAACTAAACACCAACATCCTTGATCTATGGTGTCCCCCAGGGGACGATTTTGGGGCCTTTTTTATAATTCAATTGTTATATTCTCTTGCTGGGACAAATCATTAGTGACAATATGATTCCTTATCATAGATATGCTGATCCAAGTTTACTTGCGTCCCCAAGAATATCTGTCTTGCTGGATTGACCTAAACCAACGGACACAATTTAAATAATCTTATTGGCACAAAATAACTTGAAACAACGAACACAGTTAAAAAGCTCTGTGTCTCAATTGATTGTGAAAAAAAAAGCAATAACTAAATCAGATTTCTGCCATCTCAAAAACACAGCCAAACTTGTCAAAACATGATTTAGAAAAACTCATTCAGGCTTTTATTTCCAGCAGGGTTGACGACTGCAATGGTCTTTTCACACGCCTTCCTAAAAAAAAAAGACCATCAAACAGCTTCAGCTTGTACAAAATGCAGCTGCTAGATTTCTTATTAAAACCTAAAGGACCAACCACATTACTCCCTATACTTAAATCCCTACGGTAAGTCACAGCATTTACTTTAAATCTCTGCTGCCTATTCATAAATTATAAAATAGAGCAGGACCAAAAGACCCATCAGATATGTTTCCGCAGTACACGCTTAGACATCTCAGAGGAGAGAAATGTGTTTGTAAAGCAGCTTTTTGCTCTGGCTGCTCAGCTCCGCAACCAAGGTCCTGATTGTATTAAAGGTGCACCAACCGTAGCAACCTTTAAATCTAGACTTAAAGCTTGCTGTTTCTTTTGGCCTATAAAGCTTTATGAGTATGGATATCCAAGGTCTGGCCTTGAAGACAGAAGGAACCACTGGAAAGAAATACGATAATCTGTGCAAACTATTTATTTAAAGGTGTTTTAAAAAGGTGTTTTAAAGGTAAATCTGTAACATATAATCGCTTCAGAGTATTTCCTTCAAAATCAACTAAATATGTCTTCCCACTCAAATCTTGCTGGCATCAGAAGAACAAGATGCATCGTCAGTTCTTGAGCTAAGTCTAAGAGATTACAAAGAGACACAAGCCCATGAAAAGTTCTGTAGCATCCCTAAAGAGGAGATGAAATAAGACGGATAAGAACCAGACGAACAAAATGTTAGGAAGATAAATACACTAAGGAAATGAACTCAAAGAGTGTGCAAGTCTATTTTTGCTTTAAAAAAAAGGCACAGTTTCTGTAAATGCAGTCCTCTGAAATACAAAACACAATTGGAACCTGCTGAAAAACACATAATAAATTCTCTCCTCCAAGTCAAACTAAAACGTGATGCTGTACATGTGAACTTGTCAGTTATTTACTCTCCATCACCTTTACTCTTTTCCTGACTGCTTCCTAAGTGACCTGCTGTGCTTCACTGCGAGCTAAAGGTCACTAATTTAACTTGAAGGGAGTCATAGACGGGTTTTAAAGGAATGTTTGATCTCTTTCATTTCAGTTACTGTTTTCCATCATGCACTGTAGCTCTGTCTCCGGAGCTGTTATCACTCACAATCTAAGTACTTTGGAAAAACAAAATGCTATTTGAATATTATTATCATCAGGTACATCCAAATATAATTTTTTTGGACTAGCCAAATACCAAAACCAAGCCGATTTCTAACCATTTGTTCCAAGTTGTATCATCAAAACTTTAGGGAAAACTGATGAAAATAATAGCCGGTGTGAGATGTCAGAACAGTGAAACGCTGACTTATTTTGAAACGTAGAATTGTCATGCTGGGAACGTGAGCATGGTTGGCATTCAGCTGCAGGAAAGAGAGCGAGAGAGAGAGAGAAGTGTGGAGATGACTCATGAGAGCAGTGCCAGGTGAGTTGATTGTTGACTAATTAGGTTCTCCTTTAATATGCAGTAGCATGCTGGACCTCTGACTGCCACGCGCTGTGGACCGCCGGGCCCGCGAGTATACTCATTAAATGAATAATTTCTGTCATATTCATTGAATGTGCTGTGACTCTGTTACGTTGTTTATTCTGTACACATGACATATATTGCTTCTGTCCATCCGAGGAGAGGGAGAGGGGATGTTTTTTTCAGTTTTTTTGGGGGAGTTTTTCCTGATCCGATGTGAGGCCCTGGGACAGGGATGTGTACAGATTGTACATTTTTAATTTGTGATTTTGGGCTACACAAAATAAACTGAATTCAAATGAATACTGTCTGCTGAACTGTGTTAGAAACTCTGAGCGGCTGCTGCAAGCAGGATGTGGGTGAGCAGTCGCGTTAATAAAAGAACATCGTCTGTGAACGAACTGTCTGTGTTATGTGCTGGGGGAACTCGTGGGGGCCGCGAGACTCGCGACACATGCAACTTGGCAAAACATGAGTCAACCTCTCATTTACAATGATGGATTATCTTCAGGCCACGCGTCTCTGAAACCGGAGTGAGTACACCCTGAGAGATGAAAATGTCTAATCATAGCACACAAGCGAAATCTAACACGATTAACTAAAGGTTAAATGGAGATGAGCCTCTTTTCAATGTTTCCTTTCTATATCTTTCTCCAGTTGGCAACTTGTGGAAGCACTCTTTGTTTTATTGAGACTGCTACTGAAGAGGTCGCAAATCTAGCAAAGAGCTTGCTGTATAAAGACCGACTTTATACTAAATGGACTGTTCTTGTATAGCATTTTTATAGTTTTCCAACCACTCAATGCACTTTAACACTACATGACATAATTCACAAACTGATGGCAGTAAGGTGCCACCTGCCAGCTAACATTCATACGGAAGCAATTTGGGGTTAAGTGTCTTGCCCAAGGACACATTGACATGGTCTAGCGCAGCCGGGGATCAAACCGTCAATCCTCTGATTGAAGGCAGATTTACTGACCAGGCCGGTTGAAAGCAGGGTGGAGGATGACACTCAGCCACCGATGTAAAGAAGTGCTCTCGCTGCTTCTGTCTGTCTTTTCTCCGTCATTTTTCTCCTCCATGATGTTTAGAGAACTCGCCTCGCGTCGGGAAATTATCGACGTAATTATGTCTCACTGGAAATTATCACGATTTTGTGATCAAACCCTTTTCATTCCTCATCTTTAGGTTAGGGAGGAAGTGACGTGTGTGTTGTCGTTCGTTATGCTAGTGTGGGGGACGCTACGTGAGCTTGTTAGCTGTTCCGTTTGAGCTACTGTTAGCGAAGAGCCCCGTTGCAATACTGTGAACACTCAAGCAATAAACCTGCAAGTTAAGGAAACCAACGTCTGCGAGTCGTTACTGCGGACGTGACAATATCAAAGTTTACACAAAACATGTTTGGTAACTGTCAAGCTTGAAATGACAATTAACGGTCGCGCAATTTAAATCTACCTGTTATTTTAAGTGTGCACTGATATGGAACGCTCTAAATGTAAATAGGCTGTACAGTACTTTATGGCTGAATAAAATACACCCCGTGACTCACTCTCAACCAATCAGAATGCTTGATTTGATCTACCCGTATTATAAAACCCTTTTAAATGTCATGTCTTTTCTCAATATCCTTTGATCAGGTTGCAATCATTACCCCGTTCCCATGCGGCCACAGTCTTGGACGCAACCCTTCATTACTCAAATACAGCTCACTCCCTGCACAGTAGCATTCACCAGCTGGATCACGTCCACTTTCAGTCAGGCAAACGAGTAAGACGCCACTTCCAAACTCATTATGATTGGACAGCTGTTCCGTTGGGGACTTTCCAAAATCAACAATCACTTCCTGGACGGCCGCTGACAGCCACTGCTGGGTCTCGTAACGGCATCGAAGACAGCGCGTCGCGTCCGCATTTTTAACACATCTCAATTTGGCATGCCGCTGTGGGGTCTGGCTGCTATGACTGGATGTAGAGAATTGGCAGTTAATGTTTTATGGCAGTCACAGTGGGGAAAGTGCTTACAGGAATTTTAAATTGATGCGGCTCTCAGTTTGTCGTGCTGAAAACTGTCGTACAGTTTTTTGTTCTTTTTCCACCTGTGCTGAAAATAATGCACATGGCCACCTATCCACCAAATGGCACATGTTCTATTCTACTGGGAGTTAGCAGCCTCATGTTTATTCTATCGTGCTGCTATGGCATGTCATGAATCAACTACCCTTTCTTGACAAGTAAATCTCATTAGAGGTATATTTGTTTGTTTGTGTGTGTATGTTCAGCCTGGCAGGCTGGAGAGGGATGAGAAGGAAAGAGGCACAGGAAGTTTCTTTTTGGCAGATGTTCACCATCTCAGTCGAAGCCAACAACATCGCTGCATTATGGGCAATGCCCAGGTGGCGTGACCGGTCCGGGGAGGAAAGAAGAGGAAGGTATTGGATGTTACGGCAGACCTCCTTATTCCTGGTTTGGCATAGTTTGGAGTTGTTTTTTATATATGCAGTGTCTATCATATATATATATATATATATATATATATATATATATATATATATATATATATATATATATATATATATATATACACACACAGAGCACATGCAGCAGAATTTGGAACTGCTTAATAATTCAAGATTTCAAGATTATTATTTTGTACTGCTATCAATAGCCAATTGGAACTTTAATATTAGAAATAGCAGATAAATACATTTAAAAAATGAATAAAACATAGCCAAAATCCTACATGTAGAAAATGGTCGCATCCACTGAGATAGGCGAAAAGCTCAGAAGTCATTTGTATTTAAAAATAATAATAATTTGAATTTGAATTTACTACCTAATAAGTGCTTGCTGGTTAGTTGTGTGAACTCATCAAAACAAAGTATTATGAGAAGCAGCACCCAAAGCAATGGAATACACAAGACTTGATCAAATGGAATCACGCACCTAGACGTACGTACATGCTGCAGCATAACTCATGATTATGATGACGAAACAGTAACTTACGGTTATTTTTATTCTATATTCAGAAAGCAATAAGAAGAAGGGTGCAGACTTGGTATCAACCCTGGACTTTGCTTTTGCCCCAAGAGTAAACTCTACATAAAAAAAAAAACTCAGAGCAAAGTTCTTTTGCTTTGAAATTAAAAATATATACTGAGGCTCATTGTGAGATAGATGAGCAATCCTTCACTAAACCAACACAAAGAAAGCATTTTGGTTATTTAGTTTTCTAGCTGAGGTCTTTCAGAAGGCCAAAGTACTTCTGAACAGACATACCATTTTGAGACGGAGCTCTTCAGTTCTAAACTGCCGGCAGGGCCAAACCTGAGGACTCTTTTTGTCTCCAACATCTCAAAAGGTGTCCCTCTCTTTCTCCCACTCAACAGCCCGTCGCTAATTGTCACTTTCCTTTCGGAAAGTAAACAACATAATGCGTCATTATGCAAAAGTTCACGTATAAATGTGTTCGCCCTGCAACAGTGTCGGGGGATCCTGAATTCCAGCAGTCAAGAAGGAAATGCCAGCAAATTAATCAACATGAAGTAGTGTTCAACTTCAGAGGGAGGGAAGCGGCGCTCTGCTTACTACTGTCACACTTCTGCTTTATGTACAGGAAGCTAAATCCCTCTCTGGCTGTAGTTTTAATAAGGGCATGGTAGGGCAGTTCTGCAACATCGGCATAACAAAATATTTTAAACAATTCATTTCTCAATGTATTTATTGATTGCTCGGGGCTTCCCTGCAAAAATGGTCTGATACTATTTTGAAGTTGCATAAGGGTAGAAACTTGGCATATACAGCATTCATTAATCATGAAATCTATTTTTTATTATACAATGCTGGACTAGAGTTCACAGAATGAACGTGCAGCAGACAAATCTGCCACATTTGAATCCATGCCATGATCATTTGGGTTGCTCTAATTGCACATCAAAGATCCCCAACAATGCCAAGTAAATGTGGCCAAGAGAAGAACATTTTATTCAATTAAATTAGATTCATTTGGGGAATAGCGTACTCTTAGTAGTATTAGTTGTAGTAGTAGTAACTTCTGCTCTATTCATTTGCCTGGTCCAGTCAGAGGATTACTCTAAATATTGTGTTCAAGTGAGAGAATCTGCTGCCTGCTGACAAAATGGCCCCTATAAACTAATTACTAGTTTGTCGGTTTTGGGCACATTTTTTTTAAATGAATGTTGTCAAAAATAAATACACATAACCTCTATTAACCTCATCTAATTGTCACAAACAATATAAATAACCAAAACAAGGAAATAATGTATTCCCATTTTGGATACTATAAACAGAGAGAGCTCATTCACAGAAAGCAGATGAATGACGTTTTTAAAGTGGAAATTCTGAAGAGTAACACAAATCCAAATAACAGTGAGGCCAAGAATAAAATATAGTTTTTCTGTCAACAGCATGTGCTTTTGTTATCAATTTAGCATTTAGGAGACAGGCACATGTCAGAACAACGCTCTGAATTATGTATGTATCCTCCAACAGTTGATTGCCCGTCTGCACCTTTGTGATGGTGGACCACTTCACCCCCATGAGGTCGTTTTTATATTTTACTCAAAGCTATATTTGGTTGTTCGGGCTGTTTTAATTTGTGATTTCGGCCTCTATTTTGGTTTTGCAATTGCAAATCTCTATATAATTGATGGAGTTGATGTTCTTCAAAACATCAACATTTTATGAACTAAGAAAACTGCCCTGTTTTCCACTTTGTGAGGATGCATTTTTAACGAGTAATTTAATTTAAGGAGTAGTATGATTGCATAACCCCAAAAAGTAATCTGAAAAATGCCAAAATTTGGAAAAATGTGGTTTTCCCTGTGACGAATGATGTAAAACGATGTGCCACGATGTGCCACGTTACAAGTGCATTACTTACTACTCCTGCAATGTTGCGTTGCTCTTTTGAAAACGAGTATAAATTGTTGTTTGAAGTAAAAATGAGACTTTACATTATTCAAATGTATTTGGAGAAAGAGAGTACAGTGGCGCTCTGTGCTGCGTGTCTGTGTCCAGGCTGAAAGTAGCTCTTCAGAAACCTGCTGCACACTCACTAAGCCAGAAGTGGAAGTTGCCCAGAACAAAGTTGCAGCCTCATCGATTGTCCACTTAACAGGAAGAGGGGTTAAACGCCTTGCTGCACTCTTTTCTCTTTTTGGTCACTGCTGCCTCTAACAATCCAGGAATCGGTCCTCACCGCTACATATTTAATTGCATCATTTATCGTGGACAAAAGCTTCTTTTGTGGAAAGTACCTGCTTCAAATTAGAAAGGCTGAAAAGTCAGTTACTCCAAATGACAGCAAATAGTGGGAGAAAGGGAAATGAAAAATAACCTAAAACAAGTGAGTCTTCCGATCACTATTGTGCGAGAAATCTCCCTTTTTATTAACAGATATGTTTCTGAAGATGAGTCAAACCTCAGATTGAGGACGCATAAAACGCGCTCACAAACGTCCATGCGTTTGTGTATTTAAACAACGTGAAGTACCGTCTCATAAATCCCTGTCTGTGCTGGCCACACTGACTCACCAATGGTTATGGATTATCATTAATGAAATGGCTATCACCACTGGTCTTCTCTTGTGTTTTCTGTGCCCATAAATACACAATGTGTGTATCTGCGTCTGGGTGCTTCCCCCTCCCTGACTAAGAGTGTGTGTGTGTGTGTGTGTGTGTGTGTGTGTGTGTGTCCTTTACGTCTGAGGATTTGAATGGAAAATTCCCATATCTGACAGGAGAGTCCATTAAGATTCTGCACAATGCGCCGGTTGAGGTTTCACTCGAGGGTGGAGGGGATATTCACACACACACACACACACCTCTCCACCTTGGTTCTCTCCCCCACCTTTTTCGACACACACAGACACACACACACAGACACCCACCAGTTGTCGTTGCCTCTCTCTTCGACACCTTTCCCACCTTAAGGCTATACCGTGCTGCACCCCTGCCTTCCTTATCTCTCTCTCTCTCTCTGCAATGATACTGCGGCACAGTCAACTAAGAAAAAGTCCTCACCTGTAGAGGGGCATTCAGCCTCTCTTCTCTCTCTCTCTCTCCCTCTGTGTGTTTTACATGGAGAGGATGTTGCATCGCTCCTGCTCCAGCTGTTTGGTGACACCTTGAAGCTGTTTGTCATCCTCCCGGGTCCATTCATCATCATACTGTATATGTTTACATTATATGTATAATGTCTGTTCCGTACGCACAACTATCTATTGCATGTCTGCTTGTCCCTCCCTTCTCTTGCTCTCCCAGAGGTTTCTTTCTTCCTTTTCATTTTTGGTCTGAAGCGAGTTGTATATTGTACAGATTGTAAAACCCTTTGAATCCAATTAGTGATATTGGGCGATGTATATATTAAAATGGCTTGTCAAACATGGGGGGGTTGCACCGCTGCATACATTTCACACCTCAGTTAATACGTTTCAACTGTGAACTTGTTTTCTGGTTGACCTTTAAATGTGAACGAGGTAACGGCTGCCCCTGCCATTATGTGGAAGTGACCCGTGATGAACGAGAAGCCTGTTCTTTGTGTGTCACAGAACTAGTTCAGAGAACGGCAACTCAAATTCATATCAATACTATGGTGTGAAAACTAGACAAATCCAAACATAATTCAGTGGCAATGCAGGGAAGATAAATAAGTCTGTCCCCAGTAAACATGTTGGCATTGTACGTCTCTGAACCAAAAATGTATTTCACGAATATGTTTCATATCGGCCTTGTTTCATGCTCAACACAAACACATGGATAAATACATAACGGTGTGTCGCCTTTACAGGCACTCGCATATCAGGGATCAGATTCATTCACTTTAATGTTGCACTGATTTCTATCCATATTGGATGCATTTACACTGTTTAAAAAAAGAAAAAAAATCATATAGCAATCTTATCCGCCCAAGATAAGTGTAAATGGGTTCATAGAGTGGGAGAGCTGGTGGAGCAGTATATGTACTAGAGGTGTTATGGGAATGAGGGACAGGTGCGACAGCTTCCTGGTGACGTGAACCAAAGCTACGCCTCTGTGCCCAGTGCTACAGATCACACCACTAATGATGTGTGAAGAGACCATTAAATCCCAGACAAATGAGCAGAATTGATTCAAGAATTCCCGTAAAAACCATCCCAGAGGAATCACATGAATATTTAACACGTGCAGGTTTTTCAGATTTTAGTCAACAAGTCATCTTTTATGTGGATTGTAAGCTTGTGTCGCAGCATGTAGTGTCTTTGTTACTGAACGAGGACTGTCACTGAGCATTCGCAGAAGAAATGGACAATATTGGGTGGACTTTCTTCAAAAAGAGCTCATATTACTTATTATGTTGTCTTCATCAATCGCCATCAATCACATACTCTCTTTATCCTGCTGCAAGACCCTCCTAATAAATAATTTTGAGGCATTTGTGAGTTGAATGTTTAAGCAACTTTGACCTGGATTCTGTTTTTTAAGATGTATCACTTCATCGTGCAAGAGTAATTCCCTCTCCTTTCATGATGCTACATGCTTATGAAGAAGTCAAACCCCAGCTTTTCCTTTTCGTCGTCAACCTCTCTCACACTCTTGCGCGGACTGAAGTAAATTCCCGATCAGATTTCTCAGGAACACAGTGCTTTGATGTGCATTTTTCAAGTGAGGCCTAACCCCTTGTCGCTTGAGGTTTCATGAAGGGAAATATTTATGGCATTAAAACGGCAGATAGAGCACTCTAGGGAGCCCATAATTGATACAAGTGGGTAATAGTTTAGGATAATTTTGTCACTGTATGCTGAGCCGTAGTTGGGCCCGGGAGTCCGACGTCGGAGGATTTCCACTGGGATGTAAATAAGGTCTATAGTTTGGATAAATAAACGAGATGCAGCCCTAATTAAAAATGCATTGGGGAGGGAGGAGTAAAAAAGTGAGAATGATTGGCTTCTGTGGTCTTTTCAACCTAATTGACAAATAGGCTTATAGTCATTTATTTTCACACATAGGGTTATAATCAGGGCAGAGCACAAAGGATGGTCAATATTGGACCTACATTTGTCAGGTAAGATGATAATGCTCTGCTGCCCCAAAAGCGGCCAAAACTTGTGCATTTCTAAAAACCGGAAACAAATGAACACTTCTTTTTTTTAAAGCCAAACTTTATGGACAACGTTATTCCAACAGAAGGTAATAACAACTGCCGGGAGTAAAAAAAGAAAAATGTAATGCCAGTTAGACTAATTAGCCATTTTAAATTACACATATTGGCTAATTAGGTTTTGAAGATCACAAACATTTCCACATTTAGCCAAATATTATGAGTATGGATCTTTGAAATTCCAAAGAAGTCAGATCTGGAAAAACAGAATGAGAAAAACAGTAATTAATAAGAAGAATGATACCACATATCACAGCAGCAGTCATCAAGTGAGTCATAGTGTTGAATGAAGACGACCAAAACGTCAGTCTGATTGCGTATAATTAATTAGCTTTGCCTCCTCAACACGGGCCAACAGCTGGAGTGTGAAATAGACACAAACTCATCTTAATTCCCATTTGATTTAATCACTTTTTTTTTTTTTTCCTGTGTGCAGCACATCTTCCCTCAACTAGACGTGCGGCATTTAACATGCAACAGTTGCTGGTTTTAGGAAGATAAGTGTAGAAGGACACAGAAGGACACGTTGGGCCTGCAGCCCTTTCCAGAAAAGTCTTTGAAGAGAGGGATCTTCATTAGCGAGAGGCTGCACATTCAGTGGAAGCTGCAGAAAGAGGCGGGTTTTCACAGAACTTATGTAAGTCTCCCAGATGGCACTGACTGCATTTGATCGATGACGGCGAGAGAAGAATCTGGAAACAACGAGGACAAGGGGCTTTATGCCTTGAGAATGGTATCTTTATTGTCACAGTGAAGAGAGCATACCGTATATCACTGACACATATTTGTAATATTTAGATGCCTTCCTCAATTTCCGCACAAGGTCATATAGAGAACGTCTGCATAATCATATAATTATTCTACCAAATCCGCAAGTACACGCACATGCATACACAACGTCAACAGAGAGGAACATTTCCGACACCAGAACTCACTTCACTCGCTTAAAAAAAAAAAAAAGATAACACATTTTCTGTCATAACACTGTTCACCCAACCGTAAAAGCCGGACAGCGTGGACCTCTTGTAACAAGCCTTTGGCTTTTTCTGTTTCACAACACATTCTCATTTATCTCACCTTGTTTATTTTATATTTATTTTTTCACTAGTTCTGAAGGTAATGGAAACGGGCAGGAGAGCCAATTGTACACGATGAAACTGACATTACCCCTGCAGAACAAACCGCTCGGGCCCCAAGCTGACCAGGCCTTGGTATTGATATCCCCCAGATGAAACTGCTTCCCAATTAAACTCATTTCAGTTGAACAAATAAAAAACATAATGTGAGCTAATGCCATCCCTTTTGACAGCCCCACAAGAGGCCAGAGGGAGGGTAATTGCAATTTGACCCAATTCACTTTTTCTTTTTGTTGGTTTTATTGAAAGCTCGGTCAAATTGTTTGGCTTTTGTGGCAAACAGTAAGCATACATGAAGTGATTTCCAGAGGACCGAAACAAAGGAAGCCTTAAAGAAAGTCCACAATGTGAATTAATGATGCAATTTAATAAGCAGCAATTGTATAACATTTGCCCTTTTATAAAAATCAGTTTGTACTTCATGTTTGTAGCCATGTTTCTATTAATTAGCTGACTTTTTGGCTCAAGGTCTCCATGGAACACAAAGACAATGCAGGACTTGTCTCTTTTTTTCTTTTTTTGCATGGACAATGCATGAACTTTTACTCCACCTCCATTACATGCATTGCATTGTGCTTCTGAAGAAAATTGTCACTTATCGGATTAATATGTTTTGAGACCTTTTTGTGAATGATATCAATCGTCCTTCAGCCTCACATCCACATGTCTCGTGGTGACAAAAGACGAAAAAGTCATGTTTTATTTTGCAGTGAGTATGTGATATTGGCACAAATGCTGTGTATTTCATTACTTCACATTACTTATTTCAACCAGCTGTCCTGTCTGACGTGTGCTCCCCAAATGCCATTGAGGAATTAGGCAAATTAGTGAGGTGTGTTTATGTAATCATAAATCAATGTAACAGCACCAAAGCCAAAACAAATATCCACTACATACCGTTTCAACAGCAAAGTATAAGGAATGATTCAAGTTGGGTTTTTTCGAGAACCATTAAAAGCCTTGTAGCTATTATACACCCAAATACATTGCAGGCTATAATCCAGGGCTCTAATGAAAGGCTGTCAACTATATAAACAAAAGCAAACATTTACAAGTGTTTTTCATTATTCATTCAACCAATCTGTGATATCCTCTTTGTTAAATTTCTAAACATTACCAGACTATCATCAAAATTAGCATTTGGCACATGTGCTGGAAACGTGCACGCCCAAATTTCGGCACCAGGAATCTTACGCCGAATAGATAACAGGCGTGCTGCTGCTGCAAAAAATAAAAAACTATAAAAAGGGATGAGCTGACTGTATATCAGCAGACAGCTATTCACCCCGGGGTGTGTGTTTCTACCGGGGGTGACTGAGGTCTCCAACAAGGTTGCTAGATGGACTCTGACAGACAAGCCGAGAGATAAACAGAATCCCGGAGAGGCGCCCGTTGGGCATCAAATACACGAGTGGACTCAGAAGCACCTGCTTCGGTGCTCGGTGGGCATGAAATTGAATAGAGCAGTGGTGACGCGGGGTATGATTATGCATCTGTGTGGACTTCTTTATTTAAAAACATTTAAGTGTCGTCTGCAGTGGCTCTATGATCTTGGAACTGAGTTCCACTTTGACAGCCACTCTGCTGCGGACAAGTGTTTTGTCCCAGAGTGCCAATTAACCATAAATCTGACGCTTTGTTCAGGCTGTAGAAAAATACAAATGACTCAACGCTAAGTTCAATAGGTGCTGAGGCGTCTGGCTTTCGGAACTGATTTTCTGGCCTCTGCTCGGTTTTGGATCAAATGCTCCCCTAATGCTGGCATTTCAACGCACTCCCTGTCTCCTCCACCTGCTCGCACTGTCAACCACTCAGCCACGGAGGACAGCAGTACAAGTCAGCAGCAGGTTTCGGAGCGCCATTCAACCACGAGGCCTAACAAGCTTCATTCTTAAGCCAACGGCGAGATGAAGCGCTCTTTCTGCTGCAGGATTATGTACTGCGATATTTCACCACTTCATTAGACCTTTGTCAGTAAACACGGTTTGGTAAATGCTAGTTATAAATGTGTGAACAGCTAAAGAGCTGCAGTCAGAGTGGAACACACACACACACACATATATAGATTTAGTTATTTATTGAAGCAATATGATGTTTACACAATACTCTTTTAATGGAAATATTATTGATGTCTTGTGCATTATTTCATACACTTTGACCACACAATGTTGTCTCACATGTTGGTCCGCAGCTGTAAGTCCAAACAATGTTCAGCTGCACAGGTTTGTACTGACTGCCCAACACTGTAACACCCTGTGTTTTCCGGTGGTGTACAGGTGTAAAGATAGATTTGATTTTGTAGCGAGTAACGAAGGTTTCAGGGGAAAATAAAAAAAGACTTAAGTACAGTAACGAAGTATTTCTACTTCGTTACTGTACTTAAGTCTATTTTTATCTCTGTACTTTACTATTTATATTTCTGTTGACTTTCACTTCACTACATTTTTCAAAGAAAACTGACACATTTCCCCTGAAGCCTTTGTTACTCGCTACAAAATCAAATCTATCTTTAGAAAAAAATAAATCATTAGAACAACATCGGGTGACTGTGGTGAAACACAGACTCCAAGCAAGCAGGTTTGGCAAATCAGTGGTCCTAGCTTGCAAGTTAAATCATTGTTTAATCACGTTAATGCGCAATTGCAAACAAGTGCTCTCAAAGCCACGTTCTTTATATTCTCAGTGATGCCCAGGATGCTAGCTAGCGAGCCACTACATCCACTCTATGATGACTGATTTCATGATGGAAGCAGAAATGGAAGCACCTGCTACTCCCGCAACAAACGACGGTGGTGACAAAGACAAACACCCGTGGCCATAGTTGCGAGAAATGTTTTCTTATGTTGGAGTGAAAGATTCTTCGTACCAGATGAAGTGGCTCTTATGCTTACCCAAAGCTACTGAAATATTGGCATTAAAAAACTACCCATCCAACCGCAGGAAACACATTGAGGTAAATTAAGATTAATCACATGAGCCGCACCGTTAATGTTTAGTTATTGTAGGGTTTTTAAAACCTAGTTTGTCATTTTTGGATTTTGTACAATGTAAAATGAGAAGTTGTTTGGGTGTACATTACAATGCATGGAATATGATAATTAATAAGGGATATTATTATGAATGACATGCATATGTGGGTCACTGTTTTTGTTAATGATTAAAATGTTAGATGCGGGATGCTGCATGCACTGACGCTTTAAGGAATTGTAGTTCTCTTGTTCGCCTGAGGGGCGGAGCTGGAGAACTGACTTCAAGAACCCACCGAGGAAGACCGACGAAGAAGAAGAAGAAGAAGAAGAAGAAGAAGAAGAAGAAGAAGAAGAAGAAGAAGAAGAAGAAGAAGAAGAAGGAGGGCTCTAGCTCCATGGAGGATATAAAATTGACTGTACCTGGGAGAACAGCCTCTTTTCCTGGCCACCACCGACCAGCGAGGAACTCCTGACGGACTGCACTGGTAGACTAGGAGGAGCTCGATCGAAAGCATAACCTGTTCTGTCATTTCACTCTTTTATTAAATATTCTTTATCATAACTTCTTCGGACCCTGATCCATTATTCCCGCATCACTCCCGGAGTCCAGAACTCTACATTATCATAATTAGTATAAACCTGTTAAGATATCTAGCAGTGTTTCCCACAGGATTGGAGTATATATTTGGCAGGGGAGGGGGAGAGACAGGTGTCTGATCTTCTAATTTAGCTATACAGGGTGTGTGTTAGGCTAACGTAAATATAATGAGACAATTAGTGTAGTAGACAGATTGCTAGCGAGTTAGTGAGCTGAGGAAGTGTTGACAGTTGTGAGATTTGGTTGATTTGAGTCATCTTCGCTATAATCATTGCAGCACTAGTTGGCTAACGTTAGCTAACTTAACGTTAGCTAGCCACCACACCATAGGATTGACAGGAGAGCGCAGCATTACGATTTGAACCACGTCGGAGTTGGAGATGCATGCAGGTGTGTGTAGCAAGTGGGGCTAGCTAAAGTTGTTATGCTTACAAAATGTCTTTCTGTCACTGTTTCAGAGAAAGCATGTACACCACCTTTAAAAAATATGGAGAGCTGACATCAACAAAGAAAAAAAGGGCTCCCGAGACTCCCTCCACCAGCAGGCAGACCACATTAGTGAACACCTTGACTCTGTCTCAGAGGTCCATTGACAAAGCTGTGAAGTATCATGAAGTATGTGGTCTGAGGGCTCCAGCCATTCTGTGTTGAACAATAACCATTTAGAGATTTTGTGAAGGAACTGCAGCCTAATGCAAAAAATAATGACACGGCTGACCCTGCGCTCCATGATTGATGACGCCTCCACGGAAATGAAGACTGAGGCCATGAGGGGAGTTGACCATATCGCCATCACCACCGACTGCTGGTCTATCAGAAGGCGAAGCTTCATTGGTGTTACTGCACATTGGATTGACCCTGACAGTCTCAAAATATGCTCAGCAGCCCTAGCCTGTAAACAACTGAGAGGTTCGCACACATTTGATGTGTTGGCAAATGCCCTGAATGACATCCATTCCGATTCAGAGAACAACAACAGACAACGGCTCTAACTTCATAAAAGCTTTCCAAGTTGTTGGTCAAGATGAGAACAACAATGAAGTCGGAAGTGATGGTGATGCATCTCAACCAGGACAGGATCAAGAGGGGGGTGAAGAAGTGGAGTTTGTTGATGTGTCAGCACTTCTGAATGAAGATGATGGTTTGGAGTTCCAGCTCCCAAAGTACCAGCGCTGTGCTTGTCACCTACTCAACCTAATAGCTACGGTTGATGCCCAGAAGGCAACATCCAATGAGGCATACAAGAAAGTGTACCATTCAACATTTGGCAAGTGTAATGCACTTTGAAACAAATGTGGAAGATCCACACTTGCAACCGAAACTGTTGAAGATGCTCGCTCGCTCCCTCCAACTGCTGCGCCCGAATGCTACCAGGTGGAACTCCTTGTTCCTGGCAGTGGAAAGACTGCTGATGATAATCAAAGACCAACATCAACCAACATCTTGCAAGCAGAGGCAAATGCCCAGATGGGGTGGCTATTTCCAACAATCAACCTGCTGACCACCAAACTTGACAGAGTCAAGTTGCCATTGAAGTACTGCAAGCCTTTGGTGGATGCTCTACAGGTGGGAATAAAGAATTGTTTTGGCCACATGTCAGGAGACCCTGAGTTGATCGCAGCTGCGATTCTTCTTCCAAAATTCCGAACAACTTGGACAAAGGATGATGCCAATCAGAATGGCTAAGATAACATGGGGATAGTGAAAAATAAATGTATGGGTGTACATTTTGACTCTTTGTAATATTGGCAAATCCACAAAAGACAGTGCATGAAACTAAATGTATAAACCTCAAATTAAAACAAACTATTTAGTACAAAACCTTAGGTTGGGGTCATGACATGTTAGAAAGTTGTATTAATCCTATCATTTATATTTTCACCCTCACTATATTTCAGGAATGGACTACAAGCAGCATAGAACCCTCCCTGCAGCTAGGTGATCCTACCAGGTCCAGTTCAGATGACTTCTTCTCTGCCCTGCAGTCGTCTCAAGCACAAGACAGCACTAAACAACTGGATGGATACTTGGCCTGTTGGCCTCACTTGCTGAAATCCTTCCCAGCTGTGCGCAAGCTGTCTGTGAAGCTGAACACACCTCTACCTACCTCAGCGGCCTGTGAAAGGCTATTTAGGATCGGAGGACTAGTCTTCAGCCCAAGAAGAGCGAGACTGAATTCATTGAAGATGAACAGGACATTTTTCAGTTTCAAGAAATGACTGGGTTGTTACTTTCGGTGCTGCTTTAGTATTGATCATGTTTTGATATTTGAGTCATTTTGTGGATGATCAGATGAAGTTATGATGGTAGCAGTCGCCCAATTGCAGATTCAGCGTGTTGAAATCAGGCCCATAGGAGTTTACATGGCAGGTGTCCTTTCTCAAAATACTGACCTGATGCATCAAGTGATATTTTTTGCTGAACAATATTAAGCATTTGCCCTCTACATCCTCTAGTCCAGTGATTCTCAACTGGTGGGTCGCGACCCACTAGTGGCTCGCGACCCACCAGTTGCCTGGGGAGAAAAATAAATAAATAATCTCTTTTTTTTTCATCCTGTGGTTTTATTTTGAAAGGACTTTTTATGCAGCGGAGTGTCGTTATTTTGCCGGCTCTGGTTTCAACTGGTTTTGCACTTGTCCCTCCATGTTTTCAGCAGCATGGGCCAGGTTGGGTCAAACCATCCTGATATGAGGGAGACTCTGGGTTTTTAGGATAATTAAATTAAACAGCCTACTGAATATAACATTGACAACTGATGGCGCTGCCTGCATGACAGGAAAAAACTCTGGGGTTGGGAGGAGAATTGAGTGCTGCTTAATTTTCTGTAAAGCACAATGTTTTTCAGTATTTACCTACTGATGAGGTAATCACAAGAGAAGTTAATGTTGTATATATGAATACTTTTGAATTCCACTTTTGTTTAATATATTTTGAGTTAGTGGAAAAGCTGCTCCTCAACACAGTGACGTGTTCCACAGTAAAGTGTTTGTCATAGATTCGGTGAGTGTGTGTTCTCAGTTAAAGTTAGGTCATTTCAGTCTTTTTGAAACTACTTTTTAGTTGTTGGACTGTTTGTGCATGAAAGCTGTTGAGTCTGTTTAAAAATAGCTGAAGATTCTGAATTGTTATATATGTTGTAATACCTCGTGTCCTGAAGATGCAGTTTTAGTTTTTTAATTAAAATGCAGCTAATTGAGTGTAAAAGGGAATAGTTCCCTCTCTAGCATCGCCACCAGCTGCTCGTTTTGGTTATTAAACTTGTTTTTGTGTTAGCATACATATCCTGTACTATCTCAGGTTCAAACTGCACCATCTTTTCATTCAATACATTTAAGAAGTTGAGAATGTTCCTCGATTTGGGTCGTGGCTTGTCATTCAGGGATGATAGTGGGTCCCGGAGCCAGACCAGTTGAGAACCACTGCTCTAGTCAGAATGAGCATACTTATAAAACACACTGTTACAACTCCTTCATAGTGTCATATTGCTTTTCGGAGAATTAGGATGATAAGTTCATAGTAGATGCAAAAGTATACTTATGTACAATATATTATGTTGAACATTGTTGCTCCTGGATGGATCTGCCAACTCAATTATTTTCAAGACAACTCCTTGTTATTGGTGGCCACAGCACTTAAAGAATAAACTTCAAAATTCTGACCCTTTGCTTTTTTATTAACAGCATTTACTTGCACTTTTACTTTCAATATTTAAGTACATTTAATATCAGAAAATTACTTATTTTTTTACAAATATTTGTATTGTTGTCTTTTCCACAAACAAACACAAGACAGAACAAAACAAAACAAGGCACACAAAAAATATAACATATAGGCATTTCAGATAGAAATATCAATATCAATGGCATGTTCTTTTTTCTTTTTTGTTAGGCGTTACTGACTGTTCCTCAACAGAGAACCAAAAAATAACAATAGAGGGTTACAGATATGCATATGCACAGATAGATACATATAATACCCCACAAATGGAATGCTCCCACATTCCTTAAATGTGACCAGTAAGAGAAGAAATAAAAGAGAGGACCAAAAGAAAAAAGAGGAAAAGGGGAAACGATAGACTACAGGGTTGCAACAAAATCTTCCTCCTCCAGAAACTCCATAAATGAGCCCCAAATGTTTGCAAAGGTGTTATATTTCTTTTTAACTACATAAGTAAGTTTCTCAAGGGCAAGGCACCGCAGCAGTCCCTCTATCCACTTGTGTTTGCTCGGCCTGTGGACAGATTTCCAAGCCATTGCAATGTTATGCTTAGCTTCAAGAAGGCAAAATATGACCATCTTCTTTTTGCTTTTGTTAAGTGTACAGTTTGCTGGGAAACACCCAAAAAGACAGAGTTTTGAACATAATGTAAGTTGTTCGTTGATACAGATAGAAATAATTGTAATCTCTTTCCAAAAGTCTTGGATGAGAGTGCATTCCCAGAGGCAATGAGATAAGCTACCTTTGTGTATACCACATTTAACACATGTATCTGGTGTATTGGGGTAAATGCGATGTAGTAACTCTGGAGTAATGTAAGTTCTCATCATCCATTTGTACTGGAGAAGTTTGAATCTTGAATTTATTGTTTGAACCTGACCCTGTAGACATATGGCCTGCCACTCTTCTACCGTGATTTCCTCATTTAGGTCTGAGCACCATGCTAGCCTTTTGTCCTCTGAGGATTCTTTTGCTGCACTTTGAGATTACTGTAGTCCAGCTGATCCATGATGGTTTAAAACTATCTTTTCTAAAGAGTTTAGATAGGGGGGATTTACAGAGTTCTGTGTCTTTGTTATGAAGCTTCTTATCTGGAGATACTTGAAAAAATGTGTTGTAGCTATGCTAAACTTGAGCTTGATCTCATTAAAACTTAAAAGAGTATGACTATCATAATCATACAAATCTGACAACTTTGCGATACCTCTGTCTGCCCATAACTTAACACCAGGGTTGTTAGTATCTGGTGTAAAGTTTCTATTCCCCCATATACAGTCAGGTCCATAAATATTTGGACATTGACACATTTTTCATTATTTTGGCTCTGTACACCACAACAATGGAGTTGAAATGAAAAAAGGAGTTTTTTAAGGCAAAGAAGTGGAATGTTCTGCAATGGCCAAGTCAATCACCTGACCTGAATCCAATTGAGCATGCATTTCACTTGCTGAAGACACAACTGAAGGGAAAATGCCCCAAGAACCAGCAGGAAGTGAAGACGGTTGCAGTAGAGGCCTGGCAGAGCATCACCAGGGACGAAACCCAGCGTCTGGTGATGTCTATGGAATCCAGACTTCAGGCTGTCATTGACTGCAAAGGATTTTCAACAAAGTATTAAAAGTGACAATTAGATTTATGATTATATTAATTTGTCCAATTACTTTTGGTCCCTTAAAAATGGAGTGGCCACATTTGAATTTGTTGTAGTTCCTACACCGTTCACCTGATTTGGATGTAAATACCCTCAAATGAAAGCTGAAAGTCTGCACTTAAAGCACATCTTGATTTTTTTCATTTCAACTCCATTGTTGTGGTGTACAGAGCCAAAATAATGAAAAATGTGTCAATGTCCAAATATGTATGGACCTGACTGTAGGTGAATATTGGGATAGAGGAGTTTTTTCTCCAAGGTAGCCTAACACCTCATGCCATACTGTCAGCGTATTTTTAACAAAGGGGTTTGCCGTGTGTTTCTTTAAAGTGGCTAAGTTTTCTGAATAAAGGTAGAGATATAAGGGGATGTTTGAAGTTGTAGTTTCCTCCATTCTTATCCAGTGCAGCGTTGACTGGTGTTCAAACCAATATGAGGCTGCTCGTGGAGATAAGGGAGTTTTAACCCACCTCTGTCATATGGTAGGTATAGCAGGGTCATGCGCAGTCTTGAGCGTCTATCGTTCCAAATATACTTACAAAAAAGCTGCTTCATTTTACAAAAAAAATTAGGAGGAGCAAGTGGGATGGTTTGAAAAAGGTACAGGAATTTAGGAAGAATATTCATCTTCAGAATATGAATATGCCCAATCATGGAAATTGGCAAAGATTTCATCTATTAACGGATTCAACTACTGACTCAGTCACAGGGTTATAGTTAGTAGGTACCATGGCTTCTATTGTAGGCGTGATTTTAACTCCGAGGTATGTAAAGCTGTCCACAATATTCTTAAATGGTGTATTTAGTGGTGGAGTTAATCTCTCAGATTTTTTCAAGAATAGGATTGTAGACTTGGATGCATTAACCTTATAACCTTAGAAACTACCATATGTTTATATAAAGCTTAATAAAGAAGGAATAGATCGTTTCTAGTCTGTCAGAAAGAGCACTATATCATCCGTAAATAATCCTATTTTATTCTCAATATCATTAATTGTGATACCAGTTATCTCACTATTGCCTCTAATTGCAATTGCTAGAGGTCTAATGGCCAGGACAAAAAGAAGAGGAGACAAAGGACATCCTTGTCTTGTGCCTCTACAAAGAGAGAGCCGTTTCGATACCATATAGTTGGTCATTACTGAAGCACTTGATTGATGATATAATAGTTTGATCCAACTAAGGAAGTAGTTGCCTATTCCAAAACGGTTAAGCACTTCAAATAGGTATTCATGCTCGACCCTATCAAAGGCCTTTTCCGCATCAAGTCCTATCACAGCCACATCAGGTATTTATTTCTTGACAAATATAATGTTCATCATTCTACGGATATTGTGAGAGCCCTGTCTTCCTTTAATAAATCCATTTTGATCTAAGGCTACAATAGATGGCAAATGTTTCTCCAACCTTCTGGCAAGGACTTTTGCTAATATGTTCACATCATTATTGATTAAGGAGATGGGGCGGTAGGATTCACACTTTGTGAAGGGTTTACCTGGCTTTAATATTAAGGTTATAAGAGCGTTCCGCAGAGATGGGGGGAGCTCATCATTTCCAAGTGATTCTTCAAACATATTCAGTAGCGGAGCCAGTAGCATGTCCTTGAATTTTTTGTAGATTTCGATAGGTACACCGTCGGGTCCTGGAGCTTTACCTCCTTTCATACCGTCTATGGCCTCTGACAACTATTTATTTCTATGAGGGTTAGTAATTGTTGTCCCTTTCTCTGATTCAATTACTAAAATTGATCTTTCATTCTGCATTGACTTTAAACGCCAGGCCAGAAGTTTCCCTGCCCTTTCTCCTTGGTCATAGAATGCCTGTTTCAGTTTCATTATGCTATATAATGCTTTATTTGTGGATATTTCATTATACTGTGGTCTAAGAATGGCCAGTCTCTGTCTAGTCTCACTTGTATCATTAAGATTAATTTCTGTTTCAAGTTCTTTGATATCTTTTTCTAGCTCCATAAATTGTAGGTGCTGTTTATTAGATATGCTGCTTGTATGGCTGATCATTTGGCCTCGTATGTAGGCCTTAAATGCCTCCCATCTTGTAGACGCTGATGTTTGAGTAGTGTTGACTTCGAAATAGACATCAATATTGGTTCCAACTAATTTGAAAAACTCATTATCATGTAACCATCGTGGGCTCAATCGCCATATAGTGGGACCCTTATTGGCTGTTTTTACAGTGTAATTGACTAGTAGTAAAGCATGATCTGAGATGACGATGCTTTTATACAGCGAGTCATTCACATTAGGTATCATAGATTTAGAGATGAGGAAATAGTCTATGCGGGAGTAAGTATTATGTGTAGCAGAGTGACATGAATATTCCCATCTGGAAGGGTTCTTATGTCTCCAGATATCACAAAGGTTTAACTCGCACATAAAATGTTGTATTACTTTCCTACTCTGCGTATGTGAGGTGTCTACACCTGATAATTTATCCAGTATTGGATTAAGAGTACAGTTAAAGTCTCCTGCCATACAAATGTGACCATGCAATGTTGATAAAGTTAGGAACAGGTTATTATAAAACTGTGTATCATCGTTGTTAGGACCATAGAGACATATTAAATTAATATCTTGGTTTAGTAAAGAGCCCTGGACAATAATAAATCTGCCTGCTGTGTCCTGTATGGTATTGTAAACTCGTAATGGAACAGATGAGTGAATAAGTATTGCCTATGTCAATAATAATCTTAACTCGCCGTCAGTTAAAGTTTACCACAACGGACTCTCAGAATTCAACATTTCAAGAGTGAATAGACCACCTCACCCTTCAACCAGGGCATTTCCGGTCTCCGCTCCCTCGGGTAATCCAACCAGTCTTAGATTGGAGCGACGTTGTAGGTCTTCCATCTCTTCCATCCGAGAGGTGAGTTTGTTGACTCTTTCCCACGTAGTGTCAGCTTGTTTTGCTTGTGAAGTGATCTTGTCTTCCGCAGTGCTAATGTGAGTTTCTGCTTCTGTGAGTCTTTCAGAAAATGCCCCTACAGCTTCTTTTATCTCTCGGTTGGAGGAAATGACTTCATGTAGTTTAGTGGAAAAGTCTTCCCTCATGGACTGTATGGCCGATAGAATCTGGCTCTCATTGCTGCTAGTCTCCTCGTGAGTTAGTTTAGCGCTAGCTACCTCTTCCATGTCTTCATCGTGTGGATTTTCTGAGTCTGTCTTTAGGAGGTCGGCCTTTCCCTCGGTTTCTCAACATCGTGTAATGGAGCTTAAGCGGTAGTTCAGGAAGGGAGACCCTACACTACGGGTCATTCATATATCGCAGTCTAATTCTCCCAGTGAGTCATTACGGTAGCAGCGGATCTAGGGGGCGTCCCCCTTTTTAAGCAACCAACCAACCAGAGGTGTTACGGGGTCTCTAAGCCAATCAGATTGTTGCTGTCAAACTTTAAAAGTGTTCTCTGCTCTGCTGCTGTCAGTTGTCATTTCAGCTCTGAGACGAATGCGAAGTTGATGCAAATGCTGTTCATCTGGCTTACTCTTATTAGTTTAGGAGGGGCGACGTGTCAGAGGATGTCGGAGTCAGATTTGGAGTCTGGTGTAAGCGAGATAATGTTCGAACCGGTGGATCAGCCGGCTCTCAACGCTCCGGGGATCCTTCGCAGGAGCTCTCGTCGGGGGCGGCGTAGCGGATCTCCCGCAGAGGGGCAAGGGGCGCTCATGGCTTTGCTGGAGGAGCGTGGCGTAATGCCGGCTCCAGGCCTGGCGCTTCCCGAGCTACAGGAGCTAACGAATCTGGCAGTTAGCCAGGATCTGGTCGATCCTCTTCCGGCACCGGCGCCGGGACGAAAAAGGGCCAAAAAGGCAGACCCAGCCCCAGCGACACAGGCTAAGAGGAAAGGCGTCAGGTCCCGGACGAGGTCTCCACCTGCTACTCCCGGCCCATCGGGGAGAGACAACGCCGTCATCACCACCCTGCAAGCGCTGGTGGGCTCCATCCAGTCCATAGACGCTCGCCTACAGTCCCTGGAGAACACGGTAACGCCGTCCTTATCAGTCGCCGCCGCCCAGAACTCCATGAGGCAACCGGGAGCCGGGCCGAGTCAAGCAGGCGGGTCGGTTCAGACCGAGGCCGGCCAGTATTCCCTGGCGTCTGCAGTCCCTGCGCTTCCAATGGGTAGGCCGTACATCACACTAGCCGCTAACATAACCACGCGGCTGAGGGATAAAATCATACAGGGGAGGAATGTAAATCTTGTCAGCATCATTTTGCCGTCCCCTGAGTGCGATAGAAGCGTAGCCTCCGGCGGCGATGTTACAGCAGTGTTTAAATCGGCTGACCCACGGTTGAGTAAAGATCTTTCGATCGGGCAGTTCATGGTGGCATTTGGGGTATTCCGGGATGTGTTATGTACGGTCTACCCAGATAGGAGACAAGAGCTAGACACGTACATGTCACTCATCGCCGAGCTCAATCTAAAGTATGGGAAGAATATATTCTACCAGTATCATAAGGCTTTCTCTAGCAAAGCCGCTCTGTACGTTACACAGCATAACTCCCGGCTGAACTGGTCCGTGCTGGACACTGAGCTACTGGTCATGATCGCGGGCGGCACACAAACTATGTCTTGTCACGAGTGCGGGAACTTTGGGCATCAGAGCCAGTTTTGCCCCGCTGCGGCATTCCAGCCACCGAGCTACGGCCAAGTGATGACTCAGGCACGGTCACCTCAGCCACAGAGCGCGCAGGATCGCAGAGGACGCGAGGTGTATAGTCACAACAACGTGCAAATTTGTAATAATTTCAACATAGGCGTGCGTGCGTATTCCAACTGTCGGTTCCTTCACATCTGCAGCGACTGCAGGGATGCGCATCCGCGGACAGTTTGCCCTCGGCGCGCAGCCAGGATCCCACCCCGGGGGGGGAAACTACGTGGTTCAAAAGCATTCTGAAGAAACATCCCTCAACACCAATAAATGTACAAGCACTGGCAAATGAACTGCGGTCTCATCCGGACTCTGTGTTTGTGGACCATTTGCTCACGGGTTTATCACAGGGGTTCCGGGTGGGCGTTCTGACGATGCCAACTATAACATATGTGGCCAAAAATCTGCAATCGGCGGTAAACGACCCAGGTACGGTTTGTCAGTTACTCGAGAAAGAGGTCAGGAAGGAGTACGTCATCGGCCCGTTCACATCCTCGCCATTTACAGTATTTCGTACGAGTCCAATTGGGGTAGCGACAGGTAAATATTCAGGGAAGAAACGGTTAATTTGTGATCTGTCCGCTCCACGTGCCGGCCCGCTGGCGAGCGTTAACAGTCTCATTCCTCCCGAGCTATTCAGCCTGCATTACGCCTCGGTGGATAATGCCATCAGGTTGATAAAACTAGCGGGGCGGGGGGCGTGGCTATCCAAGGCAGATATCACGGACGCATTTAAAATAGTGCCGATCCATCCGTCGCAGTGGCATCTGTTCGGGATCCGGTGGGAGGCTAAATTCTACTTTGCAGTACGGTTGACTTTCGGGTGCAGGAGTAGCCCATGCATATTCAATCATCTCGCCGAGGCGTTATGCTGGATCCTGCTGAACAGAGTCAGGGTCCCCTCGGTGTTGCATCTACTCGACGATTTTCTGCTGATAGATCCCCCACACAACAGCTCAGGCACCTCGCTACGTAGATTGAAACAATGTTTCCAATCCCTCGGCATTCCACTCACAGATGAGAAAACCATGGGGCCGGACACGCGTTTGGAGTTTCTGGGCATTACGCTCGATACGATAGAGATGAAAGCGTCCCTTCCGATCGCAAAATTACAGCGCATCCGGGAGATTTCAAAAATGTATAGCGTGGCAGGAAACGTAACTAAACGGCAGTTACTTTCACTTCTCGGGCATCTTAATTTTGCCATGCGGGTCATTCCTCAGGGGCGCTCGTTCATCTCACGGCTTCTGGATATGGCGTCTTCAGTGTCCAGTCTGCACGAACTAGTGTCTCTTGATGAAGGGTGTCGCTCTGACCTACAGTTTTGGTCTCGGCTGCTAGAGAACTGGAATGGAGTGTCATTTTTCTACGACGAGCTGGTGAATTCTTCCGATTCGTTAAAGTTCTACACAGATGCCGCACCATCTGTGGGTTTTGGGGGCTTTTATCAAGGCGAGTGGTTTGCTAGCAGCTGGCCTCCTGCATTTGCAAGGTTTGAGCAATCCTCAGCCTTGGCTGAGATCTACCCGGTGGCCGTGGCCTGCTTTGTCTGGGGGCAGCACTGGAAACGCAAGCGCATTTCCCTCATGTGCGATAATCAGGCAGTTGTCAACATTATTAATAGAGGGCGCTCCTCTTCCAGAGATATCATGCCATTTGTGAGGAGCATCACGTGGTCAGCAGTCACTCACAACTTCATCCTCACCGCCCGCCACGTGCCGGGTCATTCTAACACCCTGGCTGATGCGCTGTCTCGTTTCAAATTCCAGATGTTCCGGCGCATCTGTCCCGAAGCCAGCCCCGTGGCAGTCACGGTGCCCTCGTGTCGCACTCTGATGCTGTCATAGAGCTTACCCCGCTGGGTAGATACATGGAGTCCGCGAGGCAGTACATGCGACAGGGCTTAGCCGGTTCTACAGTGAGAACGTATGATTTAGCTTGGAGGACTTTTGCTGTGTTTTGTGTATCTGTAAGCGTACCTCTTAAACCTGTTCTCATCCACACTGTGTGTGCTTTTATCTGCTATTGCACTGACACTCGACACTTTAAGCTTCCTTATATTCGCAGTTTGATTGCCGGCATTCAATTTAATGTTAGGTGTTCCGACCCGGCGTCACCGAGCTTGTTTACGAATGCGGCCGTTAAGTTACTGCTGAAAGGCATTGCTAAATCGTCACCACGAATTCCTGACAGTAGACAGCCCCTCACCCTTGCGATTGTACACCGAATGCTGGCGGAGCTAAGAGCAGGCATGTTCTCACTTTACATTGATTCCTTGCTTGACGCAGTGTTTTTACTGGCTTTCTATGCTTTCCTACGATGTGGCGAATTTACTTCAGTAACTAAGTCTTTCAACCCAGAGCGAGATATTACATTTGCTGACTTGACCTTCCATCTTAGGTATTATAATTTACGTCTCAAACACTCCAAATGTGGAGGTGCGTGCTCCGTAATCGTGGCTCGTACCGATACTCAGTTTTGCCCATTTAGATCCATGCTGAAGTATCTCCGGGTTAGACCTACGACTGGCCCTACATCCCCGTTATTTCTTACCCCAGGTCAGGGTCCCTTAACTAAAGCCTGGTTTAACTATCATTTTAAATTAGTCCTCGCTAGAAGCAAGTTATCACCGCAGCATTATTCCGGGCATTCGTTTAGAATAGGTGCGGCGACTTCAGCGGCCAACCAAGGCATCCCAGCTGCCACTCTGCAGGGGATGGGTCGTTGGTCTTCATCGGCGTTCACGTCCTACATTCGTCCCGACCTCGACACCATACTGGTAAATCAAAGATCATTGGAACCATAATATTGGCAGGCATGCAGATAACTGGTGGTGGTATCCGTTATAGTTCCGGCAGGATTGGCAGGTACGGTGCTTTCCTCACTACACGGGAGAGGTGATCTCATAGTTAATAGAAGATGCTTGAGAATACTACGGTATATTTCCCTCACGTAGCGCGTTGGGTATTCTCTTAGCACTGTATATGGGTATATGTTTTACATGGCCGCTTAATTCCTGGTCTAACGTGACCCTTTCTGAATCTCGGGTCTATCGTGACCTCTGCTGAATTCCGGGTCTATCGTGACCTCTGCTGAATTCCGGGTCTATCGCGACCTCTGCTGAATTCCGGGTCTATCGCGACCTCTGCTGAATTCCGGGTCTATCGCGACCTCTGCTGAATTCCGGGTCTATCGCGACCTCTGCTGAATTCCGGGTCTATCGCGACCTCTGCTGAATTCCGGGTCTATCGCGACCTCTGCTGAATTCCGGGTCCATCGCGACCTCTGCTGAATTCCGGGTCTATCGCGACCTCTGCTGAATTCCGGGTCTATCGCGACCTCTGCTGAATTCCGGGTCTATCGCGACCTCTGCTGAATTCCGGGTCTATCGCGACCTCTGCTGAATCCCGGGTCTATCGACCTCTGCGGTATTCCGGGTCTATCGTGACTACTTCTTAACTTCCTGGTCTGAACATGACTAGGGGCGGTACTCCCTATGGGTGGGGTGGTTCACTTAAACTCACTCACGAGGTTAATGGCTAGTCTGGCTAGCTCACCTGAACCGTACTAATGTTCCATGTCTTTCCTGATTAACTTTCCTTGTGCTTAGGCCTTCACTGCGGCGTTAGGTAAGTATTGATTTATTTTTGTCAAATCTTTTGGGGGATTCTGCCGTATCAGTATTCAGAGTCACTGCCCCTTGTTTATCCTCGTGCAGGATAGAGTCCGATCGCCAAAGACTTTGCACTATTCATTGTGAAACCAACGTAATAAATGTATTATTGAATTCGGAACAAGTCTCTCCTGATTGAAATGGAGCTTAAGCGGTAGTTCAGGAAGGGAGACCCTACACTACGGGTCATTCATATATCGCAGTCTAATTCTCCCAGTGAGTCATTACGGTAGCAGCGGATCTAGGGGGCGTCCCCCTTTTTAAGCAACCAACCAACCAGAGGTGTTACGGGGTCTCTAAGCCAATCAGATTGTTGCTGTCAAACTTTAAAAGTGTTCTCTGCTCTGCTGCTGTCAGTTGTCATTTCAGCTCTGAGACGAATGCGACCCTCCTCCACCCCATTCACCTCCAGGCAGCAGGTAGTCATACTCCTCACTCATCACAGGATGTCAGCAACTCTCTTCTTCACCACCACCACCAGTGTCCGGACTCCAGGGGGGATTCTGCCGTATCAGTATTCAGAGTCACTGCCCCTTGTTTATCCTCGTGCAGGATAGAGTCCGATCGCCAAAGACTTTGCACTATTCATTGTGAAACCAACGTAATAAATGTATTATTGAATTCGGAACAAGTCTCTCCTGATTGAAATGTTTTTAGGTCACAAATAGCTCGATTTAGTTAGTAAAGTATATTCATTTTCGCCGGAGCCTCACTCCACACGTCTGCTCAGTTGCGCGTCATATCCGGTCAGAAAATTACTTTTGATACTTAAGTACAGTGAATGTCAGATACTTTAAGACTTTTACTCAAGTAGTATTCTTATAGGTAACTTTCACTTTTACTGGAGTAATTTTCCAGTAAGGTATCTCTACTTTTACTCAAGTATGGCTTTTGGGTACTTTATACACCACTGGTGTTTTCTATGTGTGTGTCTTCTCAGTGTTTGTTTCCTGATTGTTTATTCCCTTCACCTGTTCTCGTTCCAGACTCCTCCCTCCTCGTGTGCCTTTCCCCTGTGTGATTGTAAAGCCTCGCCCTAATTATTTCCACCTGTGCCTTAATGCCTGGCTTCCCCTGTATATCTGGGCTGCGGTCGAATAGTCCATTTTGGTTAGGAACCTTCCTAACTGAGGGAAATGACCCGGAAGTACCTAAGTGGTCGCCATGATAAGTGCCGGTCGAATTGTCCAAACGCAAAGGAAAGGAGCTTCAATGCTTCCTAACTTAGCTCCTTTAGCATAGGAACCACTGGACCTTCCTTTGCGAAAGGAAAGGAGGTAATGCCGACCCACAATTCCTTGTGGCGGCAACATTTAAAGTGACGTATCATTTGGCCGTTCACGAGAACAAATAGACAGTTTAGTAGCTTTGTACTCTGTGAAAAATACGTTGGTTTCACTTTCATATTCCTTCGTTCATTTCTATTCCAACCTTGTTAATAAAGTAATACTATGAACCAGGTTGTTTATGTCGTTATGACACAACACTGTAAGAAGACGGACGAAGTATCTAAACTGTGCTTTTTGTAGTCCATCTTCGGAACGTTGTAGTTTCACCGCTGCAGACAGAGTGACGTCACTAACATGCGCCTGCCGTCGTGTCATAACTACGTCGCTTAGGGAAAGTGGAGTCGGATTTGCCAAACACCGCGGTTGTCTTCTCCTAATTCTCCTTCCCATCTTTCCTTAACCCCGTGACGTTTTCCACAGAGGTTAAGGAAAAGTGCTTAGGGTTAGACGTTAGGAGGTAATTATTGGACTATTCGACCGCAGCCCTAGTCTGTGTCTTCTCCTTGTCAGTTGCAGGATGGTCTTCTTTGTCGCCTCGTGAGTTTGTGTCGCCTTCCTCCTGAAGTTTAGTGTTTGTTTCCTTGTTTTGTACTTTGACCAGTAAAGTGCCTTTTTCGTTTTGCCTTCCACCTGGCCTCCTGTCTGTTTCCTCTGCTCCTGAGTATCTGCCTCTCACACCCGGTCGTGACAGACACGTTCTTACTCGCAACTCGTCATACAATGCGGCTTGGTCAGAGGCCTATACGCTGTCGGTTTCCAGCCCTTACATGCATAGTGTCTTTTCAAAAATAAGCTTCCCTCTTCACAGGAAGTGGTTGAGGCAATAAAACCCACTTAGTCATGTTTAGGAAAAGGGCATGGTTGACGTGAACTTGACTGACCAACGACTCATGTCACAACCGGGTGGTGAACGACTCCCGGGACTTTCCGTACGGACACAAACTGTGGTCACCCTTCCACCTGCCCTCCCTCTAAACCCTGTGAATTAGCTCACCCTTTATACTTTGCAGTATAATAATGACGTGGGTGGGTTTACATTGGAGTTAGTTGAAAGCCGGATGCGTTGGTATCAGACGCCGAGGGGTCCTGACCAACTGTCGGCATTTGACGAATTTAGATCGGGCTGGACTTTTTGATATAGGACATTATTCCTTATATAGTAATATTGGTGCCTTAATTACACTTTGCCTGTTTTACACAGGTGGCATTCATCATGTTTATGCTGGTCATTTCCACAGCTATCAAGTTAAGAGTGTTTGCTAAATCTGATGTGGCTCGCTCCAGTCTGAAGCTGCACAGCATAGGTTTGTCACTGAGGATTACAGGGTTTTCAAGGTCATCATACATTTATTTTTCTTACAAGCTCATACTCTTAACAACTTCTTTCCATCCTCTGGTTGTACTTTGATCTATGTGAAAAGTACCAGTTAACACTCTAATGTAAATGTCCCAAACATTGAAAATATTGAAAATTAGGCTTCGCTGAAAAATGTAAATTCAGTCAATCTTTTACTTCATGCTCCGTTTCGCCTTTCAAATATCAGCAGTTTATCTAATTTCTTTGGTCTTTTATGTCTATCCAATATTTAATTGCCAGAGGACCCCCTTTATAAATGGCCAACCTACTTATTAATAAAACAACTGTGCTGCTCCAGTGCTTAGGAACTAAAATGACACTCTACCCTCTCTTTAGCTTCTTTGAATATATATATATATATAATTTATATAAGACTCTCATCGTCATCATCAAACTTTGGCTTTGTAGCATTTTACTGGAACGTGCACTGGAATGTTGCTTTGACCATGTTAACAATTATTGTTTCTCCAGTCATGATAACATGAAATTAGCAGATCTTTACTTTACCTAAAGGTACAGCAGCGTTACATTTAGACCTCGTCATAAAAAAACGTTTTTCTCTTAGAACGTTAAAGCCAGACAGGGTAATGTTAGAAAGGTCTTGCATGTTCCTTATATTCATTATAAAACGACTAACTATGGCTCTACACTGCAAGAACAACGTAACAGGAAAAAGAAAAGAGAAAAATATAAAACATAAATGTCAACGTGTGAATATTACATATTAAGCCACCTGCATCTGTATCTTTTTAACATGGATGGTAATCAACTCACGAGAGTGCCAATGTTTTTTGTGTGACTGTACCGACTGCAATAACGATGCATGCATGTAAATATGCTACTAGTGGGAGTGTCAAACAGGTCTTGCAATCAGGAGACCGGTGTTCAAGTCCCAAAGTGCTTTTGAGTTATTTTGAAGTTACAATTTGTTCTTTATTACTTATGTTACATTGTTTTACTTTGCATTAAAGTTTGTAATGTTTGTGACTGGTTTTCCGTACTTGAGTTTTGTTGTTTTATAGTTTCACTTAGTTTACATACTTATTTTATGTTTGTGATTTGATTTCTGTAATTAGTCCAACCATGATGTTTTACCCTCAACCTAACTAAGTGGAATGCGGAACGCATGTCATGATAAAATGTTGTGCTATTTTACACCTTCCCATGAGATGAAACTGCCTATGTGGCATTAGAATGTATGTACTGGGTGAATATATGCTATGAATTGGCATTAGTACAACAGAATAAATGTCAGTGCTTATACACTCCCACAAACAGTGAAGACCAGCCAATTCTGGATGCAGTTTTATATAGAAACCACACGGACTGAATAATAAGTTGTCCTCTATACTGAGTCAGTGGTGGCAGCAAACAGACATCTATGCAAATCAATGACGTCTGTGGGAAGCAAAGAGGTTACACTCCCTGGATTATGTGATTCCGGGAGCAGACAAAGACAAAAATATAGCGTAACATGACTGTTGACAGTCGTTGCTGAGCTAAGAAATGGCTACGAAGAGAGTCTAAATATACTGCTATAGTCTAGACATTTGACAATATGGGGAGTTAATTGTATATGTTTTGACAAATGACTCAGTGAGCTTTTCCTTTTTAGGTTTTGCTTAATTTTCTGTGTAGGTGGCTGCTGAAAATAAGGCAGAGGCAAGATGACAAGTGAGGAAAACGGAAAAAAAGATTATTTGCACGAGTATAGGTTTTAGGCGAGCGAGAAAATGCATAAAGCAGAACTGAAATGTTGCGTTTCAGTGCCAGCCTAAAAATAGGGACGAGGCGAGAGCACTTCCAGACCTGAGAGTGTTTTGAGTTCTGTTTCTTTAGCTGTTGAGGAACGGAGAAAGAGGGACAGCGAGAGAGTAGAAGCCTCTGCCAAGTTTGTGTGTGAATCCCTTACACTCAACCGGGGATGTTGGGATGTCTGCCACGAGGATGTTAGAAGTATAGCAGCTTGGAGAGAATGAGAGGGACATGAATGAACAATGCAGCTGACATCACTCTACAGCAAGACAGCCTTCTGTGCTGCATTATGCCCCAATATCTGCCTGTTACATAACACTATGTTGCATCAAAATTCCCTACAGTACCAAGCTGGCATACTTGGATTCAGTAACAATTCCTTCATGTTTTTAAACATAAATGGCAAACAATATTAAAGAATAAGCCTGGGAGTATTTGTCATATTGCGTACTCTGGTTAGATAATATTTAATGCGCAACCCACCTAGCTGCTACGTTAGCACCATAATCTTTCTAGCTGTTTGGCGAGAAAGACACAACAACTAACCGTAATATCAGTTTCTTCTGACGTCTGCATCCCAGGTTATGAAACCACATGATGGTCACACAGATGCCGATGGCTAACATTACTGTCAGTGGCGATGTTGCTAAGCTAGCTAGTGATGCGTTCATTGACTGTATGAATCATAGACTGTATATAAAGAGCTTTAACATGTACATAAAAAGCTTTATATCACTTTAACTTGTCAGCTGTCATGTCTCCCGTCTTCATTTACAGTCTACACTTTGGCTACACAGGCAATTGTAGATAGGATCAATTAATTGTTGTTAGCTTTGGTGAACGCATGGGATTTGCGCCTATTTACATATCCAGCATATGGACCAACATAAGCATTCATTTGGAGTTGTGTTTCTCGCCACCTGGCAAATATGACCAATATCCACTCTCCTTTAAGCCTTGTTTTTTGGTATCCACAAACTACTTAGGGGCTGATAAATACTTCACTATGTTCAGCAGCTATAGTCGCTAACTCTGTCTGCCATTGAGTGCTGTGCCGGCAGGCTATGGAAGTATAATGGCGGCAAATTATTTGAGAGATCACTCAGTCTGCAAGTCAACATTTGAGGGCAGACTGCCATGTCGTAAGAGCAGATTGTGATAATGAAGTTATTGCACAGCAGAACGTAATAGGAGTGTTCAATCAAAACGTCTTGCACACTATCAATCACTTATTCTTACTTTATTAACAATTGTCCAGTCCTTCATGAGTCTTGAAGGGCACTATTAACACATGGATAGTGATACAATTGACACCGTAGGAAAATAACAACAGGTAATGGGTTTTTAGATCTATTTTCTATAAGTCTGCTTTCAAAGTCTGGGTGTGTCATTACTGCAAGTACAGTCTTGTTTCAAAAGATTTAATCAATATAGATATATCAAGTGGAGAGGAGAGAGATGTGCACGTTGGATCATCATCCCCCAGATGCTTCTATGTTGCTGCTGTGTGGAAGCCAATTATAGTGCCGCCACTGGGCTGCTGCTTCTCCACGTCTTCAATGTTTGGCCATCCATCGATTGGCCCTTTTTGTTTTAACCTGGGGTTGTTGAGTTTATATGCAGCTTAGTGAAAAATAAAAGACTAAAGTGTGTGCATATAGAGTACACACAGTCCGCAGGGAACCCACAACATATTTGCAATGTCTGCATGTGCCTTATTGGTCCAGTAGTTTTGTGACTTAATGGCCTCTTCTTCCTCTGTGCTGGATATAATGTGCAAACAAGGAAGACTCTGAGTGAGCTGTTTTTCCCCAAAATGGGTCTCTGAAGGGGGAAGAAATAAGTGCAAGGTGAGGTGATGAAAGACAGCAAAAAGACTCATGCAAATCTCTTCTCCCTCAACACCTCTGATGCAAGATCTACAACACCGCAGCAGACCGGTAGGTAGACGGAGAAGTGGGTCAGTTAAACTGGTCAAGATGGAAAAATGAATGCAGCACACTTTCTTCTTACGATCTATTTAGCACCGCCAAGACTTTGCTGGAGCTATGTTTCCCGCTCTCTGCTAGTATTTGGGTTTGAAACCAAACCGGCACCACCGAACAAGCCACCAGCGGCCCGGGTTGCTGAGACTGTTCGTCTGATCGATGGAGAAAAGATTTAGCCCAGTCTACCACTAGGTGTCTTTCAAAGCACTCAAAGACACCTTACAGGCACTGTTGAAAACAAGCAGCAATGTATCAAGACATCATCAAATTAAACGACACAGTAATATTCAATAATAAGTTCATACAATAACTAGGTATGCAAGATTAGAATGGCGGATACCTAAAGAGAAACTAATTTGGAATCAAGAAGAGAGCAAGGTAGAGGTGCACTGAAGAGCCCCTCAGGGTGTGCAGATCCATAATGAGATGTTGCAATCGAAGAGAAAAAAAACCTGGTTTCATTCATGGTCTCACCAGCCTTAATATATTCACAAATAGCATTTCGTTAATTAATATTTCACAGCTGACTTCTCGTCATGGCGGCCAATGTCAGGCTATTGACAGTCTGTAATGCTCTTTGGCAGACATGCTTTTCCTATATACTGTATATTACTGCAGATTGATCCATATCATGATGAGAGAAACAAGTAGATATTCATATTGTAATTTATATTGGATTGTAATTCAAACGGAGCGTATTGTTATCTTGTGGCCATTACACAATTTATTCATAGCCCCTCGTCAAGCACCACAAAACTGGCAGCACTTCCTTGACAAGCTGATATTTTGAATCTTTTATTTTATCGTTCAGCCAAAAATACCAAACTCATTTCCATCCTCGCTAACCACGGGAGACATAATGAACCCAATCATGGCGATTTCACACAGGTAGTTCACTCAAGAAACATCTGCATCCTAGAACGAAAGAAGATATATAATTTGGCTGGAAGAACCGTGTGTGTGTGTGTGTGTGTGTGTGTGTGTGTGTGTGTGTGTGTGTGTGTGTGTGTGTGTGTGTGTGTGTGTGTTGTGTGTGTGTGTGTGTGTGAGAGAATTTGAGTGAGAGAAACGCACACGCCAGCTACCTGATGCTTCCAAGTTTCCAAAGCATACACCCCACCCCCTCACACACACCCACTGAACAATTTAATCACACTAGACACATGTGTAAAGTGAGGTGGCACACTATCAAATAAATACCAGCATGAAAAGGAGCAGAAAGGAGTAATGTCACGAGGATTTGCACTGAATATCCGGTGAATAAAACACTCCCACGGTAGCGTGCACGGCGACTGCAGCTCACCCCCCACACGGCGAGGCAAGTGGGGGAGTGTTTCACAATGAAAGAGTCCATGGATCCTCCTGGCAGGGTGGTTCCAGCGGAGCGTGCTGATAAATGTGCTTTAACACTACTTGTCATCATTCACACCCATGCATACACTGGCTAACACCTGACCATCAGGATTAACTAACATTCACACAGACACACACACATATTCATACACCGTAAGCACAGCTACGAGAGCAATTTGGGGTTAAGTGTCTTGCCTCGCATAAACATGAGATAGCAGAGCTGTGGCTCAAACCGCCGATCCTCTGATTGAAGGATGACCATGCTCACCACTGAGCCAAAACTCTAATGTGCCTCCATGACTACTAAAACTGACCTGCAAAAAGACTCATGCCTCCCACATCAGGGAGTGTTGAGCTGCAGAGTGTTCCATGAATGAAAATGTAGAAATTGTACATGCAAGTTCGACTATATTCCTTTGTTTGCTAGTATGATCAAAGGTTTTCTTGATTGCAGTGGAGACACTCCAGTTACTTTGAGTGAGTTAATTGACACACCAGAGTAAAAAACCCAAATATCAGATGCTTGGAGCAAACGGGCATGACTTGGCACCAAATGCAGCCAGCAAAGCTGGAGAACTGAGATCTCCATATGTTTTTTTTCAGACATTACAAATCCCTTTGGCTGTTCACCACATCAACTGTCTTGGAAGGGTTTTGATCAGAGATCCGGGCATTCAGACATTTTCTAAAATATTTAGAGATGACTAAGAAAAAAGTGGACTTAGGGAGCCAGTGGAGATGGGTATGAGGGCAGCCCACAATTTTGCCTCTAAGTAATCATACAAACATCAAGGTGCGCGTCAGGTGGATCAAAGCAATGTCTTATCTGTCAGTGCATATATGAACAGTGATAGTGAGCATGGTTTTGGTGATTTGCAGGTTGGAAAATGCCATTGTTACAACTGAGACATTTTTTCATGTTTTGGTTACAAATAGTCTTTGTTTGTAACCTTTCAATTAGTTTAATTAGTAGTTATTAGTTAATAATTGCTTCACATTGAAAGTTTTTTCAACAATGCAACATTGATTATGTTGTACATTTATATACAACATATTCCAAATGTGTTCAGTTCAGACAAATTTAGCCTAGTTTTGACGTAGATGCCTAAACATATATAGGTCAAGTTCAGACTGGAGCACATTTCTGCGCACAAACGGCACAAATCACACGCAATCTTTTCAATTCTGATCTGGTACACTTTCTAATGCAGCCGTGATTCAGATACAGGTAAGATTTGACCTTAATCTTATATATTGGAATTTTTACGTCACTCTAGGTCGCCATTCCTCACAAAGCTGCGATAGACTGGCTTCATTCAAATTAACATTTGATGGATAATGGGGAAACCAGCTGCAGTCTCTGGTGTCCAAGGTGCACGCTTTGTACACCCATCAACCTCTGCTTTCACTAAATAGAACAGCCATTATAGGGACAATCCAAAAAAGGTTGTCGCGGTTTCAAGCTGGTGGGTTCCAGATTCCTGGTTTTCACCGCCATTAAAATAATAATACAAAATAATATAAAATTAGCCGTCAGTGCTTTCATTTATCATGTTCTGTGCCACTCATTTTTCCCTCACCCAAACAATGCAGCAGGAGTCTGAATTCCACTCTGATCGGTCTACATGCGTGTCAGTCAATGTGTAGTCGTCGAGGCTGTTGGTTCGACGCTCGCAGCTCTTTTTGAGGAGAAAGTTGTGCTTTTCTAAAAAAAAGCTCCACGAAGGCTCACTCCTTCCTTCGTAAAGTATCCATTTATGAAAATGCTGCATTCTGCACACACTGCAGGAGTACATTTTTGGTAAAAATGCCAAGACAAAAGATCATATTAGGATAGATTAAGACAGATAGCAATATATATGAGCACACCTATCAGAAGCGCATACATGTGCACTTAAAGGGTCCTGGTTTAAAGAGGGGGGCACCCTCTTCATAACTAGCAGATGTGGCTCTTGACAGTTAAAAGATTGAACATTAAAGGGAAGATACAAAGGGATTCTGGACACTTTCTACATTTCTAAGAGGTTTTTAAATCCTTACAGGTGAGGTTACAGATAAGGCTCAAAGTATCTGAAGACGTCGCAGAAGTGCACTTTCTGCTTTATCCACATCAAAGTAGTTCAACAGGTAAAACTGGCACTCAGATAGAGAACAGGGTCACTCAAAGGGCAACCTGTATGACGCAAACTCCCCCAGAGAAAACAAGTCTGGTCGTGGAGGAAATAACAGGACGGAGTACCAAGGTGGTGTTGTTCCTCGGGCAAGACAGTCAGTGGATGGAGTTCAAATGTGAAGCCAGAAGGAAACTGCTCTAGTGAGATGTGTGGTCAGGCGCAAACCAGATTACATTTGTGTTATGCTGTTTTTAGCCCATATTAGGATACAAACAGCCATTTTAAACCGTCAGTCTATAGATGGAGGAAATCTCTTCCTGTCCTTTATGTTCAGTTCTGTAGTTTGCACGATAAGCCAGGTACCTTAAATATTCTACCTGCAGAAATTGAGAGCAAATGGTTAAAAAACATTCGAATACATGGTGGCATTTGTCCAGTGTAAAAGAAAAAAAAGGACTTCTGAGCTGGCATATTTTAGGACAGGTATGGGTGGGAAGAGATTAGCTCATGGGAGTAGATTTGAGGAAGCAGTCGATAAGCCTACAGGAAATAGCAAGCTCCACCAGAGCTGGTGCAGATAAAACACACAATAGATGGTTAAGTCTGTGGAGCTCCCAATGCAGCTGATGAGGCATGTGTGAAAGGAAACACAAGGTGGTGTCGGAGACGGAGCGCTGGGGTTGGAAAGTTTTAACCGTGATCAGAAAGTTGGCTGCCAAGAGTTTTGTAGAAAAGTTAATCTGGACGTGAAAGTAGACATTAATAGTGACGACAATGAAGGTGATGACTGCCAATGAAGCATAGGCCTTCATTAGTCTTTGGCATTGCAATATAGTAGTATAGTATTATATATTTATATGTGAATGTAACTTCATAACCTTTTGAATCAATCATAATCAATGGTGATCGTGACCTCACTGTTTTAATGCTCGTTAACAGCGACCGAGCTAGCTAGCTAGCTCCCAGAGGGGATGCTCTGAATTAGCATACCTCCTTGATGACTTCATTCTAAATCCCACATTGTCACGGTAGTAGATAGATTATCTTCATGGATCGACGTTGGTGGTATTACAAAAGTATAGTTAGCATGGCTTGGGAGGTTAATCACAGCTAATGTTACCCATGTGCTGTTACGCTACCCCATGTAGCCTACATTGGCAGTTCCACATTAAAGCAGGTACTTTTTTTAATTATTTTTGCATGAATAAAGTATGTCTCACAATTAATAAACAGTCAAAGCAACGGCACACCAGTGAAGCCAATGACCGGTCCAGTGGGTCACCAAAATAAGCATATAAACTCAGCTAAGAAAAGCTGTTGGGTGGGTAAAACTTATAATAATGTTTAATGCAAGTACCTGCAGAAAAGTAATAAAATGCTATTGCAATTAATAATTTAAAGAAAGATTTACAATTAACATTAACTTGGTGGATTACTTGAAAGCCATTTGAGTTTAAAGACATCGCCTTTCGCCTGCGTAGTCAATCCTTAAACGCTAATAAGGAGATTTTATTGGATATTGCACTAAGCCAATAAAGCTGCTATCCTGCATCGTTCTTATGATGCCTGAATTGGCACCGAATGGAGACTCAACCCGGATTATGACACTGGGGTTCTTGCTTCCTATTGTGTGTGCTTGTTCTATATTCAAGCCCCCGGCAGGCGCCGTGCAGTCCCTGTTAACTCCCGTCACCCCGCAGCAAACGGAGAACCTTTTCCAATCTGCTGCGAGACGAGTGTGTTAGTGTACACCAGTGTGTGTGTGACGTCAACTGTGATCCCTCGAGAATGGATGAATGATAAAATATGCGACTCTTCCCATCACATCCTCTCCCCTCAGACGACAGCGTTGAGGCAGCAGTGACGGAGAATCTGTGTGTCTGTTGGTTCGCCTGTTGCCCCCAAAGACCCGGTGCCCTAGTCTGAGCCCCGGGGCCCCATGGGAGGGTTGAAGACAAACCTCTTTTGTCACAACGCTGACAAGCCAAGGGTGGCCATTCCCCAACTGCCCAGAGGTGACAGAGCCGTGGAGAAGCACCCTGACCTCGGCGCCACTCATTCTGTCAGAGGGCTGTCACGGGAAGGGCCTCACATTAAAGGGTTAAAACACACACCACTCGCCCACAAACACCACACACACACACTCTGTGTCACTCAAGCAAACGGGGTATGTGATCTGACACAAGATGGAGGGTGCTTACGTAACAGTTGAATCATTTCAAAGGTGTAATTGGATGTCTGTTTGCGTCGGGTGGTAGAGACTCTTAAGGCAATATCAAAGCTGCCATTCATCAAAGTCTGCCAACATAACATACAATAACATAACAGACCTGATATTAATTTATTTTACATGTAAAACATACATATCTGGTACAATGTTTCTATGAAAATGTAGTAATACAAGGTACTGTAACTTTACCCAAAGTTTCAGTTTAAATACTGCTTACTTTCCATGTTAAATGCAGTCAAGAAGAACAAAATAATATATATATATTTCTTTTTTCTCCACTTTATAATTCCCTAAAAAATAAATTGCTTTCAGAGGGACAGAGCAAATTAATTCAAAAAGACACATTAAGTCAGAACGGATGCAAATTCATGTTTTTGGAAAAGTGGTTGTCTTCACGAAAGAACAAAAAAAAAAAAAAGGGATAGATGATAATGGGACACAAGCGCTCATCTCAGAACCAAAGTTCCTTCATCCACTTTGGTCTCTAAAGAACAACCTACATGTGACAGAGCGTTGCGCCCTCGCCGCCTCGTGCGATGGCGCCCTAATCAAGAGTTCACCCGCGTGATGCAGTTAGAAATATGTAACATGACTCTTGTACAACATTTAGTCTTCATTCACCATAAAAAGGCACAAATGGACACACATACTGAGATAAAAAAACAAAAACAAAAAACACTGCTCACATTACGCAACCAAGATCACTTGTTATGAATCACAGAGGATTGTTGTGTTGAGAACATCATTAATATCCACCACAGCCCATCGACTCCCACTATTGGCAATAAATGTCTGTTTAAATGAACAGTTACCGTTTTTTTGCTGCGTGAACCTTCAATTGTAATTGTAACATTCCATTGAAGCAATACAACTAAAGCAGCATGCAGTTGTTAAGTAAAGACAGATTATATATTGAGGCATAGGCATTATGAATCAATAACGACAGACAGGGTAACGAGGCAACATATCAGCCGTATAATCAATCCACTCTCTTTTTCAACTTAATCCCTTGCTGGTTTATTTTTACTTCAGTTTCGAAACAGTTAAGACAGTCAAATAATGTAGGTCACCCCATTTGGACATCACATAATAATCGTTCTAAACTCCACAAATACTGTCTCATTAGAGCAACAGTGGAACTGGAGCAGTCAAAGACCATTTTCATTTCTTTGAGTTGTGTATCTTTGTTCTTTGACATGAATAAAACCCACTTTGAGTTCGCTTCGAAATATTCACGGAGAATGCCCTGTATTTCACACACTTACTGGAAACACACACACTCACTTCTTTTCTTTTATGGAGTCCCAGATTTTAGTGCAGGAGCATTATGAATGCATCCTTCTTTGTGCGCACGCATGAGGCCTCTGGAGCTGGTGCAGATGAAGGCAGTGGCAATTGTTTTGTGTCTCATAGCGGTTCCCCAGGAAGCGGAGCGCCGCGGTCTCGTAGCGTGGCCGATCGCGTGAACCGACCAGGAAATGTGGAATCGTCGAGGCTCTTGGCAGTTGTGCATCGCCACCTTTTTTCCAGGCGTGTCGTTTAAAGTTCCTCAAAGAAGGCCACCCTGGACTTGGTGCTCTGTAGTGTTAGCTGTGGAGGAGACAGGAAAGACAAGAGCCGCTACGGGTTTATATCTGAGGTGAGGTGGAAGTAAACCAGTACAGAATATACTGCAGTACAGCACTACAGGTAACCAAAGGTGAAAAGATTTCATTTGTTTTGTGAATTCCATACATGTTGGAACATTATGAAAAATAGTGGACCAAACATTTGTGACTGACTACGGTTAGCTTAGCTGCGTCTCTAATGAAGACATGAGTGCACGTTTAATCCAGTCGCGCACCAGAGTGATTTAAAACGTGTTTCCCTTCACCAATCAAAAGACTGAGTGTTCATAAGGAGAGGGTGTCTGCAGAGTTCACCTTTGTGCCCCCCCCCCAAGGTTATTCTGTTTTCAATGAACGCCGACGGTTTGTGAAGATATGAAGCTTTATTGATACAATTTATGCTGAAAGAAACATCGGGCCCGATCAGAGTTTACAACAAAATAGAAGAGACAATCAAAACAGACGGGGAGATCACGATGCCAGTCGGAAAAAAAGTACTGTTAATTGTTTTTCTCTTCAGGTTTAAATTCATTCAGGCCGCTGGCTGTGTTTCAGCAGCTCGTCTAATACAGGACAAGTGAGCACTACTTAAAAATTGACTGGGCAAACTTTTTCCCCTCTGCAACATCTGTACGGCAGAGGGGAATTAAGGTGGCTGCCAAAGTAAATATTAGGCAGGGGGATGATGGAGGACAGTTTGGGGAATCCAGATTATTTCAAGGGGATGTGTAGATGGAGGGACTTAAGCGAATCCAAACAGATAGTGAGTGGGCAAGGGATGGATTTGCAGCTGAATATTTACAGATCACCTTCTATTGTCCCCGCTGACAGGCAGCCTCAAGTGTGTGTGTGTGTGTGTGTGTGTGTGTGTGTGTGTGTGTGTGTGTGTGTGTGTAACTCTGCAGCATTGTACTCTGCACCTGCCCTCAGTCTCCGTGCTGGAAAGATCAAGAACTCCAGCGTCCCTATTGTGAACGGCAAAAACAGCAAGCTAGAAATCCTTGTGAATGTTGTTGCGAGGAGAGCACAATGGGCTCCTTTTGACCTCTTTTTGTGCGCCACTTCACACAGTCTGGATGGACTGCCATGTGTATATAAAAAATAAAAATAACACTGTTAAACTTCAGACAGAATCACTGCAGCTCCTGTGATTCAGGTGTTGAGAAGAAGCTCTCCCGGTGCAAACAGAGCCGAACCTTTGGCCCGGGAGGTGCAAAGCTGCTGGGCCGTGTTAAGGGGCCTTCAATGAATCATCCAGAAGGGGTGGATGGAGACAACTTTACCCGAGGGTGGAGGCAGCCGCTCCTGATGCTTTGTTGCATGTTTCCTCTGCTCTTCGCTTCCTCTTCATTCTGTCCCTCTCTGGTTTCCAACTTCATGCTCCAATCGAAGCACTCCTCCGTGACTCAGCCTCCCTCGTACTCCCTCATCCTTTGAACAATTTTGGTCCAACCTCAGCCTCCTCGAAACGTCCTGCCACTTTTGGCAAAGCCGACTCTCGATTCTTCTTCCCATAGCCACGTGCCCCCCCCCCCCCCCCCCTTCCCTCACAAGCAAGATGAATGCCGCCTCTGGTTCAATTAAACCGACACTCTTAACATAGCTCCGTCTTACCCCGCTTGCCAAAATCCATCCAGATGACTAATCACCAAGCACAAATCAATTAGTGCTCACTTAACAAGTGTGTTATACAGTGAGAGACAAGAAGGGAGGCTTTTTTTATTTTTTATTTTGGTCATGCTGAGGGCATAGCTACAATTTTCATTTGATACTTTTATTAAAATTCCAGAGATACTGGAGTGGGAAGATAAAGGGGAATGAGTCTAATCTGCCAGTTCATCAGAGGACAGAGGAAATATAATCGACTTTTTTATAACAATTCCATTGCCTCTGACCAATCGATTAAGGAATATCCCTCAAACTGAAGGAGACCATCACTTCTTTGTGTTATTTCATATCGCCAAGCAAGTGATGAAATAGTGCAGCTATTCCTACCAATGGAGTCGACATCAGGTGCACCGATTTCCCTCTCTGTTTGATCTGTGAGATCTTTTTTAACACGTATTCATGAGCGGTAATCACTGTGCGTTTTTAGAGGCCATAGTACAAGATGAATGATCGCTCCCTCCCTCCCTCTCTCCCGCCCACGGCGGCCAGCGGCCCTCCATCAAAGAGGAAACTTTAGGCTGAAAAATGAGGTGAGGAATATTACTATTAAAAGATGTTCTGAGAATCAATGCAACTCCTATAAATAACACGATGGGTCGCGTGGGTGTTCTACGAGATAGGATTATCATATTTTTGATAGATGCTTATCCTTGGAAGATTACATATAAGATCAGTATTGATAAGACTGCATTCACTCTTCATGTGTCTCTGAATAGCTAAAAAGCAACTTGTGAATGTACGATGCATTAGGGACAGGGCTGCGTGTTTATCCCTTCAAACACGGCGTCGCATCAACCAGCTGGGAATCAATGTGGCCAAGACCAAAGGACTAATTATCGGCACAAACGGAGCCAATTTCACTTGAACCAACGTGTCGTTGCTGTGGCTATCGGATGAGCTTCTCAGACCATATTTAGATAATACAGACCATATTTTCAGGAGATGCTCACAGACACTTTATCTTCTTAGGAAACTAAGAACTAGCGTGCAAAGCAGTTGTTTGAGCGGGTTTAAACGGTCCACCTTCCTGGTGCGGTCGCAGGATGGTCGGTAAACGGTCCCAAAGCCCTTATTTAAGAAAGTCCTTCATCCATAATGCCATCAATATTCTTAACTCAACAAAGTGACTGAGCCATAGACATGATCAGTTTTGATTTGTAATATGACCTTGTTTGTGTGGCTGTCTGTCTAAATGTGTTTTATGTTGGTGAGCCGGAGACCAATTCCACCGTGATTGACGATCAATGTATTCTATTATTCTATTGTCTCAGATGAGTCAATAGCTATTTACATACATAAAAAAAAACATGATATTTGCAAAGATGGATTTGATACGATTCAGCCACAATTACGAATTGATACATTTACTTTTAAAAAGTAGAAAGCGTGACTAAAATAGATTCATTATTTTCCCAGCGTTTAGCTCAAATCCTGAATCAGAAATGCCAAGTCACTAATAGCAAAATAAACACGGATGTAACCAATGCTGGATTCAAAGTACTTATACACTCGGCTTTGCAAATGTTTTATGAGGAAAGAAAAGCATTCAACACGTTCATTAGAGCTCAAGTATACATACACACACACTGTGCTTTGGTGAGTCACAAATGCAACTTTTGTTTGTTCACAAGAAAACACACACACACACACACACACACACACACACACACACACACACACACACACACACACACACAAGCTAGAAGTACGGGAGTTACTCTTAGATCTCTTGACAGCTGCATCATATTTCCTTTCCCCAAATTCCGGCAGAATTTATGTCGGATCTATGGTTAGTGATGATGTAGTCAAATAGGTTCTTTACACCAGGGTTTGTAAAAAAATCACTTCAACGGTGCTCAACATGGAATTCAGAGCACATCTTTTAGCTTCCATGCGGCTCTCAACATGGAGACAGCTGGCAGCTAACGGTGCAAACAAACGGCGACAGCGCTGACGGGGCTAACGGCGTCTGCCTGAGGAGGAACCGGAGGATCAGTGATGCGCTGCTGGCACGACGCCTGCGGTCATTACCGAGCGAGTGAGGCGCAACGGAGAGACTCACAAAGCATGGAGAAGCTCGGATTACAACAACTCAAGGACAGGAAGAGCGACTTCCTTCTCCGCCTAGGACGCCATCACTCTTCACATTACAAATACTTATTTTGCTGCAATAATAAGGCTCTTAATCCCATACATAGAATCCTAAAGGTGTAGACATAATCAGATTACCGTTCTGTTGCCAATTGACGTATTCTGTGCATGTATGCAAGGTGCTAGAATAACTACAAATATAAGTATGAATAGATGAGGTATGAATGGGGACAATCAAACATGGACGTGTACGTTTGGAGGAACCCACAGGGCGTTTTTTTGCGTTACAATGTGTGTTAGGCGTCCGGGACGCAAGCAGCCGAGCTGATAGCTACCTTTTTAAAGTTGCTGTGCTTGCTGGTCCCCTGCTCGGCATTCTGGTTGTGAATGATGTCCAGAGGAGTTTCCCGCTCTTTCATCTTCAGACTTTCAATCTCTGTCTTCAGCTCATTCAGCTGCTCCTGCAGGTGCTTGCTCTTCTCCATGTACTCCACCCTAGACGTGATCAAACGGCAGATTGGGGGACAGTTTACGAGATTCTATGTCCCCATTCAGACTTTAATAGCTGGTATTTTTCATAGCCATTATGTGGCATCATTGTTGTTGTACTCCTCTTATGCTATGTGAAAATGTGCGTTGTTCGCAACCATTCGCGTCTGTGCATTGACTTTGCATGCAATCTACTCGCTCGAAAAATGTGCAATGCTTTTGGTGTGAACGCAGCATTAGGGACACAGACACAAGCCTATAACCATTGTTGGTAATCCTGAATCTTAGTCACTAATACAAATGAAACCTACCTTTTCATTAAAAAGACAAGAAAGACAAAAAAAAACTAATCATAATAAATGTCAGAAACCAAATTATGAGAAATGTATGACTTTTAGAATCAGTTTTCTAATATGTGCAAATGATAACATGCAATAATACCAGAGAACCTAAAAGCACTGCGCACAAGTCATTATAATAGTAGATAGCGAAAGAGAGATAGGATCTTACAACATAATGGAAGGGAAAAATCGTGACTTTTTGGAAGAAAATCCCACTGGTCAATATTTTTGTAATTAAATTGTGTATATTATAGTCTTTCTTTCTCTTATGAGCAGTTACCCACTGATCCAGGAGCTGCAATCTCTCTGCTCACTTGCCTTTATTTAAAAAACCTAATTTCCTAATGACCGTATATGACAACAAAGACCCAGATAATTTATTCAACTCCACAGCCATCGTCATACTTCTGAGTCGGGGTGCATTTATTTATTTTTTCCTGTCTGCACGCACTGACAAAAGCTGGAAGTGAAGCCAGCGACGGCGAAGGTCAATTGCCCGAACTAATGAATCAAAATGTGCATATTTAATAAGTGGTTGTGCTCCTCCATGTACATTCTTGAATCAAGTCAGATCTTTCTCAAACACATTTTTTGTATGCATTTAAAATGACTCTATAATAGATATTCATTAGAGATCTGATCCCGTCTGCTGAATAACAAATCGAATTTCGCTGAGGCGCAAAATATCAGGCGTTGTCAGCAGAGTGCGGCCGGCCACTCACTTCTCCTTCTCGATCTCCATGGAGAGGCGTTTCATGTCGGTATCTTTAAAGTCAAAGCTGAGGTTCTCCCTGCTGAAGCTCAGGTCGGGAGGCATGCTGTCAGATTGCAGTCCAGGAGCCTGGGAGGGGAGATGGAAAGAGAGATTAGAGGAAAGGAGGCGATGGAGACGAATTGACAGGAGAAAAGAAAATAATATATGAAAATGGGGCAGAATAAAGAAGAGGTGGGAGTTAGAATGAGAGAAAAGGGCAGGGGAAAAGACAGCATGGGTAAAATAAAGGCACAAAGGATGAGATAGATGGCTGTTTGATGGTCACAGATCATGAACACACAAACATATACTGTATATATGCTTTCAGATCCTGACCAAATGACGGAAATGCATTGGCCACATGTCACCTCAGGAGTCGGCTGGAAAAGAAGTGAACCTAATGCACAATATAAATGTAAATGAATTGGTTGGCCTGTGGATCCAAACTACAGTGTGGATATGTTCGACCTAAATACGGTCTGGACGAGCAGAGAAGGCAATTTGACCATGTCCGGCGGAAATAGGAACGGAAACTTACGTGTACTTGTGTGTGTGTGTGTGTGTGTGGATGCGTTTTCCTGCATAAGCTGATGAACTGTATCAGGGATTTCCAGTGGCAGCATGTCTTTTGTATGTATGTGCAGTGTGTGTGTGTGTATGTTAAGGCTCCTCATTCATAAGCGTACAAGATATTATTTCTCTATTGATGGCATCTCAATAGGCATCGAGGTGTGTGTGTGTGTGTGTGTGTGTGTGTGTGTGTGTGTGTGTGTGTGTGTGTGTGTGTGTGTGTGTGTGTGTGTAAGCAGCTGAATGTGCAGTGAGTGGGCTCTTAGCATGTTGGACGCTATTGCGTAGGCTGCCTTATGTGCTGCCTGTTCTTACGCAAGTAACTCCTGTTCAGTGTGGCTTTGTGGGTCTACAGGTGTGTGTGTGTGTGTGTGTGTGTGTGTGTGTGTGTGTGTGTGTGTGTGTGTGTGTGCGTGTGTGTGTGTGTGCGTGTGTGCGTGGTATGAGCAGTCAAGCTAAAACTATACAGCCACTTCCATACCAGTAGCAGTTTGCAGCTGATACTCCTGTGAGGTGCTACTGCATGTTCATTCGTGCTAGTATTGCATAACATGAGTATTATCCCTGGCTCTGTTTTTTATGCAAGTCTGTAACTTTTAAATGTTATTCTTATTAGATTGTTATAGAGATATTAAATCCAGAAAGTGTGAATGAGAAATTCCATTTTCAATCACGTAAATGACGTTACATTTCCACTAATGTCTGTTTAAGTGTAGCGCTGCAACTGTTCGTTGATCAAGAGAAAATGAATTGGCTGATATTTAACGAGCAAAAATGCCAAACGTTTAATGGTTTTCAAATGTGAGAATGTTCAGGCTTTTGCTGGTCTTACATAATAGAGAATTTAATATTTTGGGAAGACAAGTTGGAGAAGACAAGACGCTCGGAGACATCACTTTGTGCTGTGCAATACTGTGATGTATTTTCTTTTCTAATGTTTTATAGATTAAATGACGAATTGATGATGAAAGGAGTTGCAGGCCTATGAATATGCACTGTCACTAAATATTGAAACGCTGCGTGTTGTTAAGCTTGTGTGTGTGTTTTAGGTCTTTTACCGCATAGACGGTCCTGCTGGTGATCTCCAGCAGCTTGTGCTTTGCCCGGCGCTCCGACTCCTTGGCCTCCTGCAGGTCCTGTCTCAGCTGCTCGGCCTCCTTGGCCCTGAGGGACATCGCAGTTAATACTTTAATTCACCTGCCGATCCTTCGAAAAGGAGTCAAAATTATCAAAAATTGAATCCACAATTATCTTACACAAAGCGCTACGTCGGTACTCGACGAAGCAGGAATGTCACTTTGTTATTACCCAGGTGATCAATGTGTCGCCCGAGCAGACAATCATTTCTGACTCAAATTATTTCACCATTGAGTCGGCACACAGAGATGTAAGAATGCTACACAAAGGTGATTACATTTCTTTTGATTGCGCTCCTGAATAGTCGGCACTTCCTCGTTGGTGTGGGGGAGCAATGTGCCTGAAGGGTTTGAGTGGACGTCGTCATTTACATGTCGAGTGCCGCAGGTTTAAATTTCTCTGGTTCAGAAAGTGCTCATCCAGAAATTGCAGTTGCCGGCAAGTGGTTAATGGCACCCATCCGTAATGATTGCCTAATAATTTGTGAAGTAGAGGCTGTGAAGTGATATTCTTAGTATCTGTGTATACTGTTTTATTATGGAAACGACTCAAGTTCTTTGCTACGATGCATTTTTGTTTTCTCTCAGGCTTTATATCACTCAGTTCATCTTCTTATCCATCTGACCTTTGAATAATAATAATAAAAATACAAGGGCAACAGCAGATATGAAAACTACTCGTTTTGACCTGAATAACAGAAAATGACAAAATTGCCTTTTAAGACACAAATGGAACACAGATCAAAGTCAATTTCAGCACTGCAGAGCTTCAATGCGCAGCAAAAGAGTTTGATAGGGACTCCCACCAGCAATCGATACAATTAACTAGCGCAAATTAACTGCTGTACCTCGGAGGAGCAGAGCTGCTGAACAAAAGCTTTCTCCCTTTCCCTTCAGACTGCAGCAGTGTGGCTGTAACCGCATGATTACCTGCTGCACCGCGAGAACAAAGCCTAGAAAATTAAATGATTTTAAACAAGTTAGAAGTTCTTTGATCGAGCTATTAGCATGCGGCTGCGTTACCTAGCTCTATGCCCGCAGCACATCGCCTGACTTCTGTTCTGCTGAGTAAACTCGAATGCGGCGGCGTGCCGGTGCACCTTGACATTAAACGGCATAGTAACTCAGAAACATTTGGGAGGCTTATGAGGCGAGGAGGTTATTTAGGAACAGTGTTTAATGCTTCCTCTGTTTGAGGTATTTGCAATGGAAAGTAAGATGTGTGGATAAGTTATTTAAGGATGCTTTTTTTTTCTGTGCACGTGCGCGTGTGTGGGATGGATACAAAGAGAATTTGTGTATGAGAGACAAAGCCACACAGCAGCTGAAAGCTGCTCAGAATCATATTCACTGCAGCGTGGATCGCTGTGCACTCCACAACGCATCCGCTTCTTCCTCCTCTCCCCACCTCCTTTCCGACTCCTCAGCCATCTTAAGGGCCAGCATCTCTGCCTCCAGCATCTTCTGCTCCATGAGCCGCCGCTCCTCCTGGCCACGGATGGCGGTCACTTTGATGCGCTGAATCTCTGTCTCGGCCTCGGCAGCTTTCTGAGCCAGCAGCTTTGCCTCCTCCTCCGCGATCTGGGCCTTCTCAGCCAGCAGGTCCGCCGTCTGCTCCGAACGCAGCTGGAGAGGAGCGGGAAGAGGAAGGTCAAACACAAGAACGGGGAGGGGAGGAAACGGGAAAACAAAGTTGCTGTGGGAGTGGAGATGGGGAAATGAGGCAAAGACGGAGAGATGGAGTGAGCGACGACATTTTTTTAACAGAGAACGAGAGGGGAAAGGGGGGTGAAGAGGGAGGGATGTGCATGAGGAAAGAATGAGTGAAGGAGATTGATGAAGGGGGAAGAAGGGAACAGTGAGAGACAATAAAGGGGAAGAAGGACACACGAGGAGGAAGTGAAGTGAGGATGGTGTGAGAGGAGCGTAATTTGATCCAATATATATGTAGTATATGTGCAAAAGGCAACAGAATGGTGGGTTTTGGAGTCAGCTAACCAGTTGAATCTCACCAGTGCGTCGTTGGCCATGTGAGCCTCGTCCTGCAGCTGAAGCAGCCTCCTCTTCAGCTCGTCCCTGGCTCTCTCTGCCTCCTCCCGCAGCTGCTTCTCCCTTTGCAGATGCTGCCTCTCGACCTGAACAGCACAGATAGGTGCATTGTGGACAACGAGAGCACATGGTGGGGAAAATGGAGGAACAAACAAAAGATGGAATTTGGGTGAAAATACAGTTGACAAATTGCAACTGCTTGTTTTGTTAAATACAGTCTAAAAATGTACTTTAAGTTAACTGTTAAGTAAGCATTAACACAGCAGTGTACTAATATTTGGGTGCTTGAATTTCCTCGCTTGTATGACAGATGTGAACAATTAATCAACACATTAAAGACAAAAAATGTTTTACCTGTTTGTGTGTACACTATCCATTTTAACAGAAAGGACCTGAGTGGAAATGCCGGAAATTTGCTAAATATTACATAATTACGTCATCACTTTGCACCCTCTTTATTGAGGTTTAATGGCACCAGACTGCAGAAGTAGCTCCAGTGTATCTCCTTGTGTCTAACTCAAAATAGTTTGCATACCAGTAGTGGATGGAAACATGCATTAACTAGCTATTTCTTTGCCGATTTGCACTAACCCTACACAGGTTCAACCCCGTCTCCTCCTCTTTGTCTCTCCTTGAAGAATGTACCTGTTTTCTGGCCCTCTCCTCTCTGGCCTGAGACTTCATCTGCTGGACTTCGAGCGAGTCCACCCGGCGGCGGCGAATGAACAGGTCATGGTTCCCGATACACAACTGGAGGATCTGCACACGAGAAACCAAGAATTGACACTACTGTATTCACAACAAGTCAAAAATGTTAGCCAGCTGCTTCTGGTATTTTTCGACACCTTCACTAAAATAAACGTCCATCATCTCGGCCGAACTCACCAACTTGTTGACTCTTAGCCGCGAGGAGTTGAACTTGAAGACGTTGGTTTTCTTATCCAGAGGTTTGATGGTGAACTAAACATTGAGGAGACAAGAACACCTTATTTTTGTATCAAACCACAAAAGATAAACAAACACACACACACACCTGCCGGGTAAGGCTGAGCGATCTCTTTTAAATCACAATATTCATATAAAAAAACATGAGATTAAAACCTCTTCATACGTTGGTTCTTCCAACCAATAAAATATATAATAAACAAGTATTGCCTGCATGTAGCTCTATATTCAGGTTTCAACCGTCTTTTATGACAAAGCGAGCGCTGTCCCGCTAATCTCCATCATGAAGAACGACAGATTGTCCCACCTCCTTGTCGCTGTAGGAGATGTTGCGGATCTCATTCCAGGGGAAGGAGCACTTGGGCGTCAGCCTGTTGTCCGGCTCGTAGATGTGCAGACCCAGGGCGTCCACTCCCAGGAGAAGGTCAGTTCCCTTTTTATTCTGAACCACACGCACAGAGTAAACAAAGCTTAGTGAGCCGCCCTTCCAGCCAACATTCATTTGTCCTGCGTTCGACCGAGGTGTCATCCTGGCGGCTCCGCCCGCCAGAAGTGTTTGCTCCAGCTGAGCTGAACAATGCCAGTCTGGATGTGTTTACTTGAGGAAAATGCTACAGTGAATTACTTCAGCTTTTGGTTGACTTGTTGGTGGTATTTTAAAATGTCTCGGCCTTTTCCAGAATGCGCTGATCAAAGCCAGAGCCACCAGGTGAACCTTTGCGGCAGGTTACATTTTTTTCCGGTATGACTCACCTGGAATAAAATCCAGTGCCGAATAGCAGTTAATAACTAAAAACATTTCACATAATACATTCAGCTAAGGGACAATTTACAACAGCAGAGTCAGGCTGCTATTCTTTGACTTCATGTCATTAAACCATAATGAAAGTGACTTGCCTCCTAAAGCACCATGCTGGCTGACATTGTAAAGATATAGCAAAGCGGCATTGGCTCACCCTGATTAAAAAGTAATTGACGCCATACATGTCCAGGTCCTGAGCTATTTTTAAATACTCCATCTCGGCTTCATCCCTGATTCAAAGAGAGACGGAGAGAGAGAGAGAGAGAGAGAGAGAGAGAGAGAGAGAGAGAGAGAGAGAGAGAGAGGGATTCAAATGAATGGAGAGGGGAGGGAGCGGGGAGGAGGTGCAGAAGGGGAGAGAAAAAGGAGATCAGACCTTGTTTCCTCTGCTTTTGAGTGGAGCATCTGTCACATCGTGTGATCTGTAAAGACTCCGCCACACAGCTCTTGTGAGGGTGAACAAGCACAGTACTGACACAAAGCACAGCGATAATTCTCTAACAGGCTTTAGAGGTCACGCGCAAATGGAGGGGAAGACTTATTTGGATGCCTCCGAGACTCGAAGTACTGCGAGAGATGAATCCATGGCGTCAAACTCTTTTTCTTCCTCTCTTTGTGCCGCCTGGTTGGCAGATCAGATGTGATTTCAGGGTCAACTCGGCGAAAAATAAATAAATAAGAGCATCAGCATACTTTGTCGGTTGAGGAGAAATCAGGGCATGCTTCCGACTAAAGTTTTAATAACTTGCTGTTTGATATGGGTGGTGGGAAATTGATGAGTTAAGCTTCATCAAAGTTTAAACAGGCAAGATAGCAGTGTGCCAAGTAAACAAATCTAAACTAGGTTGGACGTTCTGACTTCGGAGCGGGTCTGAGGAAATGTGAAGGGCTTAATTAATGCTGCAGTGTAAAGAGTTCGAGATGGAAAAGAACATACAGACGCACGTGGCAAGTAAGTCAGTTACTTTGAGGTTGTGCTGATTTTTTTTAAATTGTAATCCTCATCAAGTTTGAAAAGAATAAGAGCCAATCATAAATTAATATTTAATGTTATCGTATCAAAAACTGTCACGGACCAAAACCCAGTGCCAAACGTCTGGTCAGATTTGTCCAACATCAATTTAGCCAATTTATGTTTGCTCTCACAGGGCCTAAAATAGCTAAAAGCTCAAATAACCTATTCTGTTCAACGAAAAAAGAAAAACGGTTTTGCGACCCAATGACGGCACCAGATGAAAAGTGATGAGATCACCAAATTGATTGTGCTTCATCTTCAGGGGGACATGAATGGCTGTACCAAAGTTCATAATATTCCATCAGCTGTTGAGACATTTCACTCTGAGGAAAAGTTAAGGCATCGCCAAAGTCTCTGTTATATATCCTCTGGGAACCATGAACGTATAAGTAGATGTCATGACAAGCCATCGAAAAGTTTGGCTGAAAACAATTATTGCATTTTTCAAAGAAAAGTATCTCAAGACGACGAAATGTTATCGTTGTAATTGATACCAAAAGTCGGGTAATATACACTACCGTTCAAAAGTTTGGGGTCACCCAGACACATTTTCAGTTTCTTCGCAATTTCTGGCATGGAATAGCCTTCATCTCTAAGAACAAGAACAGACTGGAGAGTTTCACATGAAAGTTCTCTTTTTCTGGCCATTTTGAGAGTATAATGGAACCCACAAATGTGATGCTCCAGATACTCAACCAGCTCAAAGGAAGGCCAGTTTATAGCTTCTCTAACCAGCATAACTGTTTTAAGCTGTGCTAACATAATTGCACAAGGGTTTTCAAAGGTTTTCTAATCATCCATTAGTCTTCTATGCGATGAGCAAACACAATGTACCATTAGAATACTGGAGTGATAGTTGCTGGAAATGGGCCTCTATACACCTATGTAGATATTTCATTAAAAAACAGACGTTTCCACCTAGAATAGTCATTTACCACATTAACAATGTCTAGTGTATTTCTGATTAATTTAATGTCATCTTCATTGAAAAAAACTGTGCTTTTCTTTGAAAAAAAAACAAAAAAACTTTTGAACGGTAGTGTATATGTATATCTATGATGATAGGTAATATAGATGTATATCTATATATCTTGTAATGGTACTCAGCCCTTGTGAAGGCAGCTGACTGCGTCCCTATACTAAAGTATTAACCTGCTCCAACTCCCGTCTCTCTGCTGGGGTTGAAAGGGTTGTTGATCAGCACCGGTGAGTCAATTATCACTTTCCAAGAGCTGCGGTTTCAGTTTCCTTTCAGAACTCACTTTCCGGCCCAAAACTCCCCGACCCACGGGGGTTTTAAGACACCCCCGCATCCCTCACACTTACTCCCCATCAATTTTCAACTCTGTTCATCTTAGTGGTGGAGCAAAGAGCAAAAAAAGGCTCAAACGTCATTTTAGATTCATGAAAGCAATTAAAGCAACACAACTTTATAGTCCTTTCACCGTGATGTATTTGCTCCTCACTGAATGATTCTCTTTTGAAAAATAGCACGAATTATGTTTCTCTTGTGAATATACATGTAATTACACTTTACTGATGCGTTGTAGGCCATGTCGTTAGATGTTAGTGTATCTTCTTGGCCGCAAATATACGTTAGAAAAGTTAATCCTGTGGATTAATCATTGCTCCTTTGAAAAACGTCTCTACGGAATCGACTTTTTTTTCTTTTCTTCCTTCTTTTTGCACCTCGCTGCCAAAATGGACTTTGCATTAAACATTTATTTTTAAGCACATCCCATGTGAACTTGAAATGTGCTGATGACTGTGAAACTTCCCAGCGGTGCAGTTCAGTGCAGTGTTTTTACCTCGTCCTTCCCCTGTGCTCTGCGTAACACGCCGTGATCCTCTCCTCCCACATTTCTGCAGTCATCTGGTACAAGTTGATCACCTGAAGTTTTGGAAAGACAAACATTCAATGCATGCGGAGAAATCGCCGTGCATCATAATGCAGGTACAGGCTTAGGCAATAAGACAAACACGCAAACATCTGTTTGACATCTGTGACAATAAGTAACACCCGGCTGTTACTCGCCCTCTTTGGAAGCAGCTCCTCTTCAGCCAAGAAGCCAGGCGTGTGAACATTGGGGTCGTAGTCTCCGTACTGCAAAATAGAGCAAAAATGCCAAAAGCATTAGAATCACTCCAAACTAATGGCCTCTATCCAGCTCCACTCCAATAACAGGACCGCTGATGTCTCTCCTGGGAGCGGTTCATAAGATGGAAAACTACAGCGCTTGGAAGAAAAGGGTCCCTCGGAGAACGGATGGATGCTGGCCCGCCGCCGTGCCATTAATGTGCAGCGGTGGCCCGGTGGTTAGTCGACGGTGTAAATGATGCTATTAGAGATGTCTCGGAGAGAACTGAGATCGCTCACTTATCATCGCGGAGCCGGGATACAAACGACGTCATGCACGTTTGGGAGAGATATGGATGGATTCGGGCACGGCTGTGTGCCGGGGTGGGCGGGGCTTCCTTTGGGCTACGGTAACATATGAATTATACACAGGGAGCTACGTTTTCACATTTTGGGAAACACATATGTCCCCCACACTTTGATCAAGTCACGACATATGTATGAGATTTGCATGACGACCTAAGAAAGGAATAAAAAGAAAACTTTTCAGAAAACATTATTAAGCTTGGAGAACTGTATTTTGGGAAACAGTTTTAGTTGCTTCAGGTGAAAACTGTATTTTCTTGCACTGGTCAATTTTGATTTTTTTGTTGTTGCTATTTTACCTATTTTGTCTTCTTTCAAACAAATGCTTCAAAATACACATTGCGGTGTTTATTTGACTCTTTATTTGTCTTTTGACCAAATTCACCAAAGAAGAGGATGAGATAACTCCTCATAATTTTGCATATTTATTGACATAACATGTCAGAAAACTTATTACAAAAACCTGTTGTCTTAATGGTGCTATATATTTGTTGAAAATATTTCCTATTCACAACAAAATATTTGTTTTCTCAAAACTCTGAGGAAGAAATCTCCACTTCAGCAGCACTTTCATACGCCACACTTTATATTATGGCCTTCAGTATTTGCTGATTCATGAAGTGATAAAAAAAGAGACACCAAAAATTCCCTCAATAAAAACTTTTGACCCTAATGTGTTAACAAAATGAAACAAAAACAAAATATGTCAAACCTGGCTTTATCCAATGTTCAGATTTCTGTTCGGGAAATGTTTGCACGTAGCATTTATTTAATAAGAGAATGTAAATTCAAACATAGAATTTCAGAAAACTTGTTATACAATTTTTTTTTTTTATTAATTAAGTTTTATGATGGCATCTATCTAACCTTTTTCACCCGCAGTGTCTCTCCTTAAACTCTTAGACTCAAAAGTAACAGTAAAAAATGAAATATTAATAAAAAGGAGTTAGGAGAGGACTTTGTCTTTGACTTTGAGGGGCTGACACCAAAAAGTGGAACATCGTTTTAATAAATTTCTCCCTCAATGACTATTGCTCTTTTGGTTTGTACCTTAGTGGAAAAACAGGTTGTCTAGAAAGACTCGTTCCCTATTTCATTCTAAACCTGACACCAACAGAAAGACGTTTCGGATAGCAACCAACTAAAAAAACGAAAAAACAACCTTCTGCTGCTGCTCAACATGTCATTGTAATTGCACTCAAAATGTCATTTCTGTGTCTCCTTCAGGTGGCCAGCTCCCTGAAGGAGGAGAAAGATATACACAACAAAGAAATTATTGAAAAAAGAAGAAAAGAAAACGGGTCGGGACTGAAACCGTAACCACTTATTTTGACGTTACATGACACTGAAGTTAGAGAAGGAAAAAAACAAATCACACACATTTTAGTGCTTAAACAATAACGTAAGATAAAAAAATGCAATTTTGAGCACATTGATTTTTAATGGTGAGCTTCTGCCAATTTTGCACACAGTAAATTAAACCGTTGGACTACTCGTGTTGCTCTAATCAAACGAGTGCTACTTTTATTATGTTAGGTGTAATTGGATTTTATTTTTCTGCACGTCAGTCTGAAAACTGTACTTTTACAGACCGGAATTTAATAATAAGCTCCACACGCAGACAGGAAATCCTACAACATCTGAGCAGTGCTAAGGGAGTGGAGATGCCGAGGGCCATTTAATTAGATCGTCCCTCAGCTCCTCACCTGTTTGTTTGTAACCGCTACATAACTGATGACACATGGACTCGTCGAGGCATCGGCTCGGGCCTTTTGACGGTGACGGTGCTGATTGCGCACCTTTTCCTCCCAAGTGTGCAACAAATGGTTCTCAAGGGACAGCTGTGTGTCACTAATTATCACCGGCGGTGGCCACTGACTAATGGGGTGTGTGCTGTTCAATAGAGCCCCTTTTTAAAATTAGGAAATGCATTCCTCACTTCGCGTGGAAGAACATCCATTTACCGCCTTTTAATTCATAAATACATGTTTCTCATGTGCAGCCATGACATACACTGTCAAGCTCTGTGTTAACTGTGCAAAGGTCTCTGGGACAGTTTCCGGAAATGGATGAATTGCAGTCATCTTGGTGAATTTTCATTTAGTGCCGTCATCAAGTTAATACCCCAGACATTTTGGTTTAGGCCGAAATATCTTCAAATGAACACACGTTGGCACATTCTGTATGTATTCACAGTGTAATCATAGGCTGTGTAAAAAAATAAATATACATATTGCCTGTTTTCATATCTACACTTTTCAAAATGATTTCGCTTAACGGTTACACTTCATGCCTGTAAACTGTGACTGAATTGACGCGCAGAACAAAATGGCTATATCGCTGTATTTCCATCTCCGGGCGTCTGACGCCGGCTCGCCGACGCCCTGGCCGGGGCCTCACCGGTGTGTCGGTTGAGTCAGATGAGTGACGAAGGATTTGCATAATCTCGAGGCAAAGCTGACAAATTCCACGAGTATTAAATAGCATATTGTGTGGGCCAGATTGAAACCAAAAGGTGCATCTCTGTTTACACAGCTCGGGAAATGCGTCTCAATTACATCATATCGGTGTCGCATGCTGTGAGCTGACAAAGAGAGAGAAAAAACAGACTGTGACGGTTACAAAGTAAAAGCTGCCGAATTCCATTTTTAGGTATAACTCTCCCAGTGATTCCCACCAGTGTCAAGCGTTCCCAGTAGCTCGCCAGTGGCCCCCTCCACTCTCGGCCGGACACGCGTCTCCACGCCCTCCGTGGCGCCGTGGCAGAGCGAGCCGACCTCGCTCCCATCCTCCACACGCCAGAGCGTCTCTCTCTGCGTTTCCACAGAGAGGGCCCGGCTTCTTGAAATTCCCCGTAAACTCCCTCCCTGGCGCTCTGCGACCCGCTCTGAATAAAGAGCGGGCTCGCATACCATTTCCCACGGAAAAGTTCAATCTGATGACTTTGAACATTTTATACATTATCAAAAGGATGAAACATGTGTTTTAACATTCAAAAACTTGCTTTCAAAACACAATTTTATGTATAGTCTAAAAGTAATGGCAGATGAATAATGGAATATAAGTGTTAGATACCCTTTAAAAAAAACATGTAAAAGCATTTCTGAAATATAATGTGGCTAAACATTTTTACAGCTCAATATAATAGGAAAACAATCATTATGCTGGGTTATGATTAACTGCAGATTAACATTCAATGTTTCATAAACGGGGCAATGTATGTTAGTGTATTGTATAATGGTGCATACAGTGCATGTAGCAGAGTCCATAATCATGTCATACACAAGGTTTTATAAATTGCAGACGTGACACCATACATGATGACTACGGTATAGATTTATTTTTAATGAGTGGTTCTCTGGGAGATGCGTGCGTCCGCAGGTGAAATAATTGTCAGTTGGGAGATATTGTGCACGTGCAAATTCCTGCAGGACTATTCCTAACTTGCATTGTCCCCTCTATTCATGCGCTCTCTGTAAGGTAATGTCATTCGGCTTTCATGACTTCCTACTGCGTTCGTTATAAATTAACCCACTTTTCTTTTTTTTTTACCCCCGACTGGAAACTGATTACACACACAGAATCTGTGTGGGAGTGTGCGTAACCTGAATGGAGTTCGCATTATATAAAGAAGAAAAATCTTCTTTTAAACATTAATGCTGTCTTGGAATATGCCTTTACTCTTTTATTGCTATCTTCAGGCTGAGTATAATCATGATTAAAGATGAGCTAAGGTACCAAAGTAGAGCCCACTGTGTGATATACTTTACGGGCTACACAGCGGGTGCTGCACCAAAGAAAGTTTTTTTTTTTAAACTGATGACGAGAGGAAGCGAAAGTCTGCCAAAAACCTTTTTGGCAGCTGCACTGCTTAAGTACCTGTCTCCCCTTTACAATGCCAATTTACTCACATTGGCTCTAATCAAACTGGACTGCTGATTAGCTGAAAACAGATTGTGGCCCCATATCTTGTCCTGTTACCCGACCGAGGGCGCTGACAGCAGAGAGCACAAGGCTCAAGCTCATTTGCTGATTTTTCTCCATCCGCACAGTCGCTCTTTAACCCCCGGCCTGTTAAATTGGCACGGGGGGGAAAGGCAAATCTCCAGAGGGGTCTTTGCCAAACCTTGGAGGTAGAGCTCCGGTCTCACTGGACCCTGTCCGCCTGTCAGAGAGCCGAGCCTCGCTCTCTTTTATCTTTTTCTTGGGGATTTCCGAGAGATGGGATCCTTCAACCAAAACGGCTGAGATCGGCTGGAGGTTTATTAAGGGGGCTCTTTCCCCGTGGAGGGACTTCCACATAGACTTCAGGTAACTCGAGGTTTGATCCTCAACCAATAAATCAAGGGAGGTTTTTCACACAGCGCCTCTTCATCAAATAACAATTATAAACACTCAAGTCAACTAACTTCCCGGGGTCGACCTGCAAATCTGAACCCCTTTGCGTGAGTCTTCTTTGTGATCGGACGACTGAAATGAGCCTCAACCTCAAACCTCAACTGGCTTCTTTCAAAGACTTCTCACCGTGCATGTGCCCAGCCACCCGACAAGGGGAGCTACTTTCAGCCACTTCCATCCGCATATTTTGGTTATTCACTCACTACCCAGAGCTCAAGCGAGGAGAGGAACGTACCGTATAGTGACCGACAAGTTCACAGTGATATGTACAAGGCACGCGTAACTCATGTGCTGCAACCTCTGCTTGAGGGGGAAAAAGATGATCTGTAGTCTGGTGGTACACTTCTGTGTCTCCTGGATTTTTTTTTTTGCCCCCCTCTTCAGTGTGTTTAGCTTTTCTCCCCAGGATGGAGATGAGTGACGACCATGGCGGGTCATTGTGATGCTGATTCCCGGGAACTTAAAACGTTTAATTTGCTCCACCTCGGCTGCATTTGAGGTGTGTGTGCCTTCTTACTTCTGAAGTGCTCCTGTGGGGGCAGCCAAGCCAAAAAGGAGGGGGAGCCACAAGTTTCCATCAGATTACCACATCGACCCGCCTCGGAGGTGCCGACCCGCATCTCTGCTTCCATTAACCTGTACGCTGTAGGTCACAGCCCAAAGAGGGAATGTGATGTAGATGTAATCCTCAGGTCAGCAACGTCTAATCTCACTTTAATTGAATGGGATTGTGGCCGATTTTATTTATTTAAGATGTTCTAACAAGTAGGTGCTTATTCTGCATTTCTGTACAGATACTTAATAGTGTACTTTAAGAGCATCTGGGCTCCTGTTTTTGTTTGTTTTTACACTAAAGGCATTTCATGCAAGGCCCTGTAGCACTCCAAGAATGTACAAAAATCAATACTGAACTCACCACTGAAGGAATTTTGAGGCGAAACGTGTACTCCGGTCCTTATCAGGACTCAGACAGCAGAGCTCTGGATCAATTTCGGGTGATTTATGTCTCTCTTTTTTGGGGGGAAACCAGATCCGAGGAGATTACAATAGTCAAGCCCGCTGGTGATAAAGCATGCAGCCTCCGTGCACTGTTCTCAGACAGAAAGAGCTACACTGTGGCAGCATACTGTTTTTCAGATGAGCAAACAACTCAAAGCATTGTCCACGAAAATGATTCATGTGAAGCAATTTGCTGGGTCAACACCGCTTTTCTTTAAAAAAAAACAAAGCATTCTGTAGCGCAGTAACAGAGCAGCGGCCTGCTGGAGTAAATTATTCAAAGAAGAGAAGAGTCATGCAGATTACAAAATACAGATTAATAAACCACTAAAGAATACGAAGATGGACGGATGGATGGATGGACTGCTCTCGCTTGAAAACAACTGACTCGATTCCAAACAAAAAGAGCACTTACCTTGGCGTGGACGGCGTAGGAGGCCAGCAGCACGGAGGCCTCGGGTGGACAGTGAATATCTTCCTCGAGGATCTTCTTCTTCACCTGAGAATACGTTTTCAGAATGTAAATGTGCCATTTAGTTGTTTGTTAAATCAGCGGAGGAGCTTTTCACAGTTGTTGGAAGAAAAAAACGTATTCACTCTTAATCAATTACTGTTTCACGGTTATATTAACAATCATATGTTCTGTTTATGAATCATATACTGTGTAAAGGCTTGTGGCTTCTCATTTGACCTACTTTCCTGTTAAAACACACGTATGCTGTTCAAGTGACCTTCTGGTAGTCATGAGACATGCTTACATGTCTCTGTTTGAAGAACACGGTGTTCCTTGTTATCATGTGACCACGTCGATGCAAGGTAACCTGAAGACGTCATGAGAGCTTCTGTGATCGTGTCATTAATGTATTTTAGAGGTAACTCTCAGTCCAGGATACGCAACTCACATATCATGTTGTGTAATTCTGTCTCTGCTCCTCTTTGCAAAGATTAAATGTCCTGATCAATGATTTTACCACCAGGTGTCGGGTACATTTTTCTATCGACTATTAAACGGCATAACACCCCCTGGTTGGGGGTTTTAGGGAGAAAACTGTCATTTAAATCAGGACGTCTGCTCCTTGTCTTCCGTTTGAGTATTACGTCTCCTTTTGTATTGATTTTTCCCACGAGTGGAGCAAAAAAGTGATTCCTGTGAGACAAGGGGCCTGAATGGGATTGACAGGTGATCACACTGGAATCAAACACAATGGGAAGAAAGAAGAAAAAAAAGAGAAGAGTGTCGGTGCCGGGTGGAACACGACCTTCTGACGACTGTGCTTCTCACTGCCAGAACTTCAATTCCCCGGATTCTACTTTAACAAATACAGGACCCCGACACAGCTAAACGCAAGTAGCCACAAAGTCAAGTTATTATGGGAGTGAATAAATGTCCAGAACTGCTACAGTACACGGGCACATTTTAGAGAAGTCTGGAAACTGTGCAAACTATGCCAAATAAATATTGCAACGGTTAAGTTTCATAGCCACACAGGGACTTATTAGACACCGAAGCAGGAACTCTGCACCTAGGCCAACGGTATTTCATGTGATCATTAAGCCGCTCCGCGAAGATCTGCTCGCTAGTCAGCCGAGTATAATGACACGAGTCCTACAAAGCGTAGTTACAGAGCGCCGCCCATTTTCATAATTCATGTTTTGTTTCTTTATGTCTGCGCCTCCAGCTACATAGCTGATTCTGTGTGTGAATAAACTCCAGCTAGCGAGAGTGGCAGCTTCGTGGTTTAGTTCTCCGCCGTAGAGCTTCAGGAAAGAGATTGTTTTTATGTTTACAAGTGTTGACTTCACCGTCGTGGATCCGTAGTAATACCATGCATTCTTTAAAAATGGCTTGTAAGCCCCTTTAACAAGCTTCCCCCGGATTAACGTGCCGCGTCTCGTCAGGTGTCACCCCCCAGCTCCGTCACCTGTCAAAGGAATTGAATCGCAAACCTTCCCAACTGCATGAGAGAGAGTGTGAGGTGCGAACGGCGCTTCAGCCGCAGTGGGCAATTTAGTGCCTTAAGCCTTCATCATTTGCAAAGCCGCAAAATGCCGTCTACTCGTGTTTTGAACTAACCCCCGAGGTGCGGAGCCAGGAGGTGACAGCCTCGAGCGCTGAGAGGAATCTGGTTTACAAATGAGGGCGGCGGAGGCGGCGTCGCAGAAATTGCAGGCCGGGGTGACGAAGACGCGCATGTGTCCGTCCGTGAGACTGTGTGTGTGTGTGTATGTGTGTTGGTATCCGGGTCGCTGATCATTTCTGATAAGCACTAATCCAGCTGTCATGCCTGTGACACTATCTGACTGCCTGCTCCCGACATTATGGGAATTAATGAGAGCAAAGTAATGGGGGAGACGGGCGAGGCCAGGCCCGACGCATTTGTATTCTTCTCCCCTTGCAGCCGGCTGCCGCTTTAACTGTGGAGTAATTTGTCGGCTCCAGCCTTTGTTTCTTTTTCCAGCAAGGTTTTCCTCCACTGAAATAAATAAATCGCCTCGACTATCTCTAAACGGATTAGGGACACAGAGAGACTTTTTATATGCCTTAAGTAGATAAGTGGCTCCATCCAAATGTTGAGGAGCACAAGCACGCTGCCGTCTCGAGCCATATAACTAAACCAGCACAACGGGCGTCGAATGCTATGGGGGATGAGCGTCCCATGGAGAATATGTCATTAACCGGGCCAATAACTGAGCCCGTAAAGCCTAATTGGTAATTGATGAATGTGGCTGGCAGCGTTGGACGAGGGGAGCACAATAACAAATCTCATTTCTTGGGAGGAGGAAACTGTGCGGCGGGCTCCACAGGAAGTCCCCGGAGAGTCTTAAGTGGAGAGAAAGCGGTATCTGCGGTAATATGTCGTGCAATGATTCCACAAGGCTGCACACAATCGGACAGTTGGAAAAAAGTGTGCGCTCTGCTCAGCAACTTGTCAGCAACTCTGTGGACGCGTGCCCCCTGCTGGCACCGGATCAGAGGAGCGAGGAAGCCGCAGCCTCCAAATGCCTGGTGTGCAACGGGGAAAGGGATCTCCCTAAATTGACAGAGCAATTTAAAAGCTTTTAAGTGTTAAAGATCTAACACACCTAGATATATATATATATATATCTTCTTTTTTTTTAAAGCTCAATTTTAACGCATCTCGTTCCTCAGAAAGATGACACCCCACTTTATAAGATTTATTTTCTTCTTCTTCTTCTTCTTTTAAAGTCATGAGCACAGCGTCCCTCTGGGAAGATTACGATCAAAGAAAGAGAGGCTTTGAAAAAAGAAATGTCTGGAGCCACTAGTTAGACACGAGGCAGGAATCCACAGCCTCTTCTTTAAGAGGCATGTTGGATTTCAGGTTTACCTGGAAGCCTTGCTGCAATTTCAACTTTGAGAAAAGAAGAGAATGTATCAGTCAGAACCTTCTCACGAGGCTTTTACGGCGTGACCGGACCACAACGCGGTAAGTAGTGAACAGCATATCCACTGCTTACACACTGAATCATTTTCAATCTGATTTACCTCAAAAAATAAGCCCAAATACAAAACAGCAGGTTTCCGTTAATGTACAGTTTACCTGTTGGAAGAAGAGATGCTGTGTGATATCTTGCACTAGCTCCTCCTCAGCATTTTCAGGGTAAAACTTGGCCAGGAAGTGGAGGGTGATTGGTTCCTCTTTTGGCACCTCCTGATCCAGAACCTGCGGAAACCAAAGGAATCGACATGGAGCCGTGCGTTCCCCTTTTCCCTTTTTCTTTATCTGCGACGTCCACGCGCCTCGTGGCCCGGCAGCTCCAGACCATTACAACGCCCGGATAATCACTCACCTTCTTTTCCATTTTCAGCCAAGCCACCGTGTCCTTGACGTCGTACCGGAGCCCGAAGAACCACGTCTCCCTCAGTCCCAGAGTCCGGCACACCAAGTTGAAAAGGTCTTTTCCTTTCCACTTGACCTGAAACATGACACATTTTAGTCTTGCACATTTTTCTTAGGAGAGAAAAAAAATAAAATATGAATTACCAGAATTTGTTTATGCAGCGTACCAAACAAATTTAAATAAATAAACACTATGCAAATTCAGCTTGTTAGAGTTAAATAATGACTGGCTGTCCCTAAAGTACATGAATAAGCAAGAGAACAGAAGCACTTAATGTATTATAAGGGTAGATATTGACAGCCATTCATACGACACTGCATCTACAGAATGCGTTTCCATCGTGACTCTGGTTCAAAGCGGGGAGCCGTACATTCCCCCTCATAAGAGGTGTGAGGCGCTCTTTAGATTTAGATAGCTTTCATCTCAAGCCTCTGGGCTGACTCTGGGTGCAAGCTTCTGTCAAGTGCATTCAAGGTTAGCGTGAGGAAACCCAGTTTAAAAAATAAAAAACTGCTAGAAATTAGGAAATCAGCTGCACCGGGGCCAATTAAAAACTCTCACGGCTGAGTAAACACGTTGTCTGTATGACCAATACCCGTTAAATGCTATTTACAAAAAATATAAACCCCGTGAGTGATGTAATTACCGTCCGAGCACGGAAAATAGAAACCTGCAACTAACATTATGCTGCTCTGTGTAATTACCATCTGCAAACTTTGGTGGGGGTTCCTCCCCTTTAAACACAGAGGTGGTGCCTGAGAGTCCTTTTTGATGCCTTTTTATAGTTCTGGTATATTATCAACCAAATCATATGCTCAACCACGCAAAAGAAAAAACACTGCAAGGAGGCCAAAAATACATACTGAGGCCAGCATTCACCAGTGTGTCCGTTTAGATTCAGCAGCATTGCAGCAAGTCAGAAACTGCATTGAGCTCAAAATGTGCATGAATCCTCTGCTGCATAAGACAAGAGACACATTAGAACAGACGTGGTCTGTAGAATAAACCCCACTGGGCTTTTGGTCCAGTCGGTTGCTGCCATCTAGCGTCGAAAAGTGAAACCTTCACATTTTGTTCTTGATGAGCCATCATCACTGTCGCCCAGATAAAGTCTGGAAACTACTGAGTCCAGTTGTCGTTGCATGTTAATAACTCAGCATACATGTGTAGTTGCATTGCAAATGCATGGTCAATTTGGCAACACAGCCAGTGGGACAACTTAGAAAGCACTTTGTGTGGTGGTGGTGGTGACGGGCAGGTAAACATGATGGTTAAAGTTGAATGAAATCGTGCTCAGTTTTCTGAAACACACACTCACCTCGCAGCTGAACTCCATGTGTGACTCCGCCGTGCAGATCCTGACGCTGAAGCTCCTCGGTTGTTTTCTCATCAGCGAGTTGAAGCCCAGTTTCGCCGCTAAAGCACTCGCCATGGCGAACGGCTGACAACGCTACTTCTTCAGAGTCGTGACTTTTCTGCAAAAAAACTGCCACGGCATTGTGCACGTATCAAAAAACTCTGTCGTAAACAGCAGAAGGGTCGTTTGTGGGGACCATACGTCTTGCTTAGCTTCCCTGAAAGATAAGCAGCGCCGTGCATGTGACTGTCCAGCTTTACGGCAGCTCGCTCGGCTATGAATGGATAGAAGAGATGCTTCAAAACAAGTTCAATTAAAGTGTGCACGCGGCGTTCACTGACATGTTCTTAGTTTGGGAATGTCACACACACGCTGAATGTTTTATGGTCGTTTTGTTGTTGTTGTAATATCACGTTACCTACTAAACAAAACGTGTGCATGTGGAATGAGTTGATAAACACAACGCACCGTCCCGAAGTCGCTGCTAACGCAAAGCTAACAGGTTAAATAGAAACTACGTGAGCCGACTAACCTGATGTGACGTTACATATGTCAATTTAAACTTATCTTGCGCGAAAGAAAAGTTGCGCGCCTATACTCCGATGAATTTGTTAACGCTCTCAGCTACGCGTCCAAGGCAATTATCAATCCACAATATCGCCTCCGGACAGTTCAACACACTTGGGTCGCTGCACGTAAACTCCGCTGAAGGAGCGCTGGCTACCTGCTGCTCAGCGTCTGTTGTCCGAGAAGCAATGCTGCGTTCAGGAGCCGTCCGGAATGTTGTAATAACGTCGTAGCGCACGTTAACGACTTTGCGAAGGACAATTAACTTCTTCTGGTCTTTTGTCTGAGATTATAATACTATATATAGGTAGGTTAATAATGATGTTAAAATGTTTTACCTGAATTATCATATCATTATAGCGTTAAATGTGTGTAGCCTTTATCACAAATTATTTACCTGGTGTGTTTCTCTCCCAGCCCAAATGGGCCATTGTGCACTGATGTAAACAAATAAACAAATCTAAGTGTAAAACAAATCAAGTTCTAGGGTGATATTGTTTTTAGCGCTAAAATGATTAGTCGCCAGAACCTTAATGTGTAATTAGTCGATTAATCGATGAATAGTTACCCGACAGAAACTTAATTTGCAACTATTTTATTTATTTATTTTCAAGAAAAAAAGCCAAAACATTCCCTAGTTTTAGAGAAGAGTGATAATTAGTCAGAATTTGCTGCTTTTCTTCGTCAATCTGAACATCCTTCTGTTTTGGAGTGTTGGTCAGGCAAACATGCAAATTGATGATGTCACCTTTGGTTTTAGGAAATTGAGATGGCCATTTTTCACAATTTTCGGACATTTTAGAATCATTTGGCCTAAATATTTCACAGAGGATGTAATTGACAGATTATTCGATCATGAAAATATTAGTAAATTGCATGCCTAATTTGTTCTTTTGAAATCCCAAATAAAAAATTGGGATTTCATATATATATAAATATATATAAATATATATACACACACACACACACACACACACACATATATGTATGTGGCGGGCCATGGATTTTCTACCTGCGTTTCAGTGGATCAGCTGTTTAACACTATATGTAATTATAATACAAAATAATTATATATATATATATATATATATATATATATATATATATATATATATATATATATATGTGTATGATGTATATATACATACATATATGTGTGTATGTATGTACATGTATATATGTTATAGTGTATCCGAGGCGCATGAAGGAGCATGAAGGTAGCATAGCTTTCCTTGACCGAACAACCAATCACAATGCACAACACCTCCTTCGCCCCGCCCCTAGCCATGCCCCCTGCGCCATAAGTGGGCGGCGCCTGAGCAATGAGGTAATCGGGGTAAACAGTAAAGATGGCGACTTCTGTAGCCGGAGAGGGGCAACAAAGTCTAAATGGGATTATTTCCGACTCGCAAATCAAAAAACTGACGGACCTGCCGACCGAGTTACTCGAACACATCCTGTGCTTCGCCGTCCTCAAACACGTCGACATTTGCAACGTCTCCTGCTGCTGCAAGCGGCTACACGACGTCTGCCATGGAAGGGGGAAGGTCTGGGGACACCAGTACAAACTAAGGTGCTGCGCGTTATTTTTCCTGTGGTATTTCGTCGGAGTTGTGGCCTCTGGTGGCTTTTCACCACTATCTACCAAACCTCGTCTGCCTGCCCTTTATTATGCGTCTTGTTTAGAGCCCATAAATCGCTCTACGTTAATCAAAGATGGGTTCCTTTTACTGCGAACTCGCAGGCAGCTGTCAGACGTTGCCAATCTGCTGATGCACCAAGTGCATCATCAGCCAGGCCAGGCCAGCCGCACAGCTTCTCCTCCTGCAGACCACTGGGGATTTTGTCGATCTCTGCGCTTAAATCTTTAACAAGTTTCAATTAAATGTTGTATTATCCCACCCAAAAAATGAATTTGTGTGACCTTGAATGCCTACATGTAGCCTGTGTGCTGCAGGAGGGTGAAGCTCATGCCAAAAAAAAAAAGAAGCTCAGCCCTCCATGCTGACTTACTTGGCTGTTACTCTCCTGATTCTTTGTGCAAATAGAGAAACCACGTCTGCAGCAGGAGGATGCACGGTGTCACAGTCATGTCATATGCTGCCTAACTAACTTTGAGCGCTGTCATCAACAGATGGCCGAGGCTGCAGATGTTTTACCGTCAGAACGAGTGCTGTGACTGGCTCCGAGAATACAAGACACGCCATCGGGTTGGCATACAAATACGAAGGACCGTGGAATCGATCTCAAAGAGATTCTTCACAGAAGTCGTAAGTAATCCCTTATTTATTTATTTATTTATTATCAAAAATACATTGCCATCGTGACTGTGTTTACATTAGGCTTGGCTTGATACATTAATCAGATGTTTGTGCAAGAAAATGGGAGCTTTCGATGTTCCAAACTAACCCAGAGATCTGTGACCCAGCCGTGCGTCGGCCAGGTGCTGGGAGACAGCTTTGCAGAGATCGAGTCACTCGGGATGCCGGAGCACTTCTGCGAAGACGAGCTCCTCTTCATACTCAACTCTGACAAGAGGTGGGCGCGGCGGTGTGCAACGCACTGCAAAACGCCAACACTTGCCACACACGCCAACACACACACACACACGGCATGTTTTTGCAATCGTTAATGGGTTTGGGTGTTGGGTCGTGTTGATCCTGATTCATGAAGATCCTGCCCTTTAACGTCTCGTTCTCTCTCTCTCCCGTTTTGTGCCCATCCTTAGGAAAAGCTTGACCTTGAAGTACTATGCAAAGAAAATCCTTTACTTCCTAAGACAACAGAACATCCTGAGGAGTTTGAAGACCTTCATGGAGCAGCCTGCAGATCAGCAGTCATCTCTGGAGGGTGAGGCGTGAATACGAACAGCTCAAGTTGCACACTCTGCCTCTGTTTAGCTTAAATGTCTACTTACACCAGGTGTATGTTTTTGCTACTTAGGGATTAGCTAAATAACGGCGTCACAGATTCCCATTTACATTTTTAAATGTTTTTAAGTTTTTATTTGTTCAAATAATTAATGCAGGCAGCATCTATTCTGCCTCCCCTCTCTTGGTCTTGTCTGCCCCTGTAGGTGCTATACTGGTTGATCAGTATTGTAACCCCCTGGCTGATGTAACACTGAACAGCATATCAGCACAGCTGGATGAGATTGCAGAAAAAGTGAAGAAGATGCTGAAAATCAAGAACCCCTCTCACCCCAGCCTGCGCATTGCCCAAGGTGGGCTTTCAAAATTAGAAAAACTATATTTATTTATTTATTTATTATGGGCACTTAAAGTCCAGAGGCATGGACTTCAATTCCCAGTAAATATTTGAAGAACAAAAATCAATACCCTTATATTTGTTCAAATGTTTCCTTTATAAAGTGTCTTCTCCTGTGTCTTCTGTAGGTGACGGTTCAGTCGTAGAGGACTTCGAGCTCCAGAGGCAGGTGGTGTCCGCCCTGAACTCTGTCTTGTATGAGCAGCTTCAGTACAAAGGCAACGAGTTTGACTACTACAACCCTCTCAACTCTTACATCCACCAGGTAGATCGTCCATGAAATAATGAAAATGTTTCAGGTTGCACACTTTTCAATCATTTCTCAGCTTTTTTTTAATTTTTTTTAATTTTAGATTTCTTTTAAAAACTTTTTACTGAACTGACCTTTTCCATTTAGGTGCTACTACGCCGTACAGGCATTCCCATAAGCCTCTCTGTCCTCTACATGAATTTAGCCCGAAAGCTGGGGGTTCAGCTGGAACCTGTCAACTTTCCGAATCACTTCCTGCTGCGCTGGTGCCAAAAACCCAGAGGGTACGTTTAAAAAAAGAAACGCTCTCTAGTTCCTCTAAATGTTGTCTTTTAAGAGTTTGAGCTGTCTCTCACACGGCTCATGATTTCAGGGGGAGAGCAGAGCGTGAAGGATTTAGTTAACTCACAGGACTGTTTTCCTTTCAATCGCATCCATTTGACAAACTTTAAAATGCTTTAAAACAATATGGGGCTCTGCACAGAACTGGTCTCCCACACAGCTGTACAGAGGATGACCTGCTGCTGTCATCAGTCATTACACATTACATTGTGTCTTATTAGCAATCTTTATTAAATCTAATTCTGCTTGTCAATCTCCATCCTTATCAGACCCTGGTTCCCATTCCTGTCCTATTATTTATGTATGTATTAATCTGACACCGGTGTCTGATCGGCACTATGTATCATCTGACACCCAAAGCCTGTGTGGGCACTTAAAAAGTCGTATTGGTGCATCTCTATTTTTAAGCATGTTTTCATTAGTGTATAATCACCCGGAATATACAAATTGTTGGATTTGTATGACCTTTTATAGAATGAGGTAGTTCTCATCGCACACGGGCTAACTTTCAGTTGGTTGCTATTTGCAACCTCACTGTTCGATGCTGGAAAATCCTCCTCGCTATACCTCTGAGACCCGGTTTGTGACCGATTTCTGCTAAATGCATTTACATGAAAGCTTTGCTCAACTTTGCCCCGGCAGGAGTGAGGACATCTATGACTTTGTCTACATCGATGCCTTTGGTAAAGGCAAACAGCTGACCGCCAAGGAGTGCGAGTACCTCATTGGCCACCAGGTGACGGCAGATTACTACAGCGCCATCAGCACCACCGAGGTGCTGCTCAGGATGGTGGGGAACCTGCTCAACATCGGCAAACGAGGGTAAGAGAACCTGGACACCCGGCTGTCGCTGCCGACTCTTCTGCTTGTGATGCGTTTTTAATGTGAACAAATGCCTCTACCTGCACTGTGTGGTTCCTTTTCAGGGAGGGCAATGAGAAATCCTACCAGCTGTTGAGAGACTCTCTGGACCTCTACCTCACTATAAACCCAGATAATGTGCAGTACCTGCTGCTGCAGGCACGCCTCTACTTCCATCTGGGCATCTGGCCAGAAAAGGTCCGAACACACACCTTTTTTAATACTCTAATAAGATTGAATTCAATCAAATATGAACTATCTTTCAGTATGAAGCACTTATTGTTCAGGCCATAGTTCACATCAACTAACCGCATTGTCCTCTCTTCCAGGTGCTAGACATCCTGCAGCACATTCAGGCGCTGGATCCCTCCCAGCACGGGGCGGTGGGTTACCTGGTGCAGCACACGCTGGAGCACATCCAGCACAAGAAGCATCCCGTCACGCCCGAGGTGAAGAAGCGCAGCGTGCCAGAACACCTGGAGGTCCAGTACTCGGTCGGCCTCATCATGAAACACAAGAGGTGGGTCTCGCGGCCGTCCCTTTGCTCTCCGTTAGCGCGCCTCATCACGACCGTCTCACAGTGTGTCACTGTCCCGTTCCATCTTTCCTCCACCAGGTCGGGATACAACTGTGTGATCTACGGCTGGGACCCAAAGTGCACCATGAGTCAGGAGTGGATCACCACCATGAGGGTCCACCAGCTGTCCAACGGGGCCAACCAGCCTTTCTACAACGTCCTCGTGCAGGACGGGACGTGTCGCTACGCAGCACAAGGTATGGATCCTGGACACCAGTATGGCGACGGAAACTATCCTCATGGTGAGGAAGTGTTTACCGGTTATATGGTGATTTGATGAAATTAAAAAGGGGAGCAAAAAAATCCTGACATGTATACGTTTTGATAAATGTCCTTGGGAAGGAATGTATCATTGCACCCTCTAACTACTAATAAATCAAGTGAAATGGCCAGACACAGACAAATAAATCATGGTTTGCAAAAGGGCATAGCCAGAATGCATTTATGAGGCCAAAAAAAACCAATGCTATGCATGCCTACTTTATGTACATAGTTTTGCGAGTTATTAAGGGGGGGAAATGCAGAAAGAATAACAAATTGCAACATATAACAAACAGATATTTTTATCTAACTAAAATAAACATAAAAAGGAAACCGCCCGCTGATAAGACGAGAGGAAGTCGGCAACACAAACGAACAATGTCGAACTTCTACGTTCTCATAGAAGCACGTGGACAAACTGCTCCATGGAGGAAACTAAGCGAATCTATTCTAACGGCAGACGGGACGACTAAAGAAATCCCTGTCATATGTACTCGCACGTCAGTCTGTGGCTTGTTGGACATGATAGAAGCTTTATGTTTAACTTAATGAACCACATGAGACTCAATGATGTCATGTTAGTTTGTGTGAAGTTCATACTGTCTGTGTCGACTACTTCTGGACCAATATATGCAGACTACTGCATTAATACAGAGTCTTAGCATTAATACGTTAGTGAGTGGGAATGAATAACACTTTAGTGATCCTGCATGACAACCTTTTGTACATTTTGCCCACTAAAGAAAAGCTCCTCCCCGATAGCCTGACTCCGATTAACCCTTGCCCTTACTGGCTCGGTCTGCTGATGCTGCCGAGACACATCTTTCATTGTTTGTACGTCTTATCTTTGCCCTCTCCACCACCTCAACATTCACCTGCAGACTCCGCTCCCTGCGAACCCTGAAGGGAATTTGCATCGATCGGCTCGCATGCGCCGCTCCGTCTGCTTCGCGGGAAGCGAGAAGACGTGAAGCTGCGATGCCGAAATACAAAACATTTGGCGCTTTCTTAATAAACTAAATATGTTGATATGTGAGTCCTGTATGTATATTCATTAATGGATAAGACTGTTTTGTATGAATTCCCTCTTTCTTCAACTCAACTAGTTTATACAATGTGGGTTATCTTATGGACATCGTCTCTAATCCGGGTGCCACTTGTTCGTCGTTGTTCCCTTTTTAGAGAACCTGGAGCCCCACTCGGCGCCCCTGGAGATCGGCCACCCGGAGGTGGGACGCTACTTCTCCGAGTTTGCCAACAACTACTACTTTGCCAACGAAGAACTGCAGACGCGGTACCCGGAGGACATTGTTGAAACTCTGGGCACGGTGCAGGAGCTTTACCACAGACTCACACCTGGCCTCGGGGACCAGGACCAGGCTTCTGCCACGGACCAAAACAACCGCTGAGCCATGCCCCGTGTAGCAGCGCCGCTGTGTCAGGACCCGGGCTAACCGATCACCGGTTGCCCATTCTCCATCCACAGTCCACTTAGCTGTTGCTTTGTTGCACATACTCAAGACCAGGGACGTGTGTGTGTAACAGAACTTTTTTTTTTTTTGTTAAAAGAAAAAAAACGGCCGGTATACAGTATTTGCAGAAACTGAACGGAATTGGTGAAGAAAGAAATGATTCACACATGTATGATTTCGTACCACAGTCGGGCTCCTGTGCTGATCAGGAAAGAAATATCTGAAAAACATGCAGCGACGGTTGTTTCTGTTTCGATACACACGTCTGATACCACAGTGTATTTGTTGGGAAAACAGAGCTCGAACTATAAAGTGATGCGGCCTAGACGATGGTCATCGTCATCATCCAGGATCCTCAAATGCAGTTGAGTTTGAAGAAGGAGGAAAAAAAAAAATGCATGGAAACCCAAAATAATGCATAAATATTCAGCTTGAAGAAGAAATAAAAGAATGTAGACTTGAAGTACACAGTTAAGTGGACGAGTAAATTCAGGATGGGTATCCAGGTGTAAATCTTCCTTTACCTAAAACCAAGGAATGCTCCTTTGACCCAGAGCTCCCCGACTCTTGACCCCAACTCCCTGCACCCAGCACCAGTCAAATAAGCCCCAGCATATAGTCCAACCTCCCGAGTTAGTGCCATACAGAAGACACTTTGTAAATTGACTCCTACTTTTACCTCCCTATCTTTTAATCACGTTTCATGCACTTACGGAAGTTAAACTTTCACGTTTGTAGATTATCTTGTTTATTTTGTTGTTTTTCCTGTATATTTACAAGTGAAACATGTCATGGCTCATTAGTGTTGTTGAGCCGTTAATGGTTGAAACAAAAGAAGAACCAATAGCATCCCAGTTGACTTGAAACCGAAATGACTCTCCGCTACGAGGAACCTACAAAAACAAATAAAGCGTTTCAAGTTTTAATCCAGCTTGTCGCTGATTTATTTTTGCTGAGCTCCATTATCATATTCCTTTCTTTACTCGTGTAATGCACAGTACTAATCGTGTTTTTACTGCAGAGAAGTGACAAGAAACCGGAAGACTGCATGTTATTTATCCGAGACAGTGCTCTAAGTGGGGTGGTTTAAACAGGAGGGATTCAAATATAAAGAAATATTATTTAAGAGTTTTCTCAATCAGCTCTTTTGATTTACAGACTGTGAGTTTTACAGGGCGCACGTTTTCAGAATAATTAAATGTTTGAGGTGAAAGTTATCTGTAATAGTTATGGTCGAAAATTGCTTAATTTAAAGTAAAAGGAAAAACATCAGATTTTGTTGGAGGACGTCCACCCCCATTATCTCTCCTAAACGTGTGCGTCAGAAGAGTACTGGTGGCAATGGTTCCCCCCCCCACACACACACACCACCACCTCTTACTTTACGCACTGGCTGCATGGATTTAGGACCCTGAGGATGCCAAATGTTTCCTGGACGCAGCAGCAGCGGCAGCAGCAGAAAAGTTGAGCCAGTCCGACCAGGTTTCGCGCACGCACGCACGCACGCGCCGGTGGATTCGCAGCGATGGGAGCTTCGCAGACGCGCTCCGAGGACAGGCACCCGCACCAGGACCTGGCGGATAAAACAGGATGTAAGTAGTAAACAAACAAAAAAGAAAACTTCTATATCAAGGCTGTTTTAGAAGTGCTGAATCTGTGTTGAAAGCTGGTGTTCCATCGTTCAGTTTCGAGGTGTAAAAGTCTGGCGGCAGTGATGCCTTTGGGTCGTCCAGGAAATAAAAGATGCTTTCTTTTTACGATTATTAATATGTAGAAAGTCAAATGCTGCTGGGATCAGTGCACGAGGTGAAATCATACCACGTAAACGCCGCCCGTTGAGCAAATACATGCATTGATTTAGCTTCAATTTGACTTGCGCTGGTTGCGTTTTTATATACCAGGTTATATATTTGATAAACTACACAGACGATCCATTCTATGAGATTGCTATCTTTGCTATGTTTATATCTGCAATCTGTCACTTCTTAGCTTTGCATGCAGGGAAATAAGAAGAATCCCCGGGTGCCATGAGTTGGTCAAACTGCTGTAAACATGCTGATCACGCAATTTATTTCTCGTCATAAACCTCTGTCTTCCTCCCATGAAACAAAAAGCAGACAGAAAGAGCAGAAGTGTGTAGATGTATTTTTAGAAAGGGCCAGGATTCTGACGTAAAGCCTTTGCATGCAGTGGCATGCAGAGTCTAAGCAGCAGGGATCAGCTTTTCATCCCAGACTGAGGCCAACTTTATTGACACTGCCTGGGTGAGACTTTGAACTATTTCATTGCCTTCATTTCCTCAAGGTGGGGCTTGGACCCCATTTCTCTTTTGTGTTTTAAAAAAAAAAAAAGTTTTTTTATGGTCTTGTATAAGATAAGATAAGATAAGATAATCCTTTATTAGTCCCGCAGTGGGGAAATTACAGGATTACAGCAGCCTTGCTCACAAGTGAATAAAAAGAATAATACAATAGAAACAAGTAATATAAATAAATATAAATGAGCAGTAAAACAGTAGAGAATATTAATATACAGACTGAATAGAAAAGTACTTAAACGTATTGCACGTAAATACACGTAATATACGTAATAATATTGGACCAGGTGAATGATAAAGTGACCAAGTTCAGTTCAAGTGTTCAGTTGTCAGAGTGGTCTACTGGGAGCTCAGCTGGTTGTGCAGCCTGACCGCAGCGGGAAGAAAAGACTTGCGGTACCTCTCCCTCAGACACCGGGGATGAATCAGCCGGTGACTGAAGGAGCTGTGCAGCGTGGCTTATCATGGACGAGAGCTTACTCATCATCCTCCTGTCCCCCACCACCTCCACGGTATCCAGAGGACGCCCCAGCACGCTGCTGGCCTTCTTTACCAGCTTGTCCAGTCTCCTCCTGTCAGCTGCCGTGATGCTGCTGCTCCAGAAGACCACTCCATAAAAGATGGCTGATGCCACCACAGAGTCAAAGAAGGTCTTCAGGAGTGCTCCCTGCACCCCAAAAGACCTCAGTCTCCTCAGCAAAAAGAGTCTGCTCTGTCCCTTTTTATAAAGTGCGTGTACGTGGTCGGACCAGTCCAGTTTGTTGTTCAAGTGGACACCCAGGTACTTATAAGATTTAACGATCTCAATGTCCAGTCCCTGGAAGCTCACCGGTACCGGAGGAGAGCGTTTACCCCGGCGGAAGTCCACCACCAGCTCCTTGGTCTTACTGGAGTTTATCTGGAGGCGGTTCCGCTGGCACCATCCTAAAAAGTCCTGGTTCAGTTCTCTGTATTCCCTGTCATCATCTGCGGAAATGAGGCCGACGATTGCAGAGTCGTCAGAGAACTTTTGCAGGTGGCAGTTGGCAGAGTTGTGGTTGAAGTCCGAGGTGTAAATGGAGACGTTGACATGGGTATGTTCTTGACACTGATGCAATGTGTCATTGCACTCACAAGTCCTGGTGGTGGAGCACCATAGCAACTGTCCTATTGTTGTTTTCTACTTTGCTAATTGCGCCATCATTGTACTTAATTGTGTGTTCCTGCTGATCCTTCACATGTGACAGAGACGCCGCCCACTCCGATCAACAAACTTGTTTCTGCATGAGGCTGTTGTCTGTTTCTACATATTCTTCACCCCACGCACACGGCAGCTAGAGTTGCTACTGAAAACACTACTGAAAAGAGGTCAAAATAAACACAACGAAACAATTGAAAATGCCAAACCCGTCTGCAGGAGGAGCCAGGTTGTGATGTGTAAACCTTTCAGTGTGTGGTATAGTCCACTCAGTGAGTTAATGATTCAAGGAACCCTTTGAAATGGCATAAAAAGACAATCTCAGCACAACAGGTGTTTGCTTTTCCATTAAACTTGATAGCAGATGGAGTCTTAGAGAGTACTTGATTAGATTAACCAAAAACATTTTAATCATGATCCAGTATATTATTGATTACACAATATTTTCACTCACTAAAATCTTCTGTTGAGTGTCGCGTTGGACGTCGCTACAAAACAATTGATGGCATTTACGAGGTGTGGAGTAATGATGGGTGTGGAGTAATGATGGGTGTTGGCATACTTTAATGTTGTTGTTTTTGCTTCTTTTCAGTTTCACTGGAACAAATCAAAAACCTTCACAAAAGATTCCAGCAGCTGAGTGGAAATGAAGAGACAATAAGGTAGTTAATAAAATAATAATACACCTCGTGGCAAAGCTCTGCTGGTGAGCTGCGTGTGGTTTTAATCGAAACCATTCAGCCGTTTCAGTTACCACTAAAGAGGAAATGCTACCTGCAGGGTGACTGGAGTGATGCATTGTGGGTATTTCTGGCACCACTGGCACCGACCCAAACGAGCAACATATGGTGACACGCGCCGGCTGAACTAATGCAAACGCAGACACATTAGGCAAATACAACATGTCGATGCATAAAGCACACAGCTGACACATGCTGTGCACACGCATGCTGTGCACACACACACACACACACACACTCACACACTCACACACTCTCACACTCATGTATAAACACACACTCACTCATATACAGTACAAACACACTCAAACAGTCAAAGTGGCATGGCTGTTAGTGATAGATCACAAGTTCCTTCCTTTTTAAAAGGAACACGTTTTATACATGACAGGTATTTATTCACAGTTTACCTTTTAGAAAAGTTACTGTTCATGTTACTTCCCATAAATAACGTCCAGTGTTATTGCAGCATGCTGCTACTGAAGTATCTGTTTTGTGATGATGGACTTTCTCTTGTCTCACTGCAGTAGAGAGCACTTGGACGCCATACCAGCGCTCGCCAACAACCCCATCAGAAAGCAAATTATTGATGCTTTCTTTGATAAAAGGTGAGTGCAGTCGTATTGCACCACACTCTTTCTGTCCCGCCCTGCAGCCACTTCAACTGATATTGGCGCTGCCGTGATTTTTCTTTTTTTTTCTTTCTGGCATGTATTCAAAAAAACTTTCAAAACCACATTCCTATTGTATGGTCTGTGAAAAGTAGGCTTAACTGTCTTTATTAACATTATCATTTTTCAACCAACTTGTATGATAAATATAAGATATCAGCCTTTATCTGCTGATAATATGATGGAAGACAACAACTGCAGAAACAAAAGCAGTAAATACTGTTTTATGATTATTTTCTTTTACGTGTTGAATAATAATTTCCAACGTTACTAAATTAGAGCCTAATTTGAGGCAGTAGTTTCACATTTTGGAAAATATGCTCATTGCCTTTCTTGCCCAGACTTGGATGAGAGGATTAATACCACTCTTATGCCTGTACATTAAATAAGAAGCAGGTGAGCGCTAAGACTGAAAACGAGGAGAGACAGCGAGCTAGCTAACCATAGCTGTTTTTGTTGTTGTTGTTGTTGTTGCCGTTTTAGTAAACAAGCAGTAACATGTATTAATGTTCAATACAAATGTGATTCAGATTGTTAAAAACAAAATGTGTAATCCACACCCTGACTAAAGGATACAACATCTAACTGGTGGATTTATGGTTGCAAAGAGACAGTTGTTGACATTGTAAAATCAGGCCAAACCACAATATGAACTGTCCGACAAACCAGCCGATTTTTGTTTACGCAAGTAATATCCACAAGGGACTAAATGCAAAAATCCTCTGGTTTCTTCCATCTGCGACCCAGGAACCAGCATCAGGACCAGGTGGGCTCCAGCGAGGAGATTGGCTTCGAGCAGTTCCTCATGGTCATGTCCCACTTCCGCCCTCCGACCTTGAAGACGACGGTGGAGGAGAAGGAAGAGATGAGGAAAGAGAAGCTTCGCTGTGAGTAACTAAGCTGTTAATAACAGTATTGGATGCAACTAGATATACCTGTGGTGAGATTCTCAGCTGTCGGTCTATGACGAAAGCGTCGGTCTCCTGAGTCTCCCTTTTGCGTGTGCCTCAATTACAAAATACCAGGAAAAAGGCACCGTTCATGTCAGTGGTGATGGAAAGATCGTGGCGGGGCATAGCTGCGTGTGTGACCACCGGATCCCTCACTGCACGTCAGCCGTCTCATCGGAGAGGCTTGTGGGTATTCTCGGCTCGGTTGGGAACGGGGCCAGAGCGAGCGGCAGCTTCGCAATCCCACCGGTCACAATGGCTGGGATCATTTGTCGCCACCAAATAAGCCTCAGATATCATAACACAATTAGATTATACTTTATAGTCTCTGTGGATTAATTCCAGGAGATATTTTCAGGATGAAGAAGTTTACATTTTAGGTTTGTCCTTGAGGCCCTGTTGTAGATATCTAGCCTAAGGGCCCCTTTCGGCACATTTAGGTATAGATGCTGAACTGATATTGTGCACATTCCTGAACAAATTTGTTTACTCAAATTAAAACAAATCCACTGGCACAGAATGAGGCCATGGTCTCCGGTGTTCCAGGTAGAATATAATTTGGGTATGTCCTCCAAAATGCTTCAGATGCTATTCAAACAAGTTAGTCACTTTGTTTCAAGTTGTTCCTCATCCATGCAGTTGGGACTGCCTTGACCTAACCCATATGATAGTGTTGTGCTGTACTTGATGGGTACATTAACCCTTTATCCCAGTTAGAGCCAATTTCGGCTCTAGGCTTTTTTTTCTTTTTCCCTGTGTTTGAGTCGTCGTAGGAACCCCAAATTAATTCCAATACTTGTGTTTATTGTATGTATTTGTTCAGCAACGTCTTGGGAAAAAAATGTATATCTGCAAAAAAAAAATCACTTTTAAAAGATATTTTGATCATAACTATGAACATCCATCAAGATTTCCCAAAAATGCCTCCTTGAGCGGTCACCGAGTTTTTCAAACTGTATTATGGTGCCCTAACAACAGCCCACATACTAATAAGACACCTTTTGGGAAAGATTAGGACCTAAAGAATCGGAATATGCACCACAATTCATACTAGAACACAGCATTTGGGTGTTAAAAGGACTTTCAATCAAAAAACTGTGTTGTTCGGTTCAAAAATTTAGTTTACGTAAATACTTAAACTTAACGGTTACTTGAATTATGTTTCACACCAGATGTCTCTTCTCACAAGGGTTGCGGTATTGTAGCAATTTAAATGAAGTTAAACAACAATGTGGTTCCGGAGATAAGATGTTGTTGTTTTTTGTCTGATAATAGGAGCAGGGGGATTTTCGCACCTTGTTTTTAAAGGGTTGAACACAAGATGCATCTGAAATGTGCAGAGTGGACGGTGCTAAATGTAGGTGGCAGGAGGGCAAGATTACGGGGATTAGTGCCAATTTCTGCCCTGGGTCGTCCGCGCAGGTAAATCTTGCAATGCATAACGTTACTTACTCGACTAATAGTAGCCACAGCCCTTTGCTCACGGTGCAAAATATCCGCCTTGGATAGAGTTGGATAGGAAAAGACAGTAGAGTTTTCTCTCTTGCTCCATTTCTCTTTTTATTTGTCGTTTAGAAGAATTACGACCCAAAATAGCATTGTGCAATATTGAGCTTTAAAAGAAGCATTTCCTGCAACCAGAAGCTCACATTTACTGTCAGTGTTTTAGATTGCTGAAATGATGTCGTGGTACTCTATTGTAGCCGTCCTCAATCGGTCAGTAATGCACGAGACCAAGAAATGTAGAAGAACTCACCAAGAAATGTCAAACTTCTCGGGCAAATGTTTGAACTGTAGTCACAGTTTTAATCCTAGTAGGCTGAAAATTGGCATGGAGGTCAAGTGTTAAGGTCTGCGTTTGTTTTCATGCCAATTGGCAAAAAAGTGGGTGTGGCAAAGAGAGGGACCTATAACGGAGAGTAACTACTAAACACATTCACGTACTGTGTAAAAGTGTAAAATCATTATTCAGGTAATTTATTCTTGCAAGAAGGAGCCGAGTTTCAAACCCCAGTCATCTTATGTTTCCAACTTGCTACTCGAAGGTCTTGCCTCTGCTGCTGTCCTTTTAGACTCTGTGTGAAAGACTTCCTGACAGGCGGTGGTGGAGGTTCAGCCCTGTTTGACCAAGCTCCCTCCAGATCTTCCTTTGAGATCAGGTCTTGAGTGTCTTTCTGTGGGGGCTTCTTGGTTCCAAAGTGTGTTATTCTTCACCTCGAGGTTCCCGCGAGAGGAAGACCACCTGGTGCTCCCCCGCAAGGCCCTAAGACTTCTGAGGATAAGTAACATATGGAGTTGTAAACAAAGGACCTGAAACATCCCCTTGTGTTAAAACATGCTGTGTCACAGCCCTACTAAAAACTGTTATTTTTCCAACACGTGCCATGGCCAAACTGATGAAACGTCTGTCGTAGACTTGTGTGGGAGGCATCACCGCCCTCGCAGTACCTTTTTCACAAGCGACGACTTGACCCGCCCCCTACACTCGCAGCTATTCCAAATTCATGCTTGTTTAATTATCTTACCGTTTGACTGAAGGCTTATTTGTTGAAAAGACATTTGAAGTATATTATAAAACAGTTATGTCAGTTTAATTTATTCTAATACTGTACATAAGTGCACTTTAGTAGCGTTTTGACCAAAAACTGCAGTAGTTTTACTTGCATTGGATTATGTTTACTTTGTTGTATTGATACTTTTACCAAGGACTTTCTTCACTTCCACTGCCAAACATAACTCTGGTATTTCCTTGTTTTCTAATCCGTCAAGAAAAAAAGGGGAGAAAGTTTGGGCCGTACTCTTACAACTTCCTTGTAGAATAAATGGAGTCGTGATTTAAGATAATAACTCAAAAGCAGTGTGCTCTCCAGGGTTTGAGAAATTTCATTTATGATTTTGTGATTCTTTTTTTTTTCTTCTGTTAAAGTTGAAATGAGTTCCCCTGGTATGCAGCAAGGTGGTCTTGTTGCCAGTACAGATACTTTTTCCTGGTTTTGATAAAGGAGATAATTACCAGATGACACTACAAAATACGTAAATAGAACCATCAACATCCCTAGCACCGCTTTCACTGTATAAACGATATTTATTTACACACTTCATATACTTTGCATTTTTGCACTTTTATTATTTAATTTTCTTAAATGTCGTTGTTTGCTGCCACCACAACCAAATTTCCCCTTGGGGATGAATAAAGTATCTATCCTATCCTAAGCTGTGGCTGTCTCCTACAGTGCATGCCTCGCGTTGCTTGACTTCACACAAACCATTCATCTGAACAGTTTTTTTCCTGTTACCTGTTTGGGGGGAAAAGACAAACGATTGATTTGAATCATTTCTCTTCTTTTTTTTTAAATCTTGTTTTGGTGCCCATAAATCAACACAGCTCGCTCTGCTGTCACAATAAGACATGTCTGCCTCAGGAAGCCAATTTAACGTCTATCGACTGTTCAGGAAGAACATCGGCAGCGCTGTCGAAATGTCATTGGACATTGCTCCAGGAAGTAAATTGGTGTTTTTCATGGGGCTGAATCTTGTAAATGTCACTGTTAATGAAAGTAGTGGCATTTTAAAGGGGTTTGTTTCCTCACTATGCTTTACTACATTCACTATGCCTCTGATGTGACCTGAAGGAACCTGATTTGTTATCTCTCTACATCTTGAACATTCCTCTAATCACAACTTCCTCAGGTCTTTTCGTAAGTGTTATGACACAAAGTTCCTCAGAAATCAGACTAACCTCAAAATGTTTCTGTTCCATCCCAGTCCTGTTCAACATGCATGACACAGACAATGACGGCACCATCACTCTGGAGGAGTACAGGAAGGTAAGGACTTAATCACGTATACATCTCAATGGCTGGAATGGTCATGTGCCTTTTTTATACTTTCCCTTTTAATGTTGTCTCTGAAAAGAAGATTCAAAATTGAATAATTCTTTGTAATTGAGTATGGGACATCCATCCATCCATCCATTATCCGAACCGCTTATCCTGTTTGGAGTATGGGACATGCGTACATTAAATCAATTATTTGAAAGTGGTCATGAAACTGCACATCCTTTATTAGGCTGGATTTCAAAGTTGCAGGAGGAAAGAGCGGGTCTTCTTCTGTCCTCAATATAGGACATTAAATTCAATTAATTTTATACATTAGGCTTAGGCATTAGGCACTACTCTAACTGTGAGGACATTTTAAATTAAAGGAGTTAAAGCAGATTTATCTGAAAGTATAGCATATTAAAAATAGTAAGTTTAGTCTGTCTAAAAAATCGTATGCCGAAGAAGTCGAAACGAAAGTCATAGTATAGTTTTCTTTTTAAACCCATAGTATAGTACGTGAAAAATGCCAGTAATAGTACAGTCCGTATACAAAAAGAAAGTGCCATCAAAAAGGTAATTCTGTATTATGTCAAAGTCATAAACATGTACCGCTTCCTGTCATTTGAAAGCGTCCGCCTCTTCGGGTTTTAAAGACTGACCCCGTTCTTCTCCTTCAAGGTCGTAGAAGAGCTCATGTCAAAGAGCGGCGCCATCGGGCAGGAGGCTGCCAGGGCGATAGCAGATGCCGCCATGTTGGAAGTGGCGAGCACAAACGTGCCCCACATGGTAACGAACTCTCCAGAACTAAACTGTTACCACACATTCTCACCTACGCACCTCTCTAACACACTCCCTCCATCTCAGGCCCCAGAGGATTTCTATGAAGGAATTACGTTTGAGCATTTTGAACAGGTTTGCACTTTTACACTATTTTGGTCATAAAAAAAAAATAAAGATTATTTTTTAAATTATCTTTTTACTTATGACAGCATTTGCTATCTGCCCACAGATTTTGAAAGGACTGGAAATGGAGACGAGGATGCACGTTCGCTTTTTAGACGTGGACACCAGCACAATGACTTGTGGGAAATCCACCTCCTGAAATTGTTGTTCTTATGAAGAAATTGTTTATGTTGCTTCTGTTTTTAGCAGAGCCTCTCTAGTCCTTACATGGGATGAAGCCAAACACTTGATATGCACTAATATATTTTTGGATTGAGGGAAATAATTATAGACCTAGTACCAAAGTAGAAGAAAAAACATTTTTATACACATTTAAAAAGACTCACAAGGTGGTGGAAGTATTTGAGTCAACGGTCGTTTACTCCTATAGTTCACTTTTAGGCCTAAATTAGTCTGTTTTTTTTAATTATTTTAATCATTGTGATGTCACACATTTCAAGTAGATTTGTTTTCCCATCTTTTGCTACATTCTTATTCACTTAATCAGGTTTCAAGCTAACACTACCTCTCTGCATTCTCCTGCTTTTCTACAAATAGTCATGTGACCAGCATGCAATGTGAAGGATTCGCTGCACTTCAGAAGTCCGACATGCTCAGTGGCCGCTCTGGCCTTCGTGGGTCATCCGTTGTGGCTGACGTCCAAAGAGTGAGACTGCAGCACAGAGCATTCCTCTTCAGCTCCGGGACCGCTCCGGGTTAAATGCATCTATTCTGCCGAGATGCAACCACTGCTGTGAAAATCCACTATTTTTGACCGCTGGGGTCTAAATCTAACCCGTTTCCCTTAGATCAACTTCTACCGACTTTGTACTGAATTGTGTAAATTAACAAAATAAATGTAAGAGATGACTAAACAAATGCATGTGTACGACTTTGTTTTTAGAGAAACTAATAAGAAATGTACGAAGAAGAAGAATCTTTAAAAAAAAATTGACTTTTATTGCTGTAATGTTTCACAGCAGCACTGAATCAGACATCAAATTTTTAAAAACCATTAATTTTACAGCAACGGTTTATAAGACTGATCCCGTGTAACATCTGGACACATTGTCCACTGCAAATACAGTTACAGATGATACACATGGAAATATACAATTCCGAAGACGTTTGATAATTAATAATAAGTAATTTAACGAAAGGACACGGTTTGGAGAATCAAACTGATCGGGGGTCGACGTCTCCTCGGGACGGTCAGCGGGGCAGCCGGTCGTAAGGCACCGCCAGGCCGATGTTGTAGTTGTAGCCGGAGGACTCGACGTAGTCGGACCTGCAGATGGGCAGGATGTGGTCCCGCGCCAACGCGTCCTCCGAGAAGTCGTAATGGCAGATGACTCCCCTGTGTCTGGACGATAAACACATTCCTATATTAGCATTAGAGATATTGCTTATTTCACTTTTTGGAAAATCTTTCTTGAGTAGGATATTAAGCAGAGATGAGATCAGTCTAGTTTAAAGCACTGCTGCTTTATCATTCGGGGTGGTATTACTTGAAACCCGGATCACTTTGTTGCATGCTGCTTTGTAGGCTTGAATTAAAAAAAAAACTCCAACTGAGAGGAGCAGCAGGTTGTCTGGGAGATGTGGTCCCACTTTAATTTGGAGAAAGCGTCAAATGAACGACACAACTAGCATGAAACAAGCTTCCGGCCATCCTTAACACTATCCCATTTGTAATGACAAGGTGCTGTAAATACTTTGGCAATATATTGCCATTTAAAGGAATAGTGCGATATTTTGGGAAATGCACGTATAAGTAAACAATTCCTCAAATCAGTCAATTCGCTGAGTATTCCTGTCAGCTTGTGGGGAATGGGAGGTGGACGTCGAGAAGACATCTAGGATTTTTTTTTTTTTTTAAAGAACAAGAAGTAGAGCGTGGGAGGGGGAGGTCAGCGACCTGCGGTGAGCTGTGAGGTCGTCGTCTGTGATGCAGGCCCCCCTCGGCGACTTGTCATCGGGGATGTTGGCCGTTACCAGGGTGCTGCTGTTGAAGCGTACCAGCCTCACAGGATGCCTGCGGCCGAGACGGAAAAACAACACCTTTCAGTACAAAACGTGGAAGTGTGTTGCGTGTTGTTTTTCCCACTTGTGCGTGTTGAAATTCCAAATGCAGATTTTTATTCGTCGGATGAAACAAACCACATATTCTGCTGGGGCAATAATTTGGAGATCAATAAGACGAAACAAAACATGTGCAATCACTGGGTTAATTAACTCTAATCTCAAAAGGGCACGCACCACGACCGCGGCGCGTCTCTGTTTTATTTGTTATAAACAAAAAACAGAGACGCTCCGTAACACGAAGGAATGCGACGTCTTTGAAGCGTGGGTCTCGTGAGCGCGGCCCGAGAGTCGGGCTCTCCTCTCCGCGCGGCGCAGAAGAAGAAAGACGTTCCCCACCTGTTGTGCATCTCCCACAGCTTCGCTCCCGTCCTCATCTCCCACACGCACGCCAACCCTTCGCCGCCGCCGCTAACGACCTTCCAGTCGTCCGCCTGCACCGAGGCGACGCCCATGTGGTGGGCGTACAGGGACGCCACGGAGGAGCCGGCTCGGAGGTCGAACACCCTCACCCTTGAGATGAACAAATGGTTGTTTGTCTAATGAGAAATGTGTTGCTTATTTTTTTTATTTTTTATGAGAAACATGGAACATTATTATCATTATGGGCCAATACTTTATAAATGTGGGAATTTCTTCGATGCTGCAAGTGACTTAAAGTGAGTCCTATAAAAAAAATAAGAAGTGAAGTGAGTACAATAGTAACATTTACAGTGATGTTTGGTAATTTGGGATTTAACTTCCGGCTCACAGAGACGTGGGACTCCAAGACTGCACAAGAGAGAGAGCACAGTTGGTCAAAGAGTGCATTCATGTACAGACAAAAGAACACTATTCTCACTTTAGGAGGGAACTTTTCAACATTCAGTCACGAGACCAAAGACCAACACAAAGCTGAGGCTGATGTGCCAATGCAAGCTTTTAGTTCCAGCCTCATTTATCCTGAGCCGAACCCAAATATCAAATGATTCCATCTCCCGCTCTCTGCCACGAGGATACAGTCAGTGCTCTCACTGGATACGGGGTCAGCAACAACAATGAACTTGTAAAAAGATGGAGAGTATATAAAGTAAGTGTGGACCGAGACCAATGAAGCTTGAAAAACAACAACATTATGGTACAAATTGAGTATTGTGGGTGTTAAACAAAGAACGCTAGAGAATAGTGAACAAAAGAGGAATAAACAAAACCATGAATACGGGGTGTGTAAAATGACAGCAGGTACAGAATACAGATCAAGCAGCAAGAATTTATGCAGTGTGGTGAAAAGAAGTCTCACACGCCTCCACAAAGTAAACAGAAATAAAGAACTGAGTTGAGGATTTTGATAATACAAACTGGGAAATGTGGCCAAAAGCAAAACTATTGTGTGGATTTTCCTCTTTAATGATTGAATTATTGGCTTCTAATGTTATTTTGGCTTCATTTTTTATTTATTACTTTTTAGTCCGTTCTACAAAGCACTTACTTTATACATTCTGCTTTCGGATGTGCTCTTTATGATATTATGATTACTACAATGATAATTATCATCGTTATTCTAAAAATGATTTGTATTAGTATTTATTTGATAAAAAAAAATAAACAAAGGCAATAGCAGCACGGCCGTCTGGGTGTCATGAGCAGCAGCAGCCCAGGGGACCTGCAGCTCCATCTGTTGTCATTGTGGCTTTATTGCAGCTGAAAGCATCCAGGACATGACTCCATCCCGGCTGAACCTCCTTCCAAGACTTCATTACCATAATGAAATTCACTTAAGGGACTCAAACAGATTACATTTCCGCTTCCCCAGATTTAGTCTTTTCTTCCAAGAATCAGAGTTAAAACGGCTAAATGGGTACCGCGGGCTTGTTGCCTGCAGATGGTTTCGCCCGATTCGTGGCCTTTACGTCACGGAAGCGCCCGTTTAAAACAATGAGGGTCGAGCGGTGCCGGCAGGCCGCGAGGAAACCCTGAATCTAAAAGCTGGAGGCCTCCGTCTTCGAGAGCCGCCAGTGGACAGGCGACTCTTCGTTAAATCGGGAGGAGCTCGGTGCAGGAAAAGGTTGGGATACCTCCAGTTAGTTTCCTGCAGCCCGGACGAGACGTTAACCATCAAACCCGGCGGGTCGTGTCTGACGCAGACCTGTGATTGGCTGATACAGAGTGGTCTTGTTTGGTATTCTGCAGTTACAACCTGTGGGTTAAGCCCACCTATTCCAAAAGATCAGCACAAGAGCCTTTTCAAATAATAATAATAAAATAAAACTTTAATTTCGTTTTCCTAAATTTGTTCCGTCAAGAGCCGACGAAGCTCGTTCGTACTCTGAGCTAAAGGCTAAACGTCGGTATGCTAACATGCACACAATGGCAATGTTAACATGTTGATGCTTAGCAGGTGTAATGTTTGCTAGAGTTTACTAATTATCACAAACAAGCGCCGAGGCTGATGGGAACCTCTTGATCGGTTTAGAAGGGTGTTCTTAAGTTAGTGGAGACATTGGCCCTCATGCAAGATCATTTTTTGTTCCTCTTTTCTTTTCTTTTTTGTACGGTGGGCTTAGTCAGATTCTGCAAACGCTGGGATGAAGAAGAACTGGTTCAATATGAAAAAGCGTTGGTGAGGGACGACTGCAACGGGAGAAGTTTGGTTTTGACGTTTGAGATGTTAACATTGATATTGTAATAGCATCAATGTCCAATTTTAATGAATAGTGATAGTGTTAGTATGTGAATACATTTAATAAATTCAGTCAAACCGGTTAATTCGTCTGCTGGGTCACAGCCTGCGACAGGTCTGGTCCAGTTGTAAATTGTGTGATTGAAAATCCAAAAAGGACGGATGCGGCAAGTTCCCTTAAATCAATCCTGCAAGCCACTTAAGAACAAATCTGCTCGTACGAGCGGTTCAGGCATGAGCTCCGTGGTGACGGCAAGCAGATTACCACCGAAACATGAAAACATGAATGTCTTTACAATAGTTGGTGCCAAATCATCAACTTTTTTTTGAGAGATTACATTCTGGACCAAAGTGGCATCCCTGGAACCATGTTGTTAGTCTGACAGAAAACCAGTTTGAATACATTTAAAGTAACCACTTAAAGTCAACTCCTAGACTTCAAGTGGCCTCCAGGCTGGACTCGGGAAGTGCAGACCTGCACGGTGATAATGACCAATAGCCACAGGTATGGCACTCACTACTTCTTCCCTTCCTCTCTAACTGGATCCAATTTTGCTCTGAGCCCACATCTTCCCAGTTTGCACAGACGTGGCCCTCTTCCCAAACGGCCCTTATCAAGACCCCTCATTTGCTGCCTGGATCCCCCAAAAAAAACAAAAAAATAACAGAGGGACAGAACTCATTTGGACAAAGAGAAGGGATGCATTAGGCTTTGGCCTTCAGCCACCCTGTCAGAGGGCCAAGATCGCCCACCGTCTCCATTTGTCTTCGCCTGAGCGCGGCATCAGCTGGGGCCAAAGTGGAAGAGCCAAGTGTGTGTGTGTGTGTGTGTGTGTGTGTGTGTGTGTGTGTGTGTGTGAGAGAATCTCTCAGAGTACAACTACACATCAGACGGCAAAGACCAAAAGTAAAGCAGAAAGGAATTGGATGAAGACTAACAATGCTCTGGCGAGAAAACAACTATTTAAATTCCTAAATAAAAAGACAATGCTGAGCATTTCCTTTTTTCGCTAGAGTTGCTAGGAGTCAAAACTAGTAACCCAAAAAAAAAAAAAAAAACAGATCCTAAACAATATGATGTGGTCCGTCTTTCGCTTCCAGCCAACTACTCCACAGCCAGATGGATTTGGTTCTGAATAGAAACAGCAGGGGCAGCTTTGGATGAAGACGCGCCAGGGATTTTTATTTCCCTGCCAGCTCATGCACCGCAGCACCCGCTAACAAGTGCAGAACAGATGAATGGCTCTTTTATGTGTCTTTTCCTCATCTGGAGAGCCAGGTTAGCGACGACGCAAGTGTGTGCGCGAGCGTGTGTGTGTGTGTGTGTGTGTGTGTGTGTGTGTGTGTTGTCGCCGGATGGGATCAAGAAGGCCAGATTTCTTTTGGTCGTATCGTATCCCAGGTAATGGAGGAGACGGACAGACATCTCTATTCAACACCAAGAACAAAACGTCTCACATCTACGTGTGTCAATATGCCGCCGCCGTCTTTTTGTTTGTTTTTCAAGGCAACAGAGAGACCCGAGAAGTGCGACTAATGCACGAGTTGAAAAGAGCCTCGTCTTCTCGCCACACTTCAACGCAGCCTCAGCTTCCCGCGCCTCCATCATCAGGTGTCACTGCGAGGGAACTATTTACCAGACGCGCGGCCACTCGGCTCCGGTTCTTGGCTCGGTGTCGTCCATTTTGTGATGTTTGGAATGAATCTCAAGCGTGAGCATTGAGCGATTCTCCATCTGTCTGACAATGTGTGCCGTTTCTTTTGTCTCGGCGTCCTACCTCCTGTCTTTGTTCCCGCACACCAGCAGGTGAGGAGGGCCGTCTCTCAGGTTGAGGCAGGTGAAATCTCCCAGCGAGTCGCCGACGCACGCCACGGGTTTGCCCGTCTCCAGGCTGTAGACGTGGATCTGAACAAGCACACAACACGGAGCCAACATTTAAAAATTCAGTCAACCCCCAAATTCACAACCACAAAAACGTGTAAGTGAGGAGAACGGACCGAGACTCAGGACTCGGGTTCAACTTAAGTTGAACTAAACGCGGCTGCAGCGCTTGCCTGACATCATAAATCGCGGGGGAATACAGAGCTGATGCAGACAGACATTGAAAAGGATTTGCACGACCAAATATTAATAATCCATTATTTGATTTGATTACTTCATGACAGGGTCAACAATTCTGACAGCGCTCATGGACTGGAACAAAAACCCTCACGTTTAAAGCTGGAAGCATCCAATTTGATAGAGAACAGAGATAACGCAACGAAAAATGGAAATTGTTACTAATATTTTGACTATATTATTAAAGTAAAGAAATGTGAGTATATTAGATTTAATTAAAAAAACAATGTTCTCCATTAACTCACTCAAATAATAGTTATTACCTTTTATTAAAGCTCCCAATGAAGCAATTTGCTCTGATTCTTGTTTCCTTTCCTGCTAATTCTCTGCAAATTGCACAATTTAAAAGCTACACACTGAAATAGAATGGACAATTATTTATTTTTTATTTAATTTTAAACCTTTATTTAACCAGGAGAGTCCCATTGAGATTAAAAATCTCTTTTTCGAGGGAGACAGGCAGCAGCATAACCAACACACAGTTACAGACAGAAAACACAGAACAAGAAAAGAAAAGTTACAAGAAAAGAAACATTTACATTTTTGGAAACCTGCCTCTATTTCTTTCATTCTAGATTTAAAAAGCAGTCAGTGGTCGAGACTAAGAGACAAAACACAGCAGACTACAGTGATGCTTCGTCAATTAATTAAAAGCAAAGCAGCGCACGGACTTGTAAATCTGGTGAAAGAATCAAAAATAATAAAATCAACCTTCGGGCATTCTTCAATTACGGACCCGAGATGCTTCGCCGTTGCCTCTGGCTCGCTGGCTGCGACTAACTTTCTTCATACAAACTACAATGATGTCATCTGGAGCTGGCCTAATTGGTCAATTAGTGGCTGGTGTTTTCTCATCCAAACGAGACAGAACAAACAGGATGACCGCCAGGCAAAATTGTCTTTGAATAATTTAAACGCTTAAGAAATTAAACCGAGGAGGGAGGAGAGGAGAGAGAGAGAGAGAGCCAGAAGGTAGACAGGAAGAGAGCGAGATGGAGAGACAGCGATAAAGATGAAGAAGTTTGACTGAAGGTAGAGAAACAGAGGCATGATGTAAGCCTTGAGGAGGTGCCAGCAGTTTCTGCGTGTCCCTTATTTGGGCCAAACAGAGCTTTAATTGTGCACCACCTCGGGGCAGAGCCCAAATCACACCGGACCTTGAAACGACAGCTTGATAGGATTTGGTTCAGCCTGCTGTTTCTCAATGAATCTTTTACGGTTTCGGGAAGATATTTCTTATTAAATATCCGTCCACCTCGCTCACTAAAATGAAGAAACGTCGCAGTGGGAGGCCAGGGGGCCGCTTTGTGATTATAAAAGGCGGCTGTTTAGAGACCACAGCAGTATGCTTTGAGGAATATTAATCATGAGCACGACTACAGAGGAGTAGTTAGGTTAATGCACTTGCTGGAGCACCAGTGAGGCGTGCAGACAAAGGAAACTCTAATGGCGGCTTGTAACTGGATGTTAATGTAATTACTCCCTTTGCTTTCAGAAAGATGAAACATTCGGCAATTATTGCTTCGCTTTAGAGGAAACCTTTTCATGTCAGCCGCCGCCTGTATTGTTGAACACACAAAATTTGGTCCGAAGCGCAGAATTTGGTGAGGTTTTGAATTCATCTCAAGTGGAATATGAAAACCCCAGGAATAGAAAGCCACGCGGCGAAGGCTTTTGTCACGCCGAACAAAACCACGGGCGGATTTCACCGACGCTCCGGCGAAGACTAACAAGGCCGACACCCAGCTGAGGTGGAAGGGTTGGACTGCGATCCGCAGACCGCTGGCTTTCCATGGCCCACGATTCCCCCGTCACACGCAAAACAAATATGGATTTGGAGCTCCATTCGGCTCAGACACCATGTGGACAAACAGAGATTAGCACATTGGACCAGATGCACGATAGTGGCAGGTTTGTGGGGTTCAAGTCATTTGGGAGTGTGTCTCAAACTGTACACAACAAAGTTTTGCATCATTTTGAGTATTTCAAAAAGTTGTAGAGAAGCGCGTGTTTGATTCCTCCCCCGGATACAAACGAGGAGCTGGTGGGACCGGAACAAGAAACCTCGGAAACCAATTCACAGAGTGCTTTCGTTGTGCTGCTCGGCTCATTAGTGGTTTATGGTTATAACGCTGTTGGCTTCTGCCTAAACTAATTAAACAAAGGCAAAATGGATAAGGAAAGCAAGTAGACGCCCTGGTGTCGCCCACCAGACGACCGAATTTCAACATCCTGCAACGGCATCATCCGGTGTGTCAGAAACCTTTTCATATTTTAGGAGGAGACAGGTGATCTTAAGGGGAGATAGCAGTTCAACAATAGTTGCCACATCATCTGAAACCTTTTTTTTGGGGGGGGGGACATCATTTGTTGCACAGATTTCGTGCAAAATGTAACCACTTGGGCAGTTAAGTCAGCGGGGCATTCCATGGCAGCAGAAAACAGAAAACAAAAAAAGGTGTTTTGAGAACGCGCGAGTCACTGCAACCCACGAGCCAGCCGTATACCTGGGCATCCAAAAGATGCATTTTGCCGCAGCAGAATGCGCGTCAAGCCGCGGAGGAGCACACTCACCATCTCACTCACAGACAGACACGTGTAAGCGCATGGTCCTCCTGGCGAAGTCCATAATAAGGGCGTGCGTTACGGGAACTGGCTGAAACGGAACAAAGCCTGCAAGCTGTTGCACTCACACGACAAACTCTGCTCAGAGGTTTTACTAAGTGTCTGGATAACGTTGCTGAGTAAAAGCCAGCAGTCCGTGTTTTGATCCCTGACAATGTTTCCACCCATCCTGCATGGCCATTCACTCAACTCACCCTGAGCAATTGGGGGCTTTACTGAATAAATGACCCCGATGGCCCATCTACATCAAACCATCCTAACCAGTCCTCTGAACTTGAGGCACTGGGAGGACGACAGGTCGGTGTGGTCCAGCCACCGCAGCGGACGGATAGTTTGCCAGCGGAGACGCCAGCTTGAGCTCACAGCCCAGCCACGAGCTGGGCGGATGCCCCCGGTCCACTGGCAGGAAGGTGGCGAGTAGTAATGAGGATCTGGAGACCGGCTCCGACCACCCCCCCACCCCCCCACACCCCCACACCCCCCCACACACACACACACACACACACACACACACACACACGGCAACAAAAGATGGGGAGGTCTAGAAGACAAAGCCACGAGCTAAACGATAACGCACGGCAAAATGTGATAAAGAATCTTCTACATCATCGACACAAAGCGCTGTTTGTACTTTAAGATGGCAGATTATTTTGACACATAAAAAAAAAACTGCAACAAACTCACCGCTGAGTCTGAATAAAGTAAAAACAAAAACATGACAATGTAGTCGAGTTCATGCAAGTCCGAATGCTGTAAATGAAAATGTTCCACTCCAAAGAGGTGTGAGATGACTTTCCTGGATGTCATATTGACAGATTTTAATGAAGCATATGTTTTCTTACTAAAGGCCGCGTCACCAACGGTTGCAGACAAATCATGCTTTGTCTCCTTCGCGGTCTGAAATTGCTGTTAGAAGCGTGATGAGAGTGACAAACAGGTTAATTACATTTGTGATATATTTTAATTAGGAAGAGAAGTATGCTAATCATGAATTGGCATAAATTAGATGGGAGTTTGGGCTAAAAGCTGGGTAGAAAGACTTTTTCTGTGCTTTTTTACTGCAAATAAAATGAATCAAATCTAAAAAGCAAAGTGTTCAAGGAAAGGAACTGCTGCTTTGTATCCTTAACTTGGGACATTTCAAAGCTGAAGATGGGAGTCTGAGATTGGTCAAAATGTATTTCCATATGAAAATGACTCTTTAATTTGGTTTTATTGGGCTGCATCAACAACAATTCAAGATTAGGTTTCAAAATGAGGAAAAACTGCCACAAAATTCTTAACAAAAGAAAATGAACAATAATTGAGAAGTTGGAAATTCAGATTCAATCTTTGACAGCTTTCTGATAAGGTAAAAAAATACAAATGAAAAAAACAATGATTATTCTTCCATCTATGAAAATAAGTGTGATAATTTTCATTATTGATCTATCTGCCGATTATATATATATATATATAAATATATGGGGCATATTGATGTCAGTAAAAAGTTCAACCATCTGTCCAAAACCCTAACCCTTAAAATGATATAAAAGAGAAACAGCCACTTCCTGGAGAATATATATTAAAACTTTCACTTAATTTCAATTAATCAATTATCAAAATAGTCGTCTGTTGTTGTCGTCTTTTAACATTGTAATCGATTAATCCACAAACCATTTTCGCTCCAAATGAAATATAGTAAAACAACATAGTTTCAGGAAATACTGCAGATTTAATTAAAGGCCTCTAAGAGAAAACTTCATAAACTGGATATTTCTAACTTTTAAATCAGAAATGTACTAATATTGTCTTTTTTTTGTTGCCTTAAATGCACAACAAAATAATAAACAGTAGATAGATTTTGCTCCTGATGGAGGAGGCTGATACGCCCTCCCTGCTCTCCCTGCTCTCCCCACTGTGTGGAGCTTCAGCATCGCGCTCTAACGGCGGTGATGTCAGCGGAGGATCTGAGCCAGAAGCCCGCCTCTAACAAACAGATTGCTGCTGCGCACACGCAGAGCGCTCGGCTGGTACTCGCTGTTTTAAAGCTTCCATTTGACCTGTCGCTACGGCAACTAACATCTGCTTTTTTTTTTCCCTTTCTTTTTTTATGAAAACATCTTTTGGACGCAGCAGCTTTCTTGATCCTTTTGTTTGATCCGTTATGACAAAAGATGGCGTGATGAAGAGAGCCTTTAAAAGCACTGTGACTCCCGCGTCGCTGCCTCCCGATCCCAACAGGATCCTTTGTCTCGGGGCTCTTTGAGCTTTCTATGTAAAGGCTCGAGAGTCAATTAGGAGAACGGGGTCCTTAGTAACGCAGTATTATTAGAAGCAAACAAATGCAGCTCGGGGGAACAAAAGTTTATCAAAAGTAGCCTGAAAGGCTGTCGTAATTAGGAGCAGGGCCCGGTGAGGGCGCGCCGCTATTTACTATGAAGCGATCCCCTACAGGTGCACGGCATTCCTTTCTCCGGGGACGGAGAGTAACAGTGATCACGCTGTCACGTTTACACACAGAGAACTGTCTTTGTTTGCATTGCATTTAACGTTTAATATCAGCTGAAAGTGTAGACCAGACTTAATGTAACACAAAAAAAAAATGTGCGCTCCATATTTAAAAAGGCAGGAGGAATATTTTCGAAAGAGTTTAACTCATGAGGGCAGAAACGATGCGTCTATAAGCCGGGGATTAAAACGTCTGCCCTCACTGCTCTGCTCTCCGTGAACCCTAAAAAGAAAAACAACCATTGTTCCATTTCAGAAAAACAAACTATTTACCGTCTACAATTTCCCTTTTTCTTTCCATCGAGCGAGGGTTCACTTTGTTAACAACTCTTTCTGAAACCTTTCATGCCAATTAGCGACGACCTGGTAGATATTATTTCTTTACAATACATGTCAAATCCAGCTGCACAGTTCCCGAGGCTTTGCCATCTACTTTGTCAACATTCAAGGTCGGGTGCATTTGTCTTCCCGGGACTTTTCAATTCCAGAAAGCACAAAAGAGGCCTTGATACGGTTCCATCAATCCCATTAACATACAAACACCAGAGTGCAGTTCACAATGGACGAGATAATCATCACAATATAAAAGTAGCTCATTCAGGTTTGAACTAGGTACCTGAACTCGTCTTGCCTCCAGATCTGGACCGGCTTCACTTCACATCTATTAAGCCAAGCTTTTATATTTATGTTGGTATTTACTGGTTTTCTGTATCGTCGGTGTCCTTAGTGTACATGGAAGGGGCTTCAAATCCAATGTATTAGTAGTATTTAATGCTACAATCAATGTGGCCCCTTCTTGTAGTCGACGATGCAACGTGTGCAATATATTGTTAACTCTGACTGCGGTCAGTGAGATACTCGCTGCACATTTAAAAGCCCGCTCATATTTAAACAGAAATGGTGCCGAGTCACTGTCGCCCACCTTGTTCCCCCCGTCGTGCATGGCCCAGCCCGTGCGCTTCACTCCAAATGCTACATGCGCGGCCGAGGCATCCAGACAGGTAACGGGATGGTCGTAGACCGAGTGGAGCGACCGCGGCTCCTCCTCCCGGGGGTCCAACAGGTGCACGGCCTCTCCGGCTGCCAGCGCCGCCAGCGGGCACTGCTGCCCTCTGCCTGGCACCAACACCAGGCTCTCCACCTGCAGACAAGAGGGGGAGGCGCAGTTTACAGACGCAGCAGAAAATATGTTTGTGGTTCTGCCTGATGAATCTCAAATCAATTACGTCCAAAGCTGAGTTCTGAAGGATTGTATTCATTTATTTTGAGTGAAAAGGGCGGCATTTTCATTCCTGCAAGAATTTCTAAAAACATGTTTTCAGTTTCTCAGGAAGCCTTTACACAACAACCTTTAAAAAGGTGATGAAACAAAAATCCTTTATTCTGCACATCCCAAGGTGATATCTTTCAATGCTTTGTTCTGCGCAAACATCAGTTCAAAAGACAAAAGACATTCAATTTACAATAAAGTCGGAGAAAAGCAGAAAGAATCATTTCAGCACATTATTTGTTTCTTGCCAGAAACTGAAATAATGAGTTAAGGGTCCAAGTTTACGGGTAACTTTTTTTTAACCTGGACCCTATTTTCCCATGTTTTAGTGACCAAGTCTGCAGTCTGCAAGTGTTGTCAGTCACTTGGAAACAAAAACATGAGAAAATATAGAAATCACCCTCTAAATGCTTCCGTCACTATTTCACATGACAAAGGAGGAAAACAAAAAGGGGTGGGTGAAATGTGTGTGGCACAGCCGGGTAATTAACACATTAACACGCGGAGCCTTCCGTACATGTGAGGGATTCAACGGCCTCTCTTACTTACGGGCTTGGGTAGCCGAGCCTGGCAGAGCGTTCTCCAGTAGCCGCGATCGTCGGCGCCGACCAGCCGAACGTCGGGCCCGGCGGCGGAGGCCAGGGTGGGGCTGTCGGGGCTCAGGGCCAGGACCTGGATCCCCCCGGGGATCTGGTAGTGATGGATGGGCTGCCCACCCGTCTCCGTGCTCCACAGGTCCACGCAGCCTAGAGCCGAGACAGCGAAACCAATAGAAAAAAAAAAAACTATTTTTAGGTTCTTCCTCGAAGATTGCATACCCAAACAAAAAAAGGGTGCATCTCTGCAACCACGACGGCTATTTGAATAATGTTAGTGTTATAATAAAAGGCTACACATGTGAGATTTTGTTCAGATGTGTAAATATCAGTCTACCGGTATATGTTACTGGTTAAGAGTAAATGAAGATGACACACAGAAATAAATGAAAAGGTTTCAGGTCCGCCTAGAAAAAAAATCACTTTCAGGATGATTATTTCTTTGGAATGATGCAGCTGTAAGGTCCAACTCTAACCCAAATCATAACGCAATATGTGAACATTCTCTCTGCAAAGGTTGATTTGATAAAGTGAAGCAGAACAAAGTTAGAGAGGGTTTAGTACAGAGAAAATTTAGGCGAGGTCTCCAAAATTTGCATTGGGGCACATTTGCGCACATCTGTGACATTTACATTTTTTCATGTACCAAACCAGATATTTCACTTGTATATTACTTATGGTGTTCAATACATCCAAATACAGCAGTTTGGGGCTTTTTTTTTTCATAAAACAAGCTATGATTTACAGTTTTATATAACAATCGCTCAGTCTGCCCCCCCTGAGAGATAATAAATATCTGTTGCGATGTCTTCATCATCACCAATAGGATAACACTGCATAAACACACACACACACACACACACACACACACACACACACACACACACACACACACACACACACACACACACACACACACACACACACACACACACACACACACACACCGTCTTCATAAGCAGCTGCAGCCACTGTGCTGTTGACCTGGACGTGGCTGACATGGGGCCTGGGGTTGGAGTTCGCCGACAGGCCGTTAATCTTCAGGTAGGAGGCGGTGGAGTCCCAGTGCAGCGTGTCCCACAGCCTCACGTCACCAGACGTGTACCTGAAGGGGACAAACGAAGCACATCGACGTACGTCAGCCGAATATATACATACGGCTTCGCACAAAAAGGCCGAGGAACAGAACTGCAGAGTAATTGCCCATTTCTCCACCGCAGTTTGTCCCCGCGAGAATACCTGACGTCACCCTCTCACCACTGAATCATTTCCCCTCTCACGCCTTCCTTCTTTACTCACTCTGACTTGTTGTTGGTTTTGTTTTTTTCAGATAATGTTACACGATCTTTCCGGGATTACATGGGTGTTGTTTGGGCGGAACAAGGCAGAACATTTCAGCCCTTATTTTTTTTCCATTAAATCTGTGCTGCTTCTTGTATTAGTTTGCCGTTTAAAATGTTCGAGAAAAGTACAAAATTAAAATAAATATAATAATTTCCTAAAACATTGTCCATAAATGTTGATTTCTTATGTTAGCTGTCGTGAGGAGTCGAGTCAAATGATCTTATTAGAGAAGCTAATAATAATAATAATGTGTGTGTGTGTGTGTGTGTTGTTGTTTTTTTGCAAGATAAATCCCTCAAACAGCTGATTGATTGTTGACAGTTGTCAAATCATTTTCTGTCATTCCACAAACTGATTAATGAACCAATTGCTTCAGCAACGGTTGAGACGGCCAAAACTCAACTATTAATTAACCGAGTAGTTGATTGATGATAATGATAATTGATTGTTTGAATCATTTGTTGCTTTTCTCTGTTGAACATCACAGTAAAGTGAATATTTTTTTCTTCTGTTATTCGGCAAATAAAGGCTTTGAAGACATAATTTTTGCTATTTTTGGACATTTTCTGAACAAAAAAAAATGATTAGAAGATAATTTGATGATGAATAATCATAAATAATGCACTATACTTCAGAAAAATATATACTTTTCTTTCTCTCTTGAAAATAAAGACACATTTTATTAAAAAGCCTTTGCTCTATTCATATTTGTACGAGCAGAAGGCCCTTTCGTGTGCCTGAAAGTAAACCAGCAGACTTCTTGTCAATCCAACCACCGGCTCCCAGTATGCAGTGAGGCGGTCAACACAGGGTCCCAGTCTACTCAGTGAGTGTCAGGTTTTCATCAGTCATACAAACATCTCATAACTTGTGCTAATGATTTATAAATGTTAAATACTACCAGTAGAGCCAAATCACGCACAACCCCCTTTTATCCAAATTTTCCCCCCTCGCACTCCCTTCTAGGCTTCTGTTCTTCTTGCTCTTCGCCCAAGTCAATGAGTTCTCACTGTGGGGGACGACAAACTGCCAGCGTTACCACCTCCACAGACACCATCATGTCTGAGCAAGTATCCGCCTCGCAGCCAGAGTGTGTGACACAGTGACAGCAAGTGTGGCAGAGGGTGTGTGCACGCCCGCCCGCCCGTGTGTGTGTGTGTCATTGCACGGTTTGGCAGGAAGCAAACAATAGGAATACACGGGTTGACTTAATTGGTACATCACCTCAACGCCGACTACCAACGGGGATGATGAGGCTGAATCTCATCCAAACACTTCGTCAAAAACTTTTAAAAGCGCCGGAAACTTTGTGCGCTGAAGGACTCCAGCGATGCTCGTCGGGCCTCCGTGTCGCCGTGTGACTCCAAGAGGAGTTGGCCGGGTTAATGGGACGTATTGCCTTTTAAGTGCCAAATCGCATTCCACCAATTTTCCTAATAAGATTTTGTGGATGCAATTGAATCACTCTTGATTACTCTTAACTAGCTATTGATCGGTTTCAAGGTAAACAAATTCAGGGTACTTTCACTTCGATAAATGACCCTTTAGGTACCAATAATGGGGAAAGTATTGATGTTGTGAATTTGCTAGTGGCGCCACGGTAAAAAAAAAAAAAAAAGAAGAAGGAGGACTTCAGAGTACGTTCACATTTTTGCAAGGAGCGTAACTTTCATGGCACTGTTTTTCAGTACGCCGTGTCCCGCCTCTGCTCACACGAAGAGATGCAAACAAGAGCGCCTTCTCCGATGAGACACGGCGAGACTGAGGGGAAATCTAATCACACCGCTCCCTGGAGACGCTGCACATCTCCGTGCGGGGCCGTCCATCACGCTCCCGCGGGCCCGCGCAATCTATCACTGTCTCAGCACCAGTTTATTTCACGGCAGGGTTTGGTTTACGCCAACCAACCACTGCCATGAGTAGAGCATAAAGAATGTGTTACAACGATCCAATGATCTGAAAACTGGATCAGAATACCAGCTAAATGCAATCAATTATACCTTCCAGATGGGTGTTCATTTTTGGGGTTCTGGTGGAGGGTGTACCCATCACTTTATTTACACTGTGATCTCAACCGCTGCCGGGCTTCTTTAGTGGATTTAAAATGCCGATTTGCTTATAAGATTGGTTCATTTCCGACACGAGATTCTTTATTAATCTTTTTACTTTACGTGAATAAAGATCTGCTTATAAAAACATGCATTGGTTCTTCATTCAAGAGATTATTGAGACTATTTGCATTTCTGCTAAAAGCCCTACTTTAAAAAGTCAGTTTGAATGGTTGAGCTTATTTTTCTCCCCAGAAGGAATAAATGAAAGAAGAGTTTTGTCCGCTTGTTTTTTCTTCTTCTTCCCATCTTTGTTGAGAATATTGTGAGGGCATCATAACAAGCCATGATCTCACTGACTGATTACTCCACTCTGCTAAGCCAATAGGGAACGCTCTAAACTCCTCACTGCTTTGCAGCCGGCAACAGAAGGCTGCAAAGCAGTGAGTCTGGAAAAAGGAACGCACACGTTTCTAAGAGTAAACACAGCGACAATCAAAGACCTTGTGTGCCCAATTTTGCGACCGAAGTTGCAGCTTGATGTTGGTGCATATCTATCAGATATCCGTGGAACTCACCCGGCCAAGACAAAGTTGTCACAGCAGCTGACGTCACACAGAACTTTCCCCAGCTCGAACTGCAGCTGGCTGATGGATCCCACGCGATTCTGGACAGAAAAATAGGACTCCGCTGAAAACGCTGTTCCATCCATAGTACAAATAGTATTATTGCAGGCCCGCCCCGTCTTCTAAAACTACTGTTGTTGCCTGGACCTAACAGAGTGCTTTTGTTATTATTTTGTAGTCATTTGATGCCATACCATGATGTTTTTTTACTAAACCTAATTAAGTGTTTTTGTAATAAAAAAAAAGTAGTTTTGCAGTATTTGTTGTTGTTGTTGTTTGTTTTATTTCATTTTATAACGCTAACCAGGCTTTTCAAGCCGTTTAAAACTGTGACCGTAATCCGGGAGAAAATACGTTCAACTTGAGACCTGAACGAGATCGTAGTTTAGTTGTATTGGGAGTGTAATTCTGTCAGAGACAGGGTTATGCAATCCCACTAAACTAGAGAGGAGAAGAGGTTGGCTTCCAAAATTAAAGCTTTTATTTTCTTCTAATTTAAAAAGAGATCTTTGCCATCATTGCCATTATGTTACAATAAAATGTATTGCATTGTATTATATTCCAAATTCCAATTACAGTAAAAACTGGGAGACATATAGTCTACAGGTCTACAGGTGAAGCACGGTAAACTATGCACCAATTTCACCAGACAACCTCCAGCGCAGATGCGAGGGGATTCGGATTCACCACAGCGGAAACAACTCGAGGCCCACCTTCCAGTTGGAGCGCACGGTTCTGGCCGAGTTCCTGCAGTCTCGCAGCGTGCTCTTCCAGCAGGGGGAGTCGGCCACGCCGGCACTCTGATGGTAGCCCTCCGCCGTGCACATCCTGAACCACAGAACGCCGTCCTCAGCGAGGACCCTCCAGGCCTTGCTTACCTGGGACGAGATTGGGAAAGTGTCACAAACTGAAAAAAGATCTGCTCCAGGCCTCCAGGGTGAAGGCTTAGTTGCTCACAGATTGTTACCCTTCCCCTAATCACACTAAAACCCAAACCTACTTTCAAATGAAATTCTTTGCCTTAAGTTTCCAGACCTTTTTGGTTTGTGACCCCTTCAGAGTCAAATGAGTTTACAAGTGTATTTTGATAAGAAATGTTGTTATTCATGTAATATATATATAAATGTAAAGCTTTTTTTGTGTTCTTCGTGGTGGAACCAACCATGGACACATCACATCATTATGACGTTAATTATAAAGGGCTTTTGCAGGGGGCATTCCGAATTTGCAATATTGCAGCAGTGGCGGTCAAAGGTCAAATTCAGTTGTCCTCAGTGTCATGAAAACTTGACGGGTCAGATAGATTATAGTCTACGTTTTACAATGAGATATGACTTTGTGATAGACTGTGTAGGTAATAATGTTGTATATGTAAAATAGTTAATAAAACTAAAAAAAGATATGCAAGGAGAATAAGGCTCTTTTTTTCTGTTGTCTAATAACGCAATGGTCTTGCCAAAGGTTCTACCGCAGCATCTCACCTGTGCACATCGGCCCAGCTCAGTACAGTCGAGGCCCTGGAATATCTTCAGGGCCAACTCGTACGGCAACTCAATGTCAAAGAAGGGGATGTCGTTGACTTCATTCTGCAAAGGAAATAATTAAAAACAGACATTATTTGCCTGTATTTATTCGATCAACCACCACATCACAATCATAACTTTTCATTAACATCCTCATCATCCTCCTCATACCAGATCTTGAATGAGTTGATCCAACAGCTCCTTGTCTTTCTTCACCTTCCTCTTAGCCGGCTGCTGATGCTGCTGCTGCAGGTGTAGAGATGCGCTGCGCACACTAGTCGTGCTTTGATACTCCCTCTTTCTCCTGGTTCTCTCCTCCTGAATCCTGTCCAGCAGGGGACTGGTCCTCCCATCCAGCAAACTACGTGCAATGGACACATATTTAGGCTGATCCTCTGACTCCTCTGCTGCAGCTGCAGCTTCTTCTTCGTCTCCTCCTCCACGTGCTTCAGCCTCTTCTGGTTTTGAAGGACTACAGGCCTCGTTGGGATTTTCCAAAATTTCAAAATAACTATTTTTCAAGTCTCTCTGGCCTGACTGACTGGGTACGTCCAACGACGAAGGGGAATGTGCACCAACAAGTCGCTCCTCCTCTGTATTACCCGTTAATTCGTTTTTCCAACGCTCCCTGAACGCAGCAAGCTCGTCTTCGGCCATAGTTCTCGATCATTCTTAATAAAATATCACTTTAAAGTGTTATGAAGCGGTGTTGTGAGTTACACAGACCAGAAAAGGGACGGCTAGCTCGGGTCCGAAGCATAAACAAGCACGGGCCCTTCACTAGTAACAGTCCGAAGAGGAACAACGCACTGCTTTACATTAGTTCCGCTAGTTTTTAATTCCGCAGTTTTATTATACAGGCGGACAATTCTCAAGTGGGATCTATGTTTTTGTGGCCACAACTGGCAATTCTTGCTGAATATAGACGCAAGCATTTCACATCCCATTCCAGTGGGACGGCCATATTTGAAAATAACACAAACTTGCATCTTTTATAGTGGAAAGATAACAAAAAGGGAACACAATGTCCCAGAACACCCTACAACAAAAGACTCCTCAGATCAAACCAGACAGGGGAGATTCAAGAGTTAACCGTTGCATGTCTCTTTTGGGAAAAGATGATGTAAACCCCACATCACGTGACACTGTAATGAATAATACAGCAGAGAGAGAGAGAGAGAGAGAGAGAGGGGGGGGGGAGGTGGGGGCAACATAAACACAGTTAAGGTTTGATGAGAGAAGAGAAGGGGTGTCACACATCCTCCAGACTTAAAAGAGAAAAGACTGGTTGTACTCTCAGAGAAAGATGTGCTGGCTACCGATCGACCAGCCGTTGCTCCTGCCCGGAGACTCCACCTGCACGGCCCGCCGGGTCTCGCCGTGCTCGGTGGCTCAGCTGCTGGCGTCGCGCCTGCGGAGGATCGGGGACCAGCTGGAGAAGAGCTGGACGGCCGGGGAGACGCAGAGCGGCTTCGGCTGCGGGGGCAGAGGGTCGGCGGCGGCGGCGGCCGGGCCCGGCCACATGAAGAGCTTCCTGTGCAGCGCGATACACTTGGCCGTGCTCGTGCTGGTCGTCGCGAGGCGACACCTGTAGGGCGCGAGGCGGCGACACCAGCAACAGGTGCGTCAACGCGCGTGGTTCATTTGAGCTGTACGGCCACGATGGCATGGTAAACATGTTGGAAGGTTTTGTAATTACTATTTTTTTTAAACGTAACTGTGCCCTCGTGGAAAAACAGCGCCTATAGGACCTCCTGTTGTCCTCTTTAAAAAAAAAATGCTCAATACAATGTAAATTGCAGGCTATATGTAGGCTTCTTTAGCTTTAGACAGAGGTTTTCTGCATGTTGGGAAAACGTCTACTTCGTTAAGTATATCGGTCTTTCATATAATTGGCTACAATGTTAAAATTGTGTGACAAAGAACATACAACTCCATCTAACATAACGTGAAACACAACTTCCCCAATTCATTTAGTTTTTACATACTTTTGATTCTGTATATTTTATAATAAATCACGCATTCGCTGATTACATGTTATGCAAGGCTCGGGTTAATTATGCACACAACGCGCAGGCAAATTAAGTTCTTATGACTTCAATTCGCATTTAATTAATGTTATTGGGGGAACAGTACATGTTTTAAATTGGCGAGTGGTTTTGTTTTCTCTTTAGTCTGCTGTATATCCTTAAAGCATCATAAATGTGTATGGACTTTTGAAAAATTGAGAAAAAGGTATCGCATCTTCCTGTTTTTAGAAAAACAAACAAAAAACAGACTGAGTGAGGTGGATTCTACAACGACCGTCTTAACTTAGAAAAAACATGCATTTGATGTATTTTTGTGCGAATTAAGTGTGTATGTTTTTATCTTGTATAGATGGTGCCTTTAGGACCATGCACGAGAGAAAGGGCTCACAGCATTTGCACTACAATCAAGGGATGCAGGAGAGTCGGAGGATGCGGTCCAGGATGGAAGGTGTGCAGCGAGGAAGAGGAGAGAAGGAAGCGGATTTAATTGAGCGTTTCAGGGTCGTAACTTTGAGTCTGACTAAACTCTATATGTCATGAAGACTTCCTCAGGCCCGATGAAGATGCACTGAGCGTTTCATGACGAGCTGACACAGTGAACTCCAGCAGTCCTGCAGTCAGACAGCTGTACTACCCCCTCCTCTTTGCTTTTCTCATCCCAGAGCGGTGATGTAATCCTCCCCTGGTAGAGTGGAGGGAAAAGCTTACGAATAGGCCTCCTTTTGAATTTCCACCTCCCACCATGCAAGTGCATTCACGGCAGAGAAGGTTGGACCGATTTGACCTTTAAATGTATGTGAGGCTACGATTAGTGCAGCAGTCCTAATAAACAAAATGCACTGAGATAGACCAGTTTGTGAGCTTCATAATGCACTGTACCTTTTTACATAAGCTATACTGTCAGTGTAAACATGTGAATACTGAGAGGATGAATGTTTTTTTTTTTTTTTATAGATGTTTTCTACAGTGTTTAGGTGATGTTTACACATTCTCTTGTCTTTTACCATCTGTTGAGGGCAGTGTTAAGTGGCTTTTCGTCAGATACGGGACCTGCGCATCGGAAGCTGTGCCGTCAATGCTGTCTGTGATTTCTGGAAATAAGCTTTTCTCTGGTATATAAGTGTAATGTGAGCAGATTTAATGAAACTGTCTTTTATAAAAATGTGTGCTATTTATACTTATTTCATATGGATTTTTAGGAGGTAAAGTAATAAAAATCTTTCTGAAATAAATTCTCTGCGGGTGTCTTTACAATGAGACAAGAAATACGCTTGATAAAAATGAGCTCAAAGTGCTTTAATTTAAAACTGAAAACCTCCACACTGCAATGCACTCAGAGTCATAGTGTCTGTTATGCAACATAATAATGACTATTCTAAGAATAAATTATTCATAACAACAATATTGGAATAAAAATGAAATTACGACTGTAACATGGAAGTTTATCAGACATGAGCTCCCACACTGAGCTTCAACGTCTGCAACACACTTGATAAAATTAAAAAAATAAACGCTATTATTACGGTGCCTTGCTGACACGCACCACTAGACGGTCATTACGCAATATCTAAAACAACCTTTTCCCTTACAATTAACTTTGTTTTACTTACAGAGCTTCTGATTTTCTTCTTACGATCGTTCTGAGACATTTATTTGTGTTCAAAGGGTTAAAAAAATTAAAATACAGCAGAACTTGAAACTAAATACCAAATGAAAATGTCATTAATTATAAAAAAAATAATCTTAAAATATACAAAGAAATGTGACAAATGTACCACAAATAAGAGTGTGAAAGCGTGATTATTTACATTATCGCCACACTAAATCAATGGAACATTCTTTTATCGTGTGTTTGGTGTAGATCCCCAGTCTCCCCATAGTTGGCATGTTGAAGTGCCCTTGAGCAAGACCCTGAACCCCCAGTTGCTTGCGGGCGCACACTGATCCTTAATTAAGGATGAGTTAAATGCAGAGACCAATTTCCCCAAGGGGATTAATAAGGGATAATTTCTTTCTTTTTCTTCTTAAAATGAAATGCGGTTTAACATTCACAATATTGGCTTGGTCTACATGCACACAAAGATGTGACTGATGGCGTAACTATATCACAACGGCACAATTAGTAAAACTGACAATCGTCTTTTAAGTGAAACCGTGCTGATAATTCGGTTTGTGCACGAAGGCCTCTTCCATGTGCTCAACTTGTCCGCAGTGAAAATAATGTGATCAGCATATTTTTCTGGGGTCTCATTTATAAATAACCGTTGCGTACGCCACTTTCAGGCCCCTTTTTTTTTGTGTGTGCGTACGCCTCTTCCCACGCAGATGTTGTGATATATAAAAAATAAACTTAATGGGAGAATGTGCGCACCTGTATGGAAAATTTGACCCATGGGGACGAACATTTTGGAGACGCGGGGAACGCAGATGGTAAGGTGGTGAATTAAATGTATGATAGCCATCATTTTAAGTAGAATAAATTAATTTCACTAAATTAATTGAACTTATCACACGGTACTTTGCACTTATATGGATCCACTTTATCGTAAACAGTCAAACCAGCAGAGTTATTTGTACCAGTGAGCGAAGACTAGAAGAACCTTCCGATTGTAAAAGATACAAACAAACTCAAACCTCAACTCACATTTCGCTTAATAGTTCGTCGGCGCTGTCTGCTGAACTCAGCGCAGAAGAGAGGGCCGAACTGCGGACACTCTTGATCTGCGGATGGAACCATCATCATCATCTGGGCGGCACACTGAACACAGACAGACTGTGAACAGCGATCTGCATCAGAGCTCACCGGAGTCGCCACAGTGAGCGTCACACACCTGCTCCAGTCGCCTCACCTGGCAACTTCACCACCTTTACATAGGGATTGAATATTCTAGCAAAGTATGACAATAAAGCCAGGGATGGCTCTCGTACAAATCACTCCATATCCTCATTATCAGTCATAATCATAATGTCATTAAAAAAAAGAATAAATTGTATTCACCTATCAAACTTCCTTTGTAAAATAATATGATGGATACCTCCGATAGCGATCATTTTGGAAGCAATCAGCCTGAATGCTGTAAAACATATAAATACTGCGGTGACTCTCGTAATGCTGCAGGATAGATACTCTGGCACTGGGAGAATTAGGAGGAAACGCGTGTTCACGGATGTAATGACGATTGTAACGTGGAAGCTTATCAGACATGATGAAGAAGCAGAAAGCAACGTCAGCAAAGCGAAACCCCACTGACTTCCACGTCTCACCACAGTGGATAAGAATCTAAAAATAAGGCTATGATTACGGTGTGACACACACACACACACCACTCATTACTATTGTGTCATTACTCAATATTGAAACAACCTGACGTGTAGAGGGCGGGATGTGAGTCTGAACCAGCTGCGCACATTTACAGGTCGATGTGGGATTCCATGAAAGGAAATAGCTCACGGACAGGCTTACGCAACGTTTTATAAATGAGACCCCTGGTCTTTACAGATACCTCTAAAATGAAAGTCCCCCTACATGTTGTTTGTTACTACGCTTACCCTGATAGTTACCGCTACTAAAGATAAACAGCGAAAGATGACACGCCCTCGTCCGACTCGCAATGCGGCACGGCCACGTCTTCCAGGTGTGCGTGCGATCGGCGATGCCGAGAGCTCAGTAGATCTGGAAGTGGGCCGAGGTGGTGCCGTCCTTCCAGCATCGCAGGGCCTCAATGACGGTGGAGCGGCACAGCGGACACGTTCGCTCCCGGTCGAACCACAAACACAGGCACTCCTCGCAGAACACGTGCTGCGGGGGGAACAGAATGGAAAAAACACATAAATACGTCTCTTTAAATCTCATTGCAGGCCGAAACATTGTTGTTTACAGTTTCCGAGTGAGCATGAATGTCACAGAACATTTAAAAAGAAGTGTTTTGTGTCCATGAGCCCTAATGCTGACCTTTGACCTACACTGCAGGGACCACTTACACATCAAATAGTAACAGTAGTAGTAGTCAAAGGGAAACACTGTTAAAATGGATGTTTTCTTTCCCGTATATGTTTGAAAGAGCAACTTAAAACCAGCCTAAAGTGGAGTTTTATCAACTTCTGATGGATTGACTTCTCACCTTTCTCCAATGAGACTGAATCGTTCCGGCTGCAACTCGCTTCTGTCCACACCCAACCGCACCCATGGGTGAAGCTGGCTGTGGTCAGCAGTCTCCTACTTACTTTACAGAGTCCTTACCTGACAGAGGAGAGCAATGGGGTCTCTGAAATCAGTCTGACAAATGGCACAGACGTCCCCCGCCTCGCTGCACTGCTGACCGCCGGCCCTCACTCCATAACTCTGGATGAGACAGGAAAAAAAGAGTGAAATTTAAAAAAAATGAATAAACTGAAGATTTTCTTTAAATCTCAAAGCAACAATCAATTTGAGCATATCTCTGTGTGTGGGTACTGATATGTGAAAAGAGTAAAAACTGTTTGAGTCTGACCTGGGGGCTGCAGAGCATGACCAAGGCCTTGCGGATGGCAGACACTCGTCCACAGATGTCAAAGGACTGCAAAGCAAAGATGAAGCACAATCAGTTTAACGCTGTTTTACTACCATTACTGTTATTATAGCTTTTAATTCTATTTTATTAAATCTTTATCAATGTATAGGTTTTAAATTGTTTAATTGCTTCCTTCTTTTCTGTTGATGTCCGGGTCCACACCTGTCGGTCACCTGTGAGGCACGTTGAACTGCACTAACCTGCATGAAAGGTGCTGTACAAATAAAGCTCGATCGATTGATTAACGGTAACAAGTTAGCACTTTCTCTAAAGCGACTCAGCAAAGTAACATCTCTAATCCCTATGAGTTTATCAAAAAATAAAGCGAAAGCTCTGCGCAGCTTTTACTGGCTGCGCGTTTGACATTTTTTCTCTAAACTTTACCGTACCGTTATCCCGTGTGACACAAACCGCGTGACAACGGTGAATCAACCACTGAAGTACATCATGTACATATTATATATCTAATCTTGGAAAACACCAGAGTGCTGCACGCACACCCAGGAAACTACCCACACAGTTCAGCCGAACAAGCCAATCATCAACAGCTACATCCACTGAATCACTGGTGTATTAAAAAAAGCCGTGACTATATTTATTAACACACTCTGACAGCGACAAACCTCAAATAATGAATCACTGCATTCATTTGGCGTTTCATTCATCCAACTAGTTTCACTATTTCGGCTTCCCACGCTGACGCACGGCTCGAAAAGTATGTTTAAGTTCACTGATGCAACGGCTCAGTGGCTGACCTTGCCGTGACCTCTAACTGTGTTAGAGTTTCTGTTTCCTTCTCCTTCCACGCGGCCCACAGCCGAGGCGCCTGTCAGAATGTCTTTCAGACCAATAATTGTCTGGAAAACAAACTGCTGGATTAAATTGTATTTAAAAAAGAAATAACAAGACATCACCTTCGACTTTAGAAACTGGGAACTTTTTCGCAAAAAGTTAAATCGAGAAGATATTCTACATTATCTAGAAAATAATCAGCCTAGTAATCGATAATGAAAATAATTGCCTGTTGCAGCAGTTATGACCTCTTCTCTTCCACCATCTTCACAATACCCCTGAGCAGTCTCCAGTTAGTCTCTAAGAGTAACAATATTATCATTATTTTGGTTATTGTATAATAAGAAGAATATAATTAAGTAGCAAGTATGTCCACCATCTGTTGTTGGCCATTGGACATCTTATTAATTAATTTTGATGCAGGAATTTCATTTTGTGTACTGCACTTGCACTAATAGTAAGTCATTTTATTTCATAGTGCCATCCAAAATCAAAAAGTAAAGTTGGAAAACAATATTGATCTTTGCTAGACGCTTTGCTACCGGGCACCGATTACCTTGCAGAGGCTGTAGATGATGATGAGCGTGGCTCCCAGGAAGTAACTGCTGGACGGGTCTTCTCCCATGATGTACTTGTACCACAGCTGGATGGGCACCAGGGCCCGAAACAGCTGGCTCAGCTCCTCTATCAGCAGGTAGAATTTACCCTAGACAAACACAAACAATTATAAAGTACAATAGTGCAGCAGGCTTTTTATCCAACTTTGTGGCGGCAACCTCCGGGTCTGAAAAGTGAAGCCAATGTGGAAGTGCATTAAACTTGCATTGGAGGGGCGACTCCTGTGGTTGCTAAAAGAAGTCAGATTGTATAGAAGTCTGTAAGAAAATGACTCTACTTATCTCTTGATTTATTCCCTCAGTAAACATTGTAAACATACGTTTATGCTCTCAATCGCTAGTTTCAAGTCTTTTTCAATGTAGTAAATTATAGTCCTATTTAGAGTATAGGCCATAAAGCAGCGTTTGCTTTAGGGTGGGGCTACCTTGTGACTCACAGGTCGCTACAACGCCGTTGTCTGGGAGTTGTTTGTGTTTTCGTCGAAGAACTTTAACCTTTTCAGTGTGTTTTTAGTTCATAAAAGTAAATTGTAAAAAATTTCGTCTCCTAAAAATGTCCGTTATGAATTATTCAGAGTTCAATTGTAGCTCAAACCTCTCATGTCACTTCTGGTGGCAAAGGAATAGCAACGGCCAAAAAAACCAAGATGGCGACGGCCTGAATGCCCAACTCGAGGCTTCGAAACCGTAGTCTTCAAACCAAAAGGTGACATCACGGTGATGAGGTCCACTTCTTAATATCCGGACTATATGGTCCAGTAGATGGCAGTGACTGGGAATGTGCCCACCGGATATTTTTCTTTTCAAACAGGCAGTGCTTTCGAAGACAAAGGAGACCTTTTTAAGGCTCAACCGAAGTTTGACTAAATAAAAAAATACTAAAATCAAGACAATATGCATTCTTCCTTTGATCTACTATTTTGCTGTCCAAAAAGCGGAAAAAGCTGAACAGCTCCGAGGCACTCTTCTATCTAGTCAAGAGCAGTGCGGTATTAAAAGCTTAAAACAGCAAGCCTCCAGCCCAAACATGGCTGCTGTCCAGAGCTCCGCAGTTTCACAGCAGTACAGGCAATTTCCCCACACTGCGAGGGAAACTGGCAGCGGCTCTTTCCACCTGCTACCCAGTGCCCACAATAAACCCAGCCCTACGGCGGCCCTTTAAAAAAAAAAGGACCCCTTCCCTAAATAATCGCAGGATTTTTTTAAATTCATTTTTTTACTTCTGACTGCTACAAAGTGCATTAAGTGAATTGGAGGCGGTTAAAAATGGAGGCGACCACAATGAAGGCAAACTTGATTCCCTAATGGCCCCCGTGGCATCCCAGCTTGCGTAATGACTTCCTGGATGTTCGCTGACAAAGATTGATGACTGTGGGTGAAGAGCCACAAGCAGCCAGGTTGGTCGGGGAGGAAGGCCTCTGCAAGTGGCTAATTCATCTTCCTTATTGTCCCCTCAGCCTCGCGTCCCACGGTGCCCATCACGCCCACGCTGAAACTGTCAAATCTTAAGTTTGGACGGAAGCCAAGAAGTTGGAGCAAGCGCCACTGCAGGCCTCGTTCGGGTAGTTTCCTCTTTATCTGGTTTCATTACATCGTCTGATCTCTTCTCTATCCACTCCAAAACTACACACAGAAACAGACATACAACTTTGCAGTATAATCTACAAGACCGTTATTATTACATTGTTATCTATTAACTCTGCAGCGAAGTGGGTGGGGTTTAGTAATCTGTGCACTTTATTATATATTTAATATTCTATTGTGAATTTAATATGTTTCTATTTCTTGCACTGTGTTGATTGTTGTTGTTTGTTTAATGTATGCACCACCCGCCAAGACAAATTCCTCGTATGTGAAACATACTTGGCAAATAAATGGTTCTGAATCTGATTAATATTTTGTTGTAAATTGTCATGGCTAGAAATATTTTTAAATCAACCAAACATGTGGCATGAACAAACATCCATTTTTGTTCCAAATGGACTTTCCCCCTAAAAGTGTCCTTGTGAAGTTACATTTACGGTTTCTCAATAAACACATTGTATGTGTTTAATGTCTAATGAGTCTAATGAGCATGTTGATAGCAGTTCCGTCATCACAAAACATCAGTAATGCTGTTTTGTTTTGTTTTGTTTTATATCTGAAATTGTACACATCCAAGGGCTGGACAATAATTCAACATAATTTATCGACTTTCAATGGAATCACATCGTGATCATCATACATCGAGATATCGTGTTTGAAAGCATGCACATACAAACTCAAATTTCTCAGAAACACTATTAAATTTGCACATGATTATACAAAACCATGTGTTTATTTCATATAGACGACTTTTCCTCACATGCTACATTGTGATGTATACTGAATATATTGTTATCGAGATATGAAATTACTTTTTAGCCATATCGCTCAGCCTTACATCCATGTTTACTTGCTAGCAGTCGTCTTCTTCGCCGTCCTCGTTGACACACGGACTGCTGATCCGTGAACCCGTCAGCAGGATGTTGGTGGGGACCCTAAATCCATACTAACATGGCACTGCTAGGTTTCATAAACTCCACTGGTTTCATTAAAGTTTTGGTTTCAGTTCGTACCCATTGTGACTTTGTCCTTTTATCCACCCTGCATAAAGTTCTTCCTCTGTTTATTCCAAACAATTGTTAACAATGTTGGATTAAAATTTGACGAATGAATCAATTCAGAGTAGGTGATTTAGCCAACGTGCCACACATTGACTGGTTCTCTGTTTTAAAAAAGAGGATATTTAGGCTTTAAGATTGACCAATCACCTTGGACCGTCAGTGCTTGTGGTCATATGTTTGAGACCTGTATGAACAATTAAATAAATTAATAGTATTATTAATTATTATTATAAAGAAGAAAAACAATAGTTACTAGCCCTACTTAACCTGCGACTCAGCCGCAGAAAGTCTCCAACATTAAATCTAGCTCGAGGTAAACAGAATAGACTCGTAGAGCAGCACCAACAGAGCAAAAATAAACCCTGGATCGATGTTAGACCATAACATTTAGGAACTACTTTAAGTGCCAGAAGACTCTCAGACACCTCTTAAACAACAAGGACAATGAATAAGATGCAAGCACAAGCAGTAAGACGCGAGCCCTTCCTCGTCATGGAATTCTGTGTGCGTGCCTGCCGCCTGCCATCACTTGCGCTGACGCCGGTGATCATGGAGGATCATTAGTGCATCCGCGGTTGTCACGCAGTAATGAAGTAGACGGGCTGATGATGCGACTTCTTGGAGTTCAGAATCGACGGGGCTGTTGGGCCGTGACAGCACAGGAGAGTGATGATACAATCTGGGATTCCCTCAAATCCTCAACATGTGTCCCTCAAAGCTGTCAAATGATGTACGTGTGTGTTTGTGTGTGTGTGTGTGTAGTATATCTGTGTGTGTAGGGAACAGGTAATGATGATCCAGCTCCAGGGAGGGATGACCTCACCCGTGCAATCCCCTCAAGGGCAAATGAGCTCAGTTGCTGGCTGCTGTGGTTTTGAGACGCCTGTAGGTCTGTTTATCAGTAGAAATGTAATCCTAATACACTCTCCTACCCCTATCTGTGTGTGTGTGTGTGTGTGTGTGTGTGTGTGTGTGTGTGTGTGTGTGTGTGTGTGTGGTCATAGTCTGTTGCCTCAGGCCAGACTAACCATGCACACAGACACACACATTGCACAGGCTCACCTAAGGAGTGCCATTTAAAACCTTATGAATACAGAGCAGTTTCACACTGTGACCCTTTAGCACTTTCTTCACTCAGCAGAGTATTTCATCATTGAGCACATTTAAAAAAAAAAAAAATTCTATATTGTCTACCAGGTTTCCCAACTTGGTCAGTGAACTTCCTGTAACTCATTTTTTTATTTTTTTTGTACTGCGTTATGGGCAAACTAAACATGAATATGGCGGTCTACACATTTGCACTCAGATTAGATGCCTTTTAAGTGTGTCATACAAGATGTGCTTGGTCGCTATATGCTCAGTAATGTGATTAAAGGACAAGTACACGCCTACATGCTCTTATATGTGTTATATGTGTTGAGGCGTTTGCAGTAGAGCAGCTGCAAGAAGTCGGAGAGTTAAAAACATTCAGGTTAAAAGTCTAAATCTTCATTTGGGCCTTTTTGTTTTGTTGTCAGCTGATCAAACGTATGATCAGCTGACATAATTTGAGATATATATATATATATATATATATATATATATATATATATATATATATATATATATAGATAGATATATAGATAGATAGATAGATAGATATCAAATTGACATCTTTAAAAGATACTTACTATGTTTTTACAGAGAACAAGGTGATGTCTTGTCAGACTGTTACGTCCAAAATTCAAAGAAATTCTGAATTATAAATTTAAGGTGAGTCTCAAATCCTCAGATTAGAGGGGCTGGAACCAGCTCACTTCTTTTGCATTTTTGATTTTAATTGTAAATCAATAACACAAAATAGACTAACTTCAGCACTTCATATAATCAAGGACATTGTATGAAAATGCCATTATAAGTGCATGTTTGAGCTCGTGAATTTACAGTTAAAGTATCAAGTAAACGTGAATAACTTCTGTAGAAGTGCGGGTGAGAGGAATTAATGTGGATTTCTTACCCTGGATTTGAAAGCCAGCAGAATCTTGGGCAAAAAGAGGACAAAGCATTTCAGGCCGATGGTGAAGTACTTAAGGACAAAGTCGTTGATGCCCACGGCCCAGATCAGATCGAAGAAGTCAAAGCCGTTGAGGTTGGGCTTGGCAAATATGAGGCTGGAAGAAAAAGAAAAACAACATGTCGATGAGTTCTTATCGGGAGGTCTGCTGGTTTCACACAGGATGGAAGAATGACAAGCAACAGAAAGGCAAAATGTTCAACAGAATTTAAGAAACAAAAAAAAATGAAATAAACACAAAATACTCACAGGACAAGACCAGACAAGAACAGGAACGCTCCCTAAAGGAATTCAAAGTCAAAATGAAATGGCTTACAACACACAAAAAGAATGGAGAAAAACCTAAAACGTAGAAAAAAAAGAAAGAAAAAAAAAACATAAAGATGGCAGGCGTAAAACACACAGCTACTATTAAAATACCTGCGGGTACACTACCTGTTGTGCAGCTCCTCGTGGCTGAATGTGTAGTAGATATACACGATGTTCCCTGCGAGGAACATGAGGATCCAAAGAGCCACAAGTACAGAACGTTCCGCCTGGCAACACAAAAGAGGAACACGCCGCTAAGTTTTGCAACATCACAATACATTTCTTTATATCTCAAATTGTCTCCAATTTCTACTACATCGTGGTGCGTTATTAGTCCGTCTGACTGTGAGCTTGTGTTTATGCGCCCTCATGTATTTGCTATGGACGCTCTGGGGCATTTATTTTCACTGACACAGAACACCAGTTTTTAGTTGCATTTTTGTAACGTTCCCGTTTAAATAACTCAAAAGGATAAGGCTGGTGAAACTGTATTTTTTGGTCAACAAATTCCACGAAAAGACCAAAAGCAATGATGAATTCACAACGTGTAAGTCTCGTCTGTGTATCCAAAGCCTGATACGTTTTATTCTCATGTGCCATAGAGCTCCATTGTTGTCCAAAAACTATGAATGAGCCATATTGTTTGACTGGGTAATATGGGTAATATTAAAAGTATAAAAGTATATGGGTAATAAATGTAATTTAGTCCCATGAACATTGGCACTGTAGTTTAATTTGAGTCAATCCAACATATACCTGACTTTGATCTAATACTACTGTATGTGTGTATCTAGTATTTAAGATAACATTTGACCATTTTGACAATGAGATGTTGTCATTGTCTTTAACCCTAGAACCCTTAACGTCGGGTGATTTCCACCCGAGTGATTGTGGTTACGTTATTTTCATTGTGTTGCTTTTGTCTGAGTTGCGTGGGTCTTTGTGTAGCTTCATGCTGCTCACAGACGTTATTGAAGGCGCGTCCTTTCTGCTTCAATCCCTGTTTTTCCTCAACAGGCACGTGCTCAGGTGATTTTCACCTGACGTTAGTGATAGTGGGTGAAAACATTTCGGATGGATTTTATCATTGAAGGGAGACTTTTTCTTCACAGGACAAAGCTCACATGTCCCAGGAACGGGTGGACCAAAGAATAAGTTCACAGCTCCTTTATTTATATGTTTAATCATGTTTTATTGACGATTCCCTAATTTTTCACCCGATTTTGAGCCTTTTTTCAGGGTTTTCCGTTTTATGACAAGTTTTACAGGGTCAAATATAAGTACTTCAATTTGCCTTGTATTGTTGTATTATAATATATTTTGATGAGAAGTAGATTTTATCAAGTAGATTATATCGGGTGAAATATACCCGACATTAGTGATGGTGTTACTATTTTTAACGTTAGTGTTCTAGGGTTAAAACCTGTATCAGTGTAGAAGTTAAAATACTGTAGCTTTTTTTGAATTACCCGTAGTGACACTTGGTGCCTTAAGGTGGAATTGGCATAGGCGAATGTGCTGGCCATGCCCACACACACAGCAATACCTGAGGGAGAGAAGTGAAGCATCATCACTAAACCACACCATATGACTCTTTGATGCAAGTAGTGTACGGTCAGACACTGTTAGCAGCACTATTACCCCACAAGTTGCTATACCTAGCTTATGCTGGAAGCAGACTTTAGCCAGCAGAATGAGGATGAAGGGGAAGCCTCTCTGCAGCCATGTGACTACTGCCTTCAGCTCAGACAGGGCCGGGGCCGGCGTGGACGGCTCTTCCTGGGCTTCATCCCTGGAGCTGTGCCTTTCCGAGCCGCCTGCCACAGCGGCCTGCTGGAGCAGAGACGAGGTCCTGTGCTGCAGGGGCTGATGGTGGAAGTGGTGGTGGTGGTGGTGGTTGTGGTGCGGCGGCGGCCGAGGGAGGAAAGGTCCACCCTCCGTGCGGTGGGGGCCTCCTTCTTCTCTGGACGATGCCGTCATCTGGATAAAAACCTCAGGGGAAGAGCCCAGGACTAAGCCGGCTGCCTGGAATTGGGCAGAGGAGACGGAGCCGGATGGGACGCCCACCAGGCCGGAGAAGATCTGCTGGGGCGACGCGGGTGAGTCGGGCTTCAGGCAGTCGAACACACAGCCCTCATCCAGGCTGCTCTCCGATCCCAGAGTTTGGCTTCGGCTCCTAAGTGCGAAATAAGCGGGGATGCAAAAAAATATCTTTAGCCTGGACAATGGCTAAAGACAAAACTCTTGGTTACTGCAGGGAGAAGGTAGACATCTATGGGATCTAGACAATGACAGACAGGGGGGTCTACATAGAACATACACATGAAGGGCCTGTGCACACTGCGTCTGAGAGCTGTCCTCCTCACCTTTCAGGGGGCATGCCATCCGTGTTGCTGCTGTGTCTCCTCTGCATGGCACACCGCGCATCACCACATGGTCCAGCCCTGCAAGCACACAAATCAACAGTGTCTGATTGACGAGAGAGGCCCGGCTAGCAGCTGGTCTCTTCTAAATATTCTGCTTTTGAGTGCGTTTTCATTCGTCAGACAGCGAGCTAAGCAATACCTGCACGCGGCTTTTGTTTTTGTTTTTACCTGAACTAGTTCAGCAAATCGCCCCGCACTTGTTGTCATATTTAGTGTCAGGTTAGCTCGGTTGCTGATGCTGCAGCGAAAGATGCTCCGACGGGGGGTGCAGCTGTGAAAGGAGGAAAACAAACTTCCGGTGCGACGTCACCGACGTCGCCTGTCTACCAATCAGCGTCCTCCTCCCCGCGGCACCACTTCCGCGTTGGACATTTGTTTTGCAGATGGTGGAGATGTCAGACGTCGCTGGATGAACACACGTTGCAGCTTGTCAGACGTGTGACGTGTGACACGACGGAACCGCGCTCCTCCAAAGAAACTGCATATTCATATTCATATTCTTGTTTCTTTTCTTCTCATCATCAGTGTCTAGCTTATCTGAAAGGGAACGCTAATGCTAACGACAGCTAGCTAGCAGGCTAACAAAGCAGGCTTTTTTTTTTTTTTGTCATGATGAAACACCGCGAACGAGCTCACGTGCCCTCCAGTTAATTGACGAACTGCTGTTTTGAGCTTTTATCCGCATTATTCATATTTTGCATATTTACATTGTCCGTATCTGCGTCTCAAACCTGCAACATGGGTTAGCCATTGTCCTGCCTGCTGAAAACACAACGTCTCCCATGTGTTGTTGAGTTATCACGTTTGCTGTCAGTTTAAAGCTCGTAATAGAGTCGTCATTACAGCGTCCTGACAAAAACGTCAGTCAAACCCCTCTCCTGGAGGTTTGATGGTCTGGACCGCCTCTCACCGGCGTCTCCCCGCGAAAGCCATGCTATGATGGTGCTCCGGCGGTTACTGAGGAGGCGCTGGGTGCTGGGGGTCGTCTTCGGACTGTCTCTCATCTACTTCCTCACCAGCACGCTCAAACAGGTACAGACTCTCACTCTGCAGCGGGGATGGGCTGTCTATAAGAGCCTTAGTGTGTGTGTGTGTGTGTGTGTGATTTGTATATGACAGAAAAGTGCATTGTTACTAGATTTGTGAAATGACCTGATGGGGATGGATGTCACCTGACAGGTGGAGGTGATCCTGCACATTGATGCAACGTTCCTGGGAAAAGAAATCCACAATATTGCCCTAAAGCAGGGGTGTCAAACTCATTTTAGTTAAGGGGCCACATACTCCCCACTTTGATCTCAAGTGGGCCAGACCAGTAAATCATAGCATAATAACGCATACATAACAACAATATTTATCTATGTTTAAATCATTGGTGAAGGTTTTTGGATGATATTTTCTTTCTACAATAAACTATAAACATAAAGACCAAACATTCAGACATCAGCCCACTGTTTATCTGCCTGGGCTCTCCTCTGCAGATTCCCTCGCTTTGTCACGCGTAATATCAATGATCCTATTGATTGCGACTGTGGCTCAGTGGTTAGCATGCCCGTCTTTCAATCAGAGGATCAGTGGTCCGAGCCCCGGCTCCGGTAGTTTACACCTTCTTTTTTTTTTTAACAGTTATCCGGCGGGCCGAATTGGATCCCCTGGCGGGCCGGATTCGGCCCGCGGGCCGTACGTTTGACACCCCTGCCCTAAAGCATCCCTGCTCATTAACCTTAAATATGAATGTTGCCTTCAATAGCTTAATATACATGAGACGCCTCCGAATATATAGTACTGCAAAGTCAATCTATTTGGGGTTCAGCGTCTTGAGAACACAGGGGCAATTGGACGGTCCATCTACTGAACATTGCCGTCACAATTTCTCACAGCCCAAAAGTAACATTTAAGTTACTCGTTTGGTCTGATCAGTAATCTAAAACCCAAATAAATTCAGTTTACTAATAGAGAGAACCAAAAAAACTGCAGAAAGTTGTAGAAAAATGTTCCACTTTTAGACTACTGGTTTCGGCAAAGGTCCTTTTCTTTTCCAGTTGCAACAAAATGTTTAACGTGTGAGAACAATGCCTTCTTTTGTTCAATGACAAAAAGGGTACGAGATAAAAGCATTTTCAGTTCTCAGAACGCAAGTTTACGTGTCTGAAAATCCCTAGCCATACTGCATCATCTCACTTTACGATCTAATCATATTGTCCGACCCTCTTCTGAACTTTGGTCGAGTTCTTCTTTGACGGCGCTTCATCCGGCCTCCTTCTGTGTGAATCTCTGCAGGAGGAGCGGACCATACGGGACCGCACGCTCTTGGAGGTTAGAGATTCAGACCATCGCATCCCCTGGAAAGTCCGCTTCAACCTGGGCAACAGCAGCCGGCAGATAACTCAGTGCAGAAACTCCATCCAGGGCAAGACGCTGCTCACAGACGAGCTCGGTGAGTAGTGTGGCCGCTACTCACCACCACACAGTGACGATAACACTCATAACGCGGCAGCTCCGCGAGACTGCTTTGCCTTTAATCAAACGTACGTCTTCTCCGCGTTCATGTGATAATATAAATCCTTATATTCTGCATTACTCTTCATGTCTATTAAAGTTCAGGTTAGCGAGGTCAGTATAACACAGCTATGCAGCTGTTGTGTCTATGAAATGTCCAGTTCTCAAGGGAAGTTAGTCACACGCTGTTTATCAGTATATTGACATTATGGAAGCAGACTGGTCGTTGCACGTTCCAGTCTTGTGAGAAAAGATGAGAACACGGGATTCTCCTCCTCTTGACAGGATAGAGCGAATCAGATGTTAGGACGAGGCGAGACGAACCTGTGACGATAAACTGTGTATGAAAGGCCCCACTTCCGTGGTGGGGCAGTTGTTCTTTGCCCAACCTGCGTGTTGGCTGTACCACTCACTGCTTTTGCAATTGCAGCGCTTACTACTTTGCTTGTGATCATTTAGTAAATAAATTTAGAGAATCAGAAACTGTTTATTAGCCAAGAATGTTTTCACAAACGAGGAATTTTACGACCGGAAGGTGCATACATTGGACATGGACATGGGACGTTAGACGAGACAAACAACAATCAACAATAACGATAACAACAGTGCAATGGGTATTAAATAAGTGAAAGATAAGAAAGTGCTCAGACAACAGATACGTTAATGTGAGTGTATGTTAAAGTGACGTGTTTAAGTTAAAAGTGTATGTTAGTGGCATGAGTGTTTAAATATGAGGTGTGCAGAGGAGTGAACGGTAAAGAGAAAAAATTAAAATGAAAATAAGAATAAAAGTAAAAAATAAATAAAAATTAAAATAACTGGGTGTGACAGTCAGTCAGTGGGGGACCCGGGCCCTGTTGATGAGCCCGACTGCCGACGGGAAGAAACTGTTAGTGTGGCGTGAGGTGTTGGTCCTGATGGACCTCAGCCTCCTGCCAGAGGGGACGAGAGAAGTTGTTGAAGTGAGTTCTTCCGGAGGCTACACCAGGCATCCAATAATTGACACGCGCTATCGCATGTTTTACAGGTTACGTCTGCGAGAGAAAAGACTTGCTGGTGAACGGCTGCTGTAACGTCAACGCTCCCAGCTCCAGGCAGTACATTTGTAAGAGCTGCCTGGCCAACGGCTGCTGCAGCACCTATGAGTATTGCGTGTCTTGCTGCCTCCAGCCCGATAAGGTAATCTGTCACATCAAGGACGTTCAGGGTCATTCACTGTCATAGAAAGTAATGTGTCGTTCAGATACGATATCTTTGAAAGAATATTGAGTTTTAAACATAGTAGTGACTACGAGGGGAGAGAAAAGAACCGGGTGAACCGATTGAAATCTGTACTTGTGCGGTTCACACATGCTTCACTCTCTTATCTGTGAACTTGTTCCTCAGCAACCTCTCCTTGAGCGCTTCCTGAATCGTGCAGCTGAAGGTTTCCAGAACCTCTTCACCGCTGTGGAGGATCATTTTGAGCTGTGCCTGGCCAAGTGTAGGACCTCTTCACAAGTAGGTTATGAGATTAAAAAATAAATAAATGAAAAGGGTACATTCTGACAGACCACAATCTTATCTTCCTAAATGCAGAATCAGTCTGAAACGCTCGCGTTCCATTTTTATAGTTGTTTTGAAACTTGGCATGATGAGTAAAAACTCCCACAGTTACGCAACAACCCCTTTGACAATTAAAGTCAACATTTCACTCATCTAATATTCATCTGTGTATTTTTTGGCAAAGTTAGATGGAAGATAATGCACTTTGATGAATGTTTCACGTTGACGTAATGCTATTATCTGCTTCATTTCCTGAACGTCAAAATGGCTTTTCTCTTTATGAATATTATTTCTGTTTTATATCATACGTAGAATTCTCAAGAGAGAAAACAAAATAATCTGTATTTGCATTCAATTCTGCCTTTTCATTTTTGCTCGTTACAATTTTTTTCTTCTTTTCTGATTCCTAAAATCAGAGGTTTCTGGAGCTGAATGAATGTCTGATTTTATTACCACCCGTACAAATTGGAAATGCTCTATTTTTTTAGGTGACAAAAGTTTCAATACATAAATATGTTAATATTATTTTTCCTTGTCACGCAGAGTGTTCAACATGAGAACACCTACCGAAACTCTCAAGCAAAGTACTGCTACGGAGAGAGTCCTCCAGAGCTGCTTCCCATGTGAGCGCCGGTGCTTTCCTCTCGGGTCGAGCGCGGCCAATAAAAGCGTCCCTGTTCGGACACCCAAAGGTGCTCGGAGAGGAGCCTCTCCACAAATGAACTGCTTGCTTGGACAATTTTGCGTTATCGAGGCAAAGGGATGGAGACATCGGAGACCAACCTCCAAACGGACAAAAGCTGTATGCCATTTTGATTATTTACACTTCATAAGTGCATAGAACTTTCCATACATTCATCCGTGATGATCATCAGGTCGACGTAGCGGGCAGCTCATCCGCCAGGATTCGCCTCAAACCGGTTTGTCATAAAATAGGCTTCATTTTTTTTTTACAAGAAGGCAACAGCCGTTCCATGTTTATGTTGAATATTAAATACAGCAAATAATGTGTCATTACTTCTATGTGTAGTGCATGCATATAATAAACTATTTAATAAAAGTGGCTGTGAAATTAAATGTTTTTTTTTATTAATGGTGACTTCTTTACTTTGAGCATACCTTTTGACATTTGTATGAACTGCTGTGTTACAGGTGTAAACAGCAGTTCAATATTGGATTATGTGTGTATTTATCCAAAATAAGGGTGATGTAAGCATGCTAAACATTTAGAGCCATCAAAGGCCTGCAGAAAATCATGTATTTTGACAAAACGTACAGGTTCAAAGTGAAAGATACAACAGAAAGTGGCAGCGCGCACAGCTCCACATCTAGTATAGTGTGTTATTATAGGTGCAGGGCAGTGGCAAGAATCAAAGAAACAAAACGGCAGCATTCAGATAATCTGTTTTATTTATTTATTGTGGGCAAAACTGAACATCTTTCAGCTACAATCGACTCCACCATGAGCGGTTTTGCCCACAATAAATTCAAAGACCCTTTTTTATGAGTGCTGGGGTTTTGTTTCTTTAGACGATCATTAATTTAATTGTATTAGCCAAAAATTAGCATTACACTAATGGAAGATACAGTCAGAGCTGTGTTTTGTTAATACGAATATCGAATTTGAGAATCTCCACGATAGTGGTAGGAAATTATAAGGTACAATTATTAGAAACAGTGTTCTCTCAGTTCTGTAAAACATTTGGACCTTTGCTGACTCGTTTGAAGCTCATTCAGAACCACGAAACATTGGAACTTCTAATGGACTATTAATTGATCACTCAATTTAAGGAGGACGGGGCCCACATTAATCTCTGTTAGTGTTTTTGTCCTCTTGCATTGCTTTGATGGGAGTTTGACAGACTTATCTGCCTTCCCCTGCACTGTCCATCTGTCCACACATTTCCATCCGGTGATTGGAGTCCAAACCGGTGGCTCTCTGTGGGCGATTCTTATCAGCTTCTCTTTCTACCTCAGGCGACGTCGCCCGCTCACAAGGGACGGATGGCCAGAGCGTAACAATTAATCATCGTGATGGCCGAGAAAACAAACTGTCGCAATTAGGAAATGTATTGGAGCCCCTTTTAATTTGCCTCTTTGGCAAGTTGATTAATTACGGTCACATGGGAGCGATGTCAGTTGCTGAGTTTATTTGAACAAAGCCATTTCTTACACCGCTTTCTTTTAAAGGAATACCTTGACATTTTGGGAAACGCTAAAATGTCGCGTCCTCGCTGAGAGTTTGATGCGAACATTGATGCTGCTCTCCACTGGTCTTCTCATCCAACTTTCAGCAAGAAAGCAAACAAAATGTCATACTACTGCTATCAACAGTTTAAAAATGGCCAAAAATCATGATGTAATCATTTATTTGATCTCCTTAAAGGTACACTGTGCAGGATTTGGCGGTGTCCAGCGGTGAGGTTGTGGATTGCGTGAAGGAGAACGACGTGGCCCTTTCTAGAGCCCGCGTTTAGTTTGTCCTTTCTGGGCTACAGTAGAAACCTAGCTAGCGGCTACGCAAAGAAGACCCGCTCCATTAATGCTACGGGGTCCCGCTTCACGCTGCACACTTTTTGAGGGCCATCTGTAGAAAAAATGAAAATGCCACTTGAGGAAAATTGCACTATATTTATTAAAATAAGAGTATGAAAAGTGAGACAGACAAATGTCCCAAATGCATTACAAATAAGCATCAACAACTTTTTTTTTTTTTTTTAAATAGCTGCCGCAAACTGTAACCGTGCCTCCTTACAAACTGATTACAGGAGATATCCACTCCCCTCCAAGTACTTCTGAAGTGTGGCCCCAGGAGCTTTACGTTTGATCTTATCCTTCCCTTTGACCTTGGGTATTTCGCGCTCCATCCAGACCAGATAGACCCTGGCTTTCTTCAGCAGAGTGTGACTCCACTGCTTCCTCTGAAACGCGTACCCGGGCATCTTGGGCGCCGGTGGCTTCGGGGAGCACTCCCCTCCGAGGAGTTCCTGCGCGCACGACGCGAGCATCTCGACGTGGGAGACGGTTTCGCCGAGCTCCTTGTGAAGCGACTTATCTGTGGGATTGAGGTGGACCCTCTGGTCCACCAGCACTTCCTTCAGGCCTTGAGCCATGAAGAGGAGGACGCACTGGACCTTTGACCCGTTGAGAGGAGCGTTCTGGTGGTACTGGAGCTCGGGGAAGCCGGGGGTCCAAGCGCCCAGGTGCTCCCCGTTGGCTTTGTCCTGGAAGAGGAGGACCAACAGAGAAGTCAGTTGGAAGATGTGCGTTAATCATCTTGTGAAATATACAGCCGGCAAGCTGTACCACACCCACTCAAGAAATGTGTCTGTAGATTTAATAAAAAGGTACGGTTTTAATAGCTGCATTAATCCCTATTGCTGCGTGAGCTCAGCCGACTATATCTTAAATAGGAAAGTAACTCCTACACATACTCCAGTACTGTATGAAGTATAGTTTTGATATTTGTACTGTACTCTGCCATATTGTACTTCATTGACTTACATTTATCTTTTACAGCTATCGTTGCTTTTCAGATTAAAATGTCCATAGCGCCACAGTGTTAGATGCATATCTATAACATCTAAAGTAACATATAACAATTTACTTCACCTCCTCCGACAGAAATATGATTTCTGCTTAGATTGCACTGTATCAGTTAAAGTATAGCAATAATATAACTGTATATGCCGTTTTGACGAAATGGGCAAGTTTTTATAATTTTTTAAGATCTTTTTTTACAACTAATATTTCTCTCCTTATATTTTCTTATGCAACATATGTATACATTGTGACATTGCTCTTTGTACTAAAGCAAAATCTATGAATACACCTTCCATACTATCTGCATGTCTGCTCAGTGGTCCAGTACCTCCTGTATTGCAACAGAAGCTACTCTTTCTTGGGTCCCCATTCATAACAATAATTCAGAAACAGAAGAACTTTACACATGTATACATAGTGAGTATGAATGTTCATATTCACAATATACTGTAATTTAATAATACATAATACAACCACCCACTCAAAGCCTGCATAATACATACAATAACTATATATAATAATTTTCATCTCTTAAATAATTGAGTTCATCCACTAAATCAAAGATAAAGTGTGACGGTAGCTCTCTATATCCATATCACATTTTAGAGTACATACAATCAAAAAGTCATAATATTCTACACGGTTCCTTGTGTAAACAAATACAATCTTAACTTTTTGGAAAAAAAGTGTTATTTTCGGAAATCAAAATGCTATTTCCATGCCACCGTTGCGTAACAATGAACTGTTGCCATTAGTAAACTGAACTCTGAAACAAAATACATACAGGGAACAAGTATTTCTGGGGTTTAAGTTATGATGATATGTTCAAGAACAACGCTAGACGATGAAGACGGTGATGTACACGCAGCATCTTCAGAATCACCGTGGAGACACAAAGATGTGATGTTACTTACAAACGCCGCCAGGCTTCTTTCAACCAGACTTATGGCGAGGGCCGTCAGCTTCTTCAGTTGGCATGGAACACCGGCCGCATGTTTCTGCGGCGCACGCCTCGCATCCAAGCCTCCAATCAGAATCCCCAACCAGGCGCACGCCACTGCCAGAAATCCTGCGAATGCAAGCGCACGCTTTAAATCCAGCCCTGTAATTGTGAAACAGACACACGTTGATGAATGAATGAAGAAAGTTTGTTCCAACGCATACTGCACCTGCTCTGTATTTCATTCTGACTCCGCTCAAGTTTTAGAATATGACAAGGACTGATTCTTATGTGATGATAATCATAATTATACTTGCAAGACGCTTGAAGGAGGAGCGTGAAAGCAGCACTGAAGATAAACTTCCCCTGTCTCTATCTGAGTCATATCCTTTAATATGAATTTAAAAAAGATAAGCAGCAACACCGTTCTGTCACTTTGCACTTCAGGAAATGCTGCCAATCACTGGTGGAGATGATTTGTGTTTAACTGTCACAAAGGTTTATTCATCCTGAAGGACTTTCTTGTGCAAAAACATTCATTAACAATTGTAATAATAATGTTAACCAGAAAATGCTGCAAGAAATCTTGATGGTGTGCTGCTACCGCTGTAAGACATTGCAATGTATATAAACCAATATTAATAATAATAATATTTTATTTGTATAGTGCTTTAAAAGGTACTCAAGGGACTTTGCATGGTAAAGACAAACAATAGCAGATGTGTTATTGAGGTACCAGTCGTAAGATGTGTTATTGAGGTTATTGTTTGTCTATATGTGTGAAATTTAAAAAAGATATATATATATATATATATATATATATATATATATATATATCAGATATATCTCGTCAAATGTAAGTCTGAAAAGGGAATATCACTCTTTGAGTTGACGACCACAAAACCTCATAAATGCACCGTGACGAGTCACAGGTCAAATAAAAAGACTTCAGACTTTATTGAAACAAATGTAAACATATTAAAAGTGATTTTTTTATTTAAATCTTTAAACTTTAGCTAAATATAAGAAGTATAAGAGTGAGAAAATTTTTATCAGACTCATGATTTAAAACCACAAACCTATTTCTTAATATTCAAAGTTAGAGTTGATTGTAATTGTTACCAAGTGTCACTGAACTGATCTTTAACTGAGATTAACACTATAACTTCATATGTGTTCTCAAGGAAGATGGAACTTAATAAAAGAAACAAGGGAAACTCAAAGTTTGGACATTGTATTCTCAATTTATTTTACAAGATACTCAAGGCACTTTACATGGTAAAACCAAACAACAGCAAGACAGAGATGACATAACAGTAAGAAACTAAACAAAAACATAGTTAAGTAGCATCACAGGTTAAAAGCAGATTTCAATAAATTAGTTTTAAGTGCTGTTTTGAATGTGGCGAGTGACGAGAATGTCTGAGGTGATGGGGAGAGCGTTCCAGAGGGAGGGTCAGCAATGGAGAAGGCCCCGCCCCCTCCAGGTCCGATGCTTGGACAGAGTGTGTGTGTGTGTGGGGGGGGGGGGGGGGGGGGGGGGAGAATGTGTCGGTGCAGGTGGACAGAGAGGTATGGAGGCGTTTAGGGTTGTGAAGGGCGAGAATCTTGAACTGGATTCTGTGCTGTATGGGGAGCCAGTGGAGGACTGGGGTCATGTGATCTCCGGTGCTGGAGTGGGAGAGGAGACTGGATGTGTAGTTTGGTGGATGTGCCGTACAGGATGCTGCTGCAGTGGTCCAGTCGAGAGGTGATGAAGACGAGGATGAGTGTTTCAGCGTCCGAAGAGGAGAGGGAGGGGCGTAGACAGGCGATGTTTAAGATGAAAGAAGGCGTTTTTTGTGATGTGGAGGACCAGGACCAGAGTCCAGATATAGCCACGACCCACGGAAACCTGTGAGGCGAGAAAGCTCAAAGAAGAAGCAGAGTTAGTGATGTGCATTGATGGGACAGGAATTCATAAAAGGAGAGAGAGAAGAGGAGAGAGGAGCTCAGTGGATCCTAAGATGTTCCCAGCAGTCTAGGCCTGGAGCAGCAAATCTAGGGATGAACACAGTTGTTACATTTTTAACTCCACACATACAAATGACATCCTCGCGATCAGCAGTCTTTTCTCTCTGTGGATAATAGTATTTTGGTGATTGGACTTGTTTTTGCAGCATGTCAAGCAGCAGCTTTCTTGCTGACTATTAATAGTGTCAGTTTTAATAACAGCCTCATAACAGCTCGACAATCATTTGATTGTAGAGCGTCTTTTAAAAGGCTGTTCTGACTACTTCTGTGTTATTTGGCCGTTTGATAGTCCAGAGCAACGGCAGGTATTTACTAAATTATTAATTTATATAATAATAATAATAATACTTTAATTTGATATAGCGCTTTTCAAAATGCTCAAAGACGCTTTACATAGGACAGAGACAAACAGAACAAAACAAAAAAATAGAACGACAATGGAGCAAACAAAACAAACAAACAGAAAAATGGGGGTGAGCAGGGGTTAGCAGGTGAAGGGTAGGGAACAGGGGTTAGCAGGTGAAGGGTAGGGAACAGGGGTTAGCAGGTGAAGGGTAGGGAACAGGGGTTAGCAGGTGAAGGGTAGGGAGCAGGGGTTAGCAGGTGAAGGCGAGTTTGAAGAGGTGTGTCTTGAGGGCTTGCTTGAAGGATGATAGTGTGGGAGCCTGACGGATGTGGATGGGGAGGCGTTCCAGAGGGTGCAGCAGCAGCAGCAGAAGGCCCTGTCACTCCAGGTCCGGCGCTTGGTCCTGATGGTCTTCAGAGTGTTCGTATCGGCGGACCTGAGGCAACAGGTTGGGGCGTGGAGGGGGAGGAGGTCTGAAAGGTAGGGAGAGGCCAGGTTGTTTAGGGCTTTGTAGGTGGTGAGTAACATTTTAAAGTCAATCCTGTATTTGACCGGGAGCCAGTGGAGGTTGCGTAGGTCCGGGGTGATGTGGTCATAGCGGCAGGTGGAGGTCAGCAGTCGAGCGGCAGAGTTCTGAACATATTGAAGTTCGTTGATAATTTTGTTGGGAGAGCCGTAGAGGATGCTGTTGCAATAATCAAGTCTAGATGTTATGAGGGCATGGATGAGGATTTCAGTGGTGGCAGAGGACAAGGAGGGCCGGAGGCGAGCAATGTTCCTGAGGTGAAAGAAGGCAGTTTTGGGGATGTGGTTGCTGTGGGGTAGGAAAGAGAGGGTGGGGTCGAGGATGATGCTGAGGTTGTGGATCTGGGTGGAGGGGGCGGAGCCATCACTGTTCAGAGAGAAGGTCTGGGCTGAGCGGGTGAGGGAGTTAGGGCCGATGATGAGCATTTCAGATTTATTGCAGTTGAGTTTAAGAAAATTCTGCTGCATCCAGGATTTTGGAATTAAGCTTTCATATTATTGACTATGCAGTTCACAGACACCATTAACACTAATTGCTAAAGGAAATGTTCAGAAATGCCAATCAAACAATACATCAGGAACACAAACATTGTTTATATTTTTATTAAAAGAAATGTACGTTACATTTAGCCCTACAATAAATCACTAATTTTACTGCAGCATCAATGATGGCATGTCAAATGTATTAGCTAACATTAAAACTGCAGCGCAAATGTGGTGGTAAGTCCGGTCTCAGCATCATTTGTAGAGAGCTTCATAACCAGGAATCTCAGTGTTGTCCGAGGGAGTGGGTGTGATGGGCGCACTCGTTGCTGTAGAAAAGACACACATATATTAATATTAACAGTAAATCTAAACACATTTTTCTCACTTTTTCACATGCGATTACTGACCGTGGCAAGTCTGTGGCAGGCGTCAGTTAGGTGTCAGGACAGCAATCGAACCGCACTCCATCGGCGTTATGGAAATTAACCTTTTCAATCTCCTTTAGAGAAAACAAATGCGATGTGAAATACTTAAATGTCTTAAAGCATATATTAAACAGATACTTGGAATAATTACATTTAATGGACAGAGCTCATTTGCCACAAATGGTTAGGTCTGACCCAGAAAAATAGTTCAACAGTTTTATACACATTCAATAATGTTTGCAAAAATAAAATTGCCACTGGCAGCTCGTGGCACCTACTGACACCTACATATAAGGAGAGAACAAGTGGAGATATTAATCAACTTGTATTTAAAAAAAAACAAATTCTAACATTTCGGCATAACCACTTATATTTACCTCAACCTGAAGCTGATGTAAATTGCACCTAATTTACTTTGTACATTTGTTTACCGCTGGCTTTAAATTCCCTTGATAGCGGAATCCCAACGATTATGTAAAAATGATCGCTGCCGGGCCCGCCCTACGGATACTCGCATGGTCCGTGGGAGGGAAGTAGGTGCCTCCAATGAAAGGTCGTAGGTCCGGGGTCAGCCACATGCTCATGGGCCAACCTCCACCGCCGCTCGTCGCCTGTAGACACGCGCAACCAAAAGTCATGAGTAAAAAAAAAACACCAAAAGAGGCTGGCGTGAGAATAACGCACGCGCACACATTAGTATTAGTATTTGATCTCTGCAAGAATGAAATAAAATCTCATGTAGGTGATTGACATTGACAGCTATGTAGAATACATATGATTGCCTTGCTCTCGTGTTGTTGTCCCCCACATGTCAACTGTCCCTGTGCTGCTAATTAGGGGACATGATGGTACCCACTGGATGCCTAAATCATCAAGCTTCACTTCTGTCAATTATTAAAATAGTGTTTCCAGTATGTGTCCAGAGGATCTGAGCAATAACACAGCAACCAACAGACGTTGTGCACGAGAAACGTTGGCATGTCGTAGCAGGGTAAGCACAGGTGTAATTCATTATGTCCGATATGGCTGCATTTCCCTTTCGGGTGTTCCAGCATTATTCCCATTATGGACAGTCACTCAACGGCATTAGCGTTAAGGACACTTGTCAAAACGGTCCGCTGTCAAAGAGGTGTCCTTGTTTGGACAGCGTGGAGCCAGCTAACAGTTCAACTTTACCACATTAGTCGACCATTTGTCGTTTTTAAACCAGCATGCATACTGTTCAGATGACCTAACCGAAGTGTTTACTACTAACCTACTGTAGCCGAGGGTTTATACTTCACATTATTAAGAAAACAACAACATGATGCTCCGTAGTTTGCACAAGATGGCAACCACTTTAATTATTGTCACACCCTTCACCAGAACATTTCCTCTCCCTCCATGTTTTCCCCTTCACAATAAAAGCCCCAGAAACATAAACCAGAACACTGCTTCCTGGAGAGCTGTTTAAGTACACAATATAATAGCTTACATATCTCCCCTCCTCCTGAAAGAAACGTCCCTGTTTCTAAACACTCAAGATGCAACAAAAAATGCCTTAATGTTTTAAAACAAAATTGCCCAGTAAACAACAGTATACATGTCCCCATCACCCAACTGCACAGACTCTATGCCCCGCTAATGCCAATATACACTAGACATATAGCTGATACACCATAGCGTTTGGACACACCATACATATAAAGCATGTACTGCTACAATAAAAAAAAACATGTTAACAGGCATAGTCACACATTCAACACTCACAAATCAGTTAACGATAAGTGACAAAGGCCATTAAATATACCGGTGGTCTCACCACCCTCTCAGAACGAGTTACAGTCGGTTGTGGCTCACTGATGCCGGTAACTAAAATCCCTGTGTCACCCGCGATCCATGGCTTCTCAACCCCACAGTCCCCCTCTGGTGCTCCCTCGTCCTGAAGGGAAGGAGCAGTGAGGAGAAGCCGGGAGACTTGAAGAACCAGCAGGCATTAGCAAGGTGTACTGTTTCAGTGTATCATCATGAACAACCTGCTCCGGTCCGTGGAGATCCAGAGGACTGTAGCTCTCTTCACTTACCCCGTCCGCCAACAGGGCCACTACTTGCCTGTCAATTTCTCCTTTACTGCAGAATAGTCGGTCTGCACAGCTTTGCGTTGGTAAGATCCGGGTCAGTTCATTATCATAGTCACCTCCAAGGCCGCCTGCCAGCGCCTTCACGGCTCCTTCATACCGTCTGTAAAGAAAAGCTGCGGTCAAAAGGCGTGCAGGCTCCACATGGCTATTTCTGGACGCCGACCGACGCCATGCCAGCATTATCATCCTAATCCACCCCAAGCGTGTTGGTTAGTTATCTGATGGGGTTAGCTACTTTGTTGACATAGATAGACCAGCCAAAACTTGCAGGCGTGAGATGAACACGTTTTTATTGCAATACCACAATTTGACATTAGGTGACACACCAAACAATGGCCCAATCCCAATGTTCCCCCTAAACCCTCAAACCCTGAACCCTCACGGATTTACTGACATCACCCGCTAAGTGGTTGAGTGTGTGAGGCTGTGTGGGCTTGAACTGGTGTAAATATGAATGGGACAGCACTTTGCTGCAACATATCACGTGACTACATAAACAAATATTGTGTACAATTGTGTATTTATTTTATACTTTTTATTCACTGAGTTGAACGTCTTCCTCACGAGATGCATTCCTCTGATTTCATGTGTTTTTATGTTCCATCTTTAATCCGTAATGTTGTAGTGTAAAGGTATTTTATCGGGCTAAACGCCCATGTGCCTCTTTGTTTACGTCTCTATTCTTCCATTGGGAACTACATGTTTAACGTCACATTGCTATGAACTGTGGGTAATTCCCTTGAGCAAAGTTGGAATCTAATGCTGACTTACGGAAAGGGTTCATAAAGGGATCAAAATGTCTGCCAGAGAGCCCTCAAACACTCGACGATGCGGTTGTGAAGTTTATCACTCACGCCAGTGAGGACAGACGAGCTTCCCCAGTTGCTTTTATGGAATACGTTTTGATGCGTTTTAGGGCTAACACGCCCATAACCCTCCATGAGAAAGGCGTCGTCAGTAAATCCGCCACCAAGTCCATTTCTCCTCCTCCTTCAGCCATCCTCCAGCAAAAAAAACTAAACATGTATGAATGAATAATGAATGAATATATACTTTATTAATCCCCGAGGGGAAATTTGGTGTCGACGTAGCAGCAATTTACAGACAAAAAATAAGATATAAAAACAACAGGGATGAAAGATATATACAATAATAATAATAATAATAATAATAAATAAAATAACAGTATTCATTTAGGAATTAAATTAAACGTAAACAGTAGAAGTGCAAAAATGCAAGGTATGTATGTGTATATTAAGTGTGTGAGGTGTAAATAAAACAAACAATAAACAAACAAAAAAATGGAAATTGTGTATGTAAGTATATGAAGTGTGAAGTGTAGATAAACATAAACGTAAACTTGTACAGTGATTAATCAGTCAGAGGATCTAGCTAGCGGTGACTTATTATAAAGCCGTATTGCCGTAGGCAGGAATGTTCTCCTGTATCTGTCCTTGTTGCAGCGGAGCGTGAGGAATCTCTTGGAGAAAGTGCTGCGCTGACCCTGCAGTAGGTGGTGGAGAGGGTGGTCCGGGTTGTCCAATATGGACAAAAGTTTCTTCAGCGTCCTCCTCTCCACCACCTGCTCCAGATACTCCAGTTTACAGCCAATGATGGAGCCGGCTTTCTTAACTATCTTGTTAAGTCTGTTGGTGTCACCGGCTCCAATGCTGCTCCCCCAGCAGACGATGGAGAAGTACAGGGCGCTGGCCACAACCGACTGGTAGAACATCTCCAGCATCTCGCTGCACACATTGAAGGATCGAAGCTTCCTCAGGAAAAAGAGTCGACTCATCCCCTTCTTGTACACAGCGTTGATGTTGGCCTTCAGTCGGCTGTCGATGGAAACACCCAGGTACCTGTACTCCTCCACCATAACTTCTGTTATGTTTTAACCTGAACTCTTCTTCCTACTACTGAGTTCTGCTAGCGAGCTTTCTGTTGACTAAAGTCACGCTGACCAATCACAGCGCATGTTAATGTTGACGTACTTCAATTATAAAATAGCTATAACTTTGTGATTCTGTTTAGGCAGAGAAGGCATAGCTGGCCCTGACGGCCCACCACTGGTTGTCAATAAAGTGCTGCAGGTGTGACGTAGATTTTGAATTATAGCAGAAGCTAAAGGCGGACTAGTTTTCTACTGATGACATTAATGTAATCTCATTTAGCCACTTGTTAGAAACAGCTTCATGATTTACTGACGTATTTTATGACGTAGAACAAAACTTTTAAAAACTTGTGTTAACCACAGACCTCATTTCTGGCATCTAATCCAAAACACGAAAACAAAACATTGAGACAAAAAATGCTCATCAATCACAATTTAAGATACTTCTCAGTCTGACTGCCATTTGATTTCATTCACATTAATTCCTGTTTAAAACCAATATATATCCATAAATAACAATAATAAAATAAACATTTCGCAAAGCAAGGCCATTGTTTCCGATGGGTATCGTTGCTGTGCTTTCATGGTCAGCTATAAACCAATTAGTTTTTCTTCACAACACATTTCCAAAAGAGAGGCGAATTCTGGTGTCTCTTTTTGGGAAAAAATTATGTCCAGTAGTCAATGGTGAAACACAAATATTGTTTGAATTGTACCGAGAATTATATATATGATGTTTGTCAATTTAAAAGACAATTTTGCGTGTGGAGAAAGTTGCAGCTTGTCATAGATTTGTTGTGACAGTTTAACTGTGAAGAAGAATGAAGGAAAAGTACATTATCTGCATCTCTATATTCCCAGCTATGTAACTCTACTCTCTGATCACACTGGGGCTTTGGTAAGAAAAACCATAAGCGTGGCAGAATATACCAGAGAGGTCATTTTCTCAGACTTCTCAGAAGTGCCCCTTTAAAAGCGTTCGGTCCCCCGCTGCCTATTTGTCAAACACGTTCTATTCCTCCTTAAGTGCCCGCGACACTTGCGCAAGCCAGTTCTTCAGTGCGACTATGACAGCCCCTCCATATACTTTTTTTGCATAGTCATGATTGTTGGACCACTGCGGTTGGGCTGGTGCCGTTGGCAAAGAGTTCCTCTTGTCGAGAATAGCCTTGATTGTGGCTAAATGGTTTACGAGGCCTCCCTTGACACGTACCAGTGGCCCCAACACAGATTGGCTGTTTCCCCAAGAATCCTTCTGATATTCTTCTACCTTTGAAATATGCAGATTAAAAAGTACATCCTTGATGTAGATGTCCTGCAGCTTCTCAATAATGTTGATACCAGATACTGTGGAGTTTGGAACATCGTCTGGAACTGAAACATCCACTGATTCATGAAATTTTATCTGTAAAAACAGAATGTGAAAAAAAAAAAAAATTAATTCAGTGTGTATTGAAGATGGTCAGTGTAAAATGCATATGTAGTCGATTAAACATGTATCAATAAAACATTCAACAGTGGATGAGTTTGAAATATTACAGAGGCTAATAACAAGAGGGAGGAGCCACAGTGATGCGTTGTCCAACCTCTTTTACTACCCCTGCTGTTGTGGAGTGTAAACAAAGTGCTTTTTTTTTCTTCTTCTTCTTCTTTTTTTGGCAACAATATAACCGAAAACTCCAGTTGCTCTTTTTTGTTAAATTTCTGACGATGTAGCCGCCCAAGGAGTGTTTGCAGTAGTGCAAAAAAAAGCACTTGCTGTCATCAAATCAATCAAGACCAGAGCACAACTTTAAAGTTTAGTGCAGCTTTAAACTGACTCTTTGCATCAATGTGAGGTGAAAGTACTGCTCACATATGCCGATTCAGCAGGGGATTACATGTACATCTATATTTGTGATTATCTTATATTATGAGTGAGTAGACTGGGCTAATGACTCAATGTCAAACACATCAGTGATGGCGTTACAAAAGCCCACGAGGTCACATTTACACTCAGCAGAAGGCAACAGGGGAGGATGAAATGCATACAGAAATAGCTGTGAGATCCCTTTGTCTGCAAATTAACTCAGATATTATGTCACAAGTCTGTGCATGATGATACCAAGAGCAAATATGAGTTCTGATCCAATGACTAAGTGGTTTTGGACCAGTGGATAAATTGAAATGTTTTGCATCAAATTGTACTCGGTGGCCTGCAACGCGCAGGCCACCGAGTACAATTTGGTGTAAAACATTTTGCATGCTTACAGATATGTACAGGACAAATATCTTCCGAAAAAACAGTGACAGTGAAAAAATGACAACATGCCAGAACCACTGGGTGGTACTTACATATTTATCCAGTAGTTCATCTACTTCCAGTATCAGAAGGTTTGTAAGAGACACAGTTCCGTCTAAGCTGGGGGGAGTTGGAGCCGGAAACACTGGCCTCCACTGGAGCATCAAGACAAGTACTAAGAAAAGATTGTGTGGATACAGGTGACTTAAAATGTAACACAGCATATAAGGTCAAAAGAACTGCAAAAACACAAAATCTTTCCAGGTGTATTTGGCTTATTACTAATAAAATGATCTTGAAGACAACAATGAAGACAACATTCTTTAACAAGTACATTTTCTGAGAGTTATAGGGACTACAATGCATCTTGAATATCACTGTGCTCCAAATAAGTTCTCCCAGCTAATTTAAAGATCTCTTTTTATCTTTAGAGGCCGAACTATCCTGTTTCAAGAAATCGTACAAAGCAAATTCTCCGCAGTGCTATTGACAAAGTACAAGCAAAAACATCTTGTATATTCATTGTTTTTAAAAAGATTTTTTTTTAAGTGGCCTTTTTATCCAGTGATATGCTCCTAAATATTTGGGAAAGGAAGCAGACATGAATTCCTTTTTAAGGGGTCACAAGCCAATAATGTTGGGAACTTGAGCTGCAGATAAAAAGAGGAAACTTAAAGCATAAACATTTTAATTTGATTTGTCAATATTATACAAAGTACTACTTTTAAAACTAGCATTAAAATGATGAAGATATTTACCATAGTGCCTTAGAAAACCATTGAGTGTATAATCCATAGTGTCAGCCGTCAGTGATTTGCTTAATGTCCGGCGGTTCTTGTTTTAAACCACATAAATACAGCAACTCTGCAAAACACTTTTCACTGGTAATCTGGCCTATATATACACACAGTATCTAAAGTGTTTGCTCATCTGCATCCCACCCACACACAAAATCTCACACGCTCCAAGAAATGACAGAATTCCTTTACACAAATTTCTCATGTTATGACAGTGTGTGACTCGTATCAGCAAGGGTGTGACATACACTAGAAAAGGGGGTATGACAAGAGTTTAAATATACATTTCAGACAGAGATCATATCCTTTATAGAATGCAACAATCTTACAGTTCAAATATCAACTAAGATGAAATGAGCAAAGGTCATGAGATGGTATGGATGGGAAGGAATTTCTTTTTCAGACTAATACATGATCCAAAGTCAAAACATGGGGAAGTCTCAAGGTATTGTGAAAAAAAAAGTGTTGACATAATTAGAATAATACATATTATATCTAGGATTGTGTCCCCCCCCCATCATATTGTTAATTATTGAATCACAATCAGGGGATCAAACCTGCAGAACATGTTATTTTTGACAGATCATCGTTTTAAAAAGGTAAATCTAATGTCTATGCAGATGACAAATTCAATTACACTTCTCATTTGCAGAATCAGAATATGAACAAATGGATTTTTTTTAAATAAATTCCATTAAAGACTCAGTCGTCTACTAATTTACTGGAGCTAAACCCCTGGGACTAAATTTAGATTTTGCCCGACAGCCTCTTTCCAAAGCTGAAGGAATGTATTGAGTTTGTCTAATCTTCAGTAAAAACTCACCGATTTTTAGGCCCTTTCCTTGAAAATTGCATACCCAAACTAAAAAGGGTGTATCTCTGCAATAATTTTCGTGTTATAATAAAAAAGGCTACACACGTGAGATTTTGTTCAGAAGTTTAAATATAAGTCTATATGTTACTGGTTAAGAGTAAATGAAGATGACACAGCAAAAATGAAAAGGTTTCAGTTCGGCCTAGAAAGAAATCACTTTCAGGATGATTATTTCTTTGAAATGATGCAGCTGTAAGGTCCAACTCTAACCCAGGTCATAGCACAATATGTGAACATTCTCTCTGCAAAGGTTGACTTTGATAAAGTGAAGTAGAACAAAGTTAGAGAGGGTTTAGTACAGAGAAAATTCAGGCGAGGTCTCCAAAATTTGCATTGTGCACATCTGTGACTTTCATTTTTTCATGTACCAAACCATATATTTCACTTGTATATTACTTATGGTGTTCAATACAGTTTTTGACTTTTCTTAATAAAACAAGTTATGATTTACAGTTGTATATAACAATCGCTCAGTCTGTCCCCCCTAGGGGGGGGAATGGATTTTAAAAAGGTTTTAAATCCAGCTTCAGACTTTAGGACCAGGCCTTCACTTTAAACCAGCAAGTAGCCCGTTTGCTCTAGTTGTTGTTACCATTTGAAGAATCTCATTAATCTGAGCCCCACTGTGTTCAGCTGGGATGGAGAGTTTGTTGTTGTTGTTGTTGTTGGTATTTCCCTTAATAATCACCTCTGACTCAAAACCAATGATGAAGTGGTGGCTCTAAGACTTCCTTTTAGAAACAGACTAAGCACCACAGGGATGGTCTTGGAAAGTCATGATCAGCACTGTATTGAAACATCGTTGACTCATGAGTGGTGAATGACAGAATTTTCAGGAATCAATCTGTCACAAGGAAGTCATTATTAGTTGGAATATGCATTTAAGTCTTAATTTAACTGGCTCATGACAATAATTCAACAAAGAGTACCCATTTTCAATATTTTATTGAATGAAGCAGCACAAAAAATTACAAATGTTTAAAGAATACTTTTACTTCAAATTGTACAAAAGTTGTACCAAAGAAAACATCTGAGGGATATTAGCTAAATCAAAAGTGTATTGTGCAAATAACAAAAAATAAGATAGTGTTACTGAGCTTGGGTAGTAATACTACAGTTAAGAAATGCTGACCATTATCCTGCTTGACCCAATTTGTAGTAGTTTTAATACATAAGATCTATCTGCACATTCCTCTTAAACCAAAATGAGTGAGCCCTGTTGTCAAAAAAATAGAAATTCGCAGTTTTCTTTTGCATGAAAATGATTGTAAGTTCAACAGTCTCACAACTCTTGCATTTCAAGTTTCACGCTTTCAGTGGAAAGAAAGAAAGCCTTCAATTAGGAAAAAAGGCTGAGTCGACACATGGCTTTATGATATAAACATTGCTGGAAGACTAAGTTGTGTGTTTATAGCACTGCTGAAATGTATGTGTGAACTGCTGTTTGCAGCAAAATAATGTGAACAATTCAACTTCAGACCACCTGCATTAGAGAGAAGGAGTCGATCATACATCGGACTTTGTGCTTGTGTGTGTGTGTGTGTGTGTGTGTGTGTGTGTGTGTGTGTGTGTGTGTGTGTGTGTGTGTGTGTCTTTCTTTCGGAGTGTCTGTGTGCATGCGTGAGCTTGCGGCCCCCCTGGGACTCGGTGCATTCTGCCTTCGATAGGTAAGACGGGAGGCCTCACGGATAAACTGTGCATGCACACCATAGAGAAGCGCTTCTGGTGTTCATGGCAAGTTCGTAGTCGTTAATACTGCTGGCGATGCAGTGCTAGTCTAGGCACGGGGTTAGAATCTCGTCCTGCTGGCCCGCCACCCATCGCCACTGGAGTGACGGGGGCGGGACTTCTCAGGCTCAGCTCAGCCTGGACTTCAGAAATCAGCTAGCGGCTGGTTCTTTCCTCTGATGCTGGAGCATGTCCGTCACGCTCACTATGTCCTCCTCGGGGACCTAGAAAAATAGTAAAATAAAGTTAAAACGAACAAGCTGTAAACACAACATATCCTCAACATATTACTCTGATGAACGCGTTAACAGACAGCTGCCTATTTCCACATCCGACAGACTTGTGGATCGCTCCGTCTTGGTCTCGACTAACTTTAGCCAAAATATCAGATTATTCAGCTGCCAGGCTTCCCTATGTACTCTAGGTAGTTGTTGCTGCATGTTCAGCCTATAACAAAGCTAGAAAGAGCTGTGAGAGGGAACCAAAACAGTAAAGTTGTGAGCATAAAACCACAACAATGAGCTGAAAGTTCCTACCCCCCCAGCTCAGGAATAACAGATAAATGTAGAGTTTGGTGTCGTCTGCATAACAATGCAAATTCAAGAAGGTAACGGACAGTGAATTAAGACTTGTGGGAATCCACGTGGAATGTTTAATTGGTGTAATGACCAACAGTGGATTCAACTCCTTAAATGCCACAATACATTGATTTTTGACAAAATGAGACGAGTGGAATACAATCGAATATATCATCAAGGTAGGACAAACAGAAATGCTTGGCTATCTTGCCATTTCCCACAGGAAGAACCCAGAAGAGGGTTCACTGTTTGTGATCTCTATAAAAGGTTTCTTACATTTATCTTTTTTTTTTTCCTCTGTCAAAGGGGTACATTTTACTTTCTCTTGTTGGCCGCCGGCCGGTGAAACACTGAGACTTGGTTGTGATTAAGGGTTTGAGAAATGCTCTTACAATACGGATTTCCAAATGCTAAAATCTCAACATGAATATAATTCCATTCTGTGTCAATGGAACGATATAAATTGTAACTCTGCTGACTATTTCAACACAAAGCTGCATTATGAAAAGAATAATAACCAAAAAGCCTTCAGATTAACACTGTAATAGGCAGCAAAAAAAGACAGATATTATCATCACTACTATGCCGTAGTTGTTCTGTGGTACACAGTGACATCACTGAGGTTTACTAGGATTGAGTGAGAATGTAATTCCATGATAATGATTAAGTGCAATGACCCTCTATGACTAAGGCACTTTGTGGTTATGTTAAGCTCATGACATGCTAGGACAGTGCATTCTGAAGGGAGGAGTGTATACAGACCAATTGAATACTTAATGTAATAATACCCAAAGATCATTTGTGTTGGCCTGCAGTACATCAATATCTCAGATGTCACTGCATGGAATGTTATTATTTATTTATTTTTTAATCTACAAACTATTCTTGGTCTATTCTTGGTCGCAGGACTATTTGCGTTGTGTTGTTCCCAAAGTCAGAACTGAATTAGGAGGGAAAGGTTTTAGCTTTTCTCCACCTACTGCATGGAATGATCTACAGCCTGATCTTAAACTCCAAAACATATGAACCCTGATCGAGCTAAAAACTGTGGTGAAATCTATCGAGTACAGAATGTCTGCGTGCAAATGTTTGATGTTATCATGTCACTAAACTCTATGTGTAGTTGAAACTTTGTGTTACGGCTATTCTTGGCCAGGTCTGCTGGGCGATTTGTGACGCCCAACTATCTCAGACTTTAAGGCCGTTTGAATACTTTGCAATGTGATTCAAAGAAGATGGAGAGCAGAAAGATGCAGGATTCCTATCAAAGCAGTTATAGGAGATGTTGTCACTGTCATTCATCACTCGCTGCAGAAGGGTTTTATAGTCCACTCCATTTAAACATCATTTATTTGGTAAAAGCTTTCAACGTAATTTGTGTTAATGATCAAAAATTCAAGGTGAAACCAACAGCAACCACAAAACAGTCTCCATGAGCCAGATGTGATCGGCCATTTGAAAAGATGACGGACTTATAAATAATGCACTCATTGCATCATTGTGGGAGGGACTTCCTCGTAATGTTAAGATAACGTAGGTGGCAGACGGACACAGATACAATTAAAGGAAACTGTGGGGTTCAGAGGAGAATCAAACCAACACTGAAGATCAGTGTCTCGGCATCACTTATAAGCCAAGTTAGTTAGTTCAGGCTGAAAAATACTTTTACACGAGGCGTTGCATTAAACTTGTTTACCCTGACCTAACGGTTTTTTTTTCAACCCTTTATATTGTCTAGTTAAATAAATCTATACATTCCACACATACATTGTAATGAACATACAACATAATAGTAATACTAGTTAATAATATCCACAATTAAAAGCATCTTTAAAGATACTATAGTGTTCACACTTTAAGTCGGACAAATCAAATAATTCCTCTGATCTCAAGCTGATCTGGAAACACCTGCCTGGAGCGCTCGTCATGTTTAAGCCGCAAAGGAATGCCGGTAAACGTCACATATTCTTGGTCTTTTTCTGTCTAAAATCTCCCACATTAAGAAACAAGAGCCAAACCCTAAAATATCTGCGCTAAGAGTAATCATTGTTTTAGTCATGAATGTGTCAATATTTTGACTTCCATGACAGCGGCGGCGGGGTCCTGAACAGTGACGTGAAGACGTCGGACTCACCAGAGCGTGGTCGAAGCTGAAGGTGCTGATGTAATAGGCAGAGATGTCGCTGTCGGCCAAAGGCTGAGATATCTGGGCAACAATACCACATTCATCTGAAAACAGAGAGTGTGGAGGGAAAAATACACCGATATCAGTATCACAATCATAAACTATGCGTGGATATATAACCATGTGATAACAGGGATTCTCTCATAGGTGTCATAGTGTTGCTATTCTCTTAAAAGCCAACATGCACGCGACTTTAAGTAAAAATAAATGTAATACAACAACTCAAGACAATAAAATGAATACTACTGGTAGTCCCAGTCACATAATTTTACAAAAACTACCCAATAACTGCATAGTTTCTACCTAAACTTACACAACAATAAATTAATGAAAAAAGGGAGAAAAAAAGAAAAGAGATCACATTTATTTTAAACTACATCTGCATCAACATTTGGAGGTAAAAAACTAAAAGGGTAGTAATCACACCTGCAATTACATCTCAGAAAGATGAAGACTCCTATTTAAAGTGTATTAATTCAGAGCCACAGAGGGTCGTTGTATATTATCTCACTGTGCATTCCAGTCACATGTTACAGTGAATCAATTTGTCTTATTGACAGAACACAGAAGGATTTATTTTTGGTACAGTAAACTCAGCGTCTGGTCTGTGTCAGCAGAAGATGGCCTGTGTGTAGAGTAAATTAAATAAATTTTGAGCTGTTTCAAAGACACACAGTGGCCTTACCAAAGCCCAGCGGTTGTCCCCCGATACGCACCATCCTCCACAGCTCCCCGGATGAGCTTGTGAAGAGAAGATCAGCAGGAAACCTAAAGCACAAAGATCGAGCACTGATTTCCACCGAGCAACCGAGTGCAAACATGCACAACAACATTTCAGAGTAATCCCCTCTCGCAGCAAATCGCCAGATAAAAGCTCGCAAATACGGACGCCAGAAACACCAGATCATTTGCGATAGTCAAATTATTAGAATTAGATTTTTTTTAAATAGTTCAGCTCTCTGCTGGATGCCGTTTGCTCCACAGTTTGTGCCATTCCAGCATTTTAATGTGCATTACCAAAGGTGGATTTGGTTCCTTACAGTCTCTGAGCCTCGGTGTCCATCACCAGGGAGATGTAGCCGTCAATGAGGGAGAAGGAGAAGAACTTGATGCAGTCCAGGTCCCGGCTGGGAGACGACGCTGCATCCTCTTTAGGGCTGCGGAGGAAAGCAGGCATTTGGTGAGACATTAGTGGCAAAAGTTGGCAACCAGCATTCATTTAAAAAAATATATAAAAAAGGTGATTTATAGAAGTCACACAATAGAATATTCATCAAAACAGAGGGAAGAAAAACGTTAAAGAGAAAAGTCAAGGAGAGGGCAGAAAGTTTATTATCCATTTCTAATTTGGTTTAATTTCACAATTTAGGTAATCTGGTTGAAGTTCGTATAGTTTTTTCCTGCACAGGACTTTCACAATTTATGTTCTTGGATTAAAAATAAAAGCCGTATATGGAAATTTGCCTGCACAGAAATCTTCTATGTTTACAATATGGTTAGTGTGTCTCATATTTAAGTTTTCACTCATCATGTCATGACTCGGCACACATTAAAACTACTACCATCTGTCACGTTTAATGTAAACAACAAAAAAAGAAAAAAAGCCAGCAAGCAGACGTCTAGTTTGGGTCGCGTGCTGCCACCTTGTGTCTCTACAGAGGTACTGCGGCGGTGTGAGCGAGCGCTCGGCTCACCCGTTGGAATAAAAGAGGACGTCGATGAGCGTGGTGGCGATGGACGGCAGCGTGTCCGGGTCCAGAGACATGACGCAGAACTGGTTCTGCGGGATCAGCACCGGGTGAACCGTCGGCTTGATGGCTGGAGGAGCAAAGACGGCGTTAGTTTGGGAGAACAGCAGATTCTGGAGCTCTTATTAAAAATGTAAACTACAAGAGCTTCCTATAAATGTAGACTGTAACAACCTCTCTGTCTTATACTCATACTCTCATGAGGAGATCATCCATCATCTTAACTCATTAAACAGTTAAAGATCTCTAGTTTTTTTTTTATTTTATTGAGACTGTATCACCAGAGACGGAAAGATATGAAATATTGTGGACATGTTTTTCCGCATGTTCTGTACCTCATGGTGGCATACAAATGACTTCCTGTGAAAGGACGCTGTATATTTGCATTTGTTTCTTCATATAATGTCATAAACTGCAATGTTTGGTTAAGTCAAACACGGCTTTGTGAAGCACAACAGGTGTCCTTCAACAGCAAGCTCCTCTCTCTATAAATACTTATTTTAATTTCACCCTTCATATTGGCTCACAGGGGATTAGTGAGGCGAAGCCAGGCTTAAACTTGATACAACTCATGATAAGCACTCTCGTTTCTGGAATTTGGTATCACATGCATTCAATGAATTATGTTTATGGAGACAATGTTACTTTTCAGTTTATTTTTTTTTTATCATGGAGGAATAAAAAATAAAAATAACTCTTAGAGATTAATTCTTAAGTTGTTCTTATAATTTATTAAACCGCTTTTATTTTCTAGTGTAAATGTGAAAATTATACCACTGCTGGCAGCTGCAGTTGTGTATTCAATACTGCATATAAAATATGTACATGAATCATATTCATGTTTAGACCGTCCCACGTTTCTCAAGTAACTTCAATTCTGGAGAAACAGCAATGACGCCTTGTGACCCGTGACACGTCTTTACACTTAGCAACACAAAGGTGGCGCTAGAGGATCTTAACGTCTTCCTCTCGATAGTAAAAAAAAAAACGGGGTGGCGCCCTCTACCTTCTTTGCCGTTCTTCTGGAAGCCGTTGGCAAAGTCCTCACAAAGCATCGGGACCGACTCTCCTCCCTCCTCCTTGTAGATGTTGAACTCCTCCTCCAGAGTGCTGATGACCACGGACAGGTCTTTCTCCCTCACCTGCACGGCACAGATGTGGAACATCAGCATCACGTACAAGGTCAGATTCATAAAAAGAAAGAAAAAGGAAACACTCGAGCTCAACCAGCACGTCGACCATTAACACATCTGCTGACAACGAAGTGTCTGTCAAGGTGTTATCTATTTTTGCCGACCGAACACTTCCACATGTAATACATCAACCAACTTTTTAGGGCCGTCGGCTCTGTTGGGAGTCAATTCCTGACAAAATGCAGACACTGTGGATTCTTTTTGTCAGGCAGTGCTCAGGAGGTGAAAAGGTCACAATCTTTTGTACATTTAGAGATTCTGAAAAATTGCTCCAGACGTCTCTAAATAACACAACGGCTTGCTGTCCCCTGTACATTTCAACGGGGCAAAGACTGAGAGAGCGAAAAAAGACAGAGGTGGACGGGACTCGCCAGGATGAAGTCCGTCTGATACGTGGAGAGCATGAAGACGGAGACGTGCTGCTGGGCCAGAGGGGCGATGACCGACTTGGCGATCTTGGTCACGCCGACGGCCTGCGAGCTGCTGGAGGCGTTGCCGTTGGAGACCACGTTGAGCGGCAGCCAGATGGAGCTTTCGACCTTGAGATGCTCGGAGGGCTGGAGCTCTGCGCGGGGAGCCAAGAGGAGAAAGAAGCTGCTCAGGGAATCAGTGGGCATCGGCACAATATCCACGACTAACGCCTTTTAGTGAACATGACCAGTTAGCAGGGATTAAAAAAACAACAACAACAAAACAGGCTTAATTATATTTTAGACATTTCGGTTATTATTTCAACAATCTTTTACATATTTTACACATGCAGAGGTCACTGGGTTGTGTCATGGGAAACGTACAATGTTTTTTAAAAACTTTGACACATAGCAGGATACCTTGCCCTTTGCTCCACCAATTTTGACAATGGAGTTCTTTGAAAGCACAGCTGCAAACACTGCTGGCGTCAGGTTCACAAGGATTTCGGAGCCAATTCAGACAACAGAGCTCAAAAAAAAGGAGTCAGAAATGCCCTTTCACCTAATTTAGAATAAAAAGATAATACTCAAATCTCAGGGGAAAGTTGTGCACGTCACACCCCAAACACAACCAACCTGAACTAGTAGGAACAGGAAGAGGATAATAAAAGATGTATGTCCAACTGTCATGCAGACAAACCTTTCAAAAGCAATTACAATAAGGATTTGGAAACTTTAAAGAAAAGTGTTAAACATCTTCACGTTACCGATGATGCACTTATACGTTATTGAAGGCATAAACTATGAGGCAGCTTTAAGTAACAACTTCCTCTTTTTTTCTGCTCAGTATCTCTCTCACACTCACACACACACACACACACACACACACACACACACACACACACACACACACACACACACACACACACACACACACACACACACCGCCCCTGCTATTTATACCAGCACAGCGACAAGTAAAACCAGTGCGAGTGTGTGAGACCTGATACCGCTGCATTAATTAGCTCAGACCTGCGGCTCCTAGTTGGTGGCGAGGAAGGGTCAAACATGGCGATCCCTCAGACAGAGCGGTGACAACCCGCGAGTCCGGTGCAGCCAAAATGTAAAAGCAGGAGTGGAAGCTGGAGGCTACCTGGGAAACAGGTGTCTATCCAGGAAGTGAACGAGACGCTGAAGGAAAGAGATATTGGGGCGATGACTTTGGGAAATGTGCACCCGAACCTTTTTAACGAGCGTTACTTAAATACCAGGTCGAAACGAAGAATCCCAGCTCTGCATACGCGGCTCGACTTACAGCGACAGAATGCTCGGAAGGAGAGAAAACTTTCTTTGCGCGTTTGAGATGAGTCTCCAAAAACACAGTGGTCATGGCATCATTGAGCGAAACTCAAAAACATTACCAATTGGCTTCTACTTGTATACGTTTCCTTACTCCCCTTCAAAAGAGCCACTGTTCTTTCTGGTTGGCATAATTTATCACAGACGGCCCCCTGTGGCTCGGCTACACCAGCGCTCACCTCTTAAAATAGGTTCTCAGTTCGAAGGAGGGCAGCGGAGACGGAGCACCCGGAGGCGATATGTGCCTTTAAAAACAGCCACATCCGTGTAAAACGACACAAAAGAAATGGGCTGGATGGGAGTGTAACATGTACACAGTGAATTATACAGTGGACTTGTGTCCCGAGAGTGCGGTCAGACAGAGGTGAGGTAGATTTATTTTTTATTCATATAGCGCCAAATCATAACAGAAGTTATCTCATGACATTTTTCATATGCGCACTCAATAATTTAAAAAGAAACCCGACATTCCCCCCCCCGGAGCGACGGGTACATTCAAGATGCTTCAGTAACGAATATGAATGATGCATCTCCATTAGCTGCTCGTTTGGATGAACTTTACAAAATAAAAAAAATAAAAAAAGGCAGATACCCATCAAAATTAACCAAGAAAAAGTCCTAAATAGCACAAATAAAATAATAATGATAATAATAATAATAAAAAGTGATTTGTAAAGGAAATAACTGCTGACATTTGAGTAGGTCAAATATTTAATAAAAAGAAACCCATTCAGGAATCACAATTATTGAGCTCATCAAAGCTCATCTTTGGTCGACTTTCGTTTCCGAGTAATTTATATCCATGAGAAATGTGACTGCACTTTTTCTGTCAAATATATGTTAAGTAACAAATTATTTAATTAGGGTTTTGACCACAAGTGCAGCTTGATCTTTACATCTCAAAGAAAAGGGCAAACAGGGTTTCTGAGCCGTAAGTCAGAGACACCGAACAGCAGCAACAGCTGACCCGCTGTTCAACAACCGTCTCTCTCTGGGAGGAGAGGAACTATTTATTTTCTAGATTATATGGTCCAGGGTTTCCCCTACCGTTGGAATAGGGGGGCGGGGCGCCCCCCTGAAAAAACCCTCCGCCCCCCTGTAATTTTCTCCTTCGCGCCAGATCACAGACGTGATTTAAGGTTCCCTTTCCTATAAACAGATCTACACCTTGTTCTTTTATTAAACAAACTCAATGTTCTTATTTTATTGATCGTATTTCTGTCTATTTCTGTCATGGTCGCGTTTACAACTCTACTTTGCTCTCGGTAACGCGCACCGCGGAGATCCGCCCCGATGCCCACAGACTCGTGCGCGCGCACAGGTGGGCAGAGAGCACACTTACATCAGCCGGCAGAGAGCGTCCAATAATGTCGCGTGGAAAGAAAACAGATATATCTGCGTTTTTTAAACGCTCCCAACGTCGCTCCCAATGTCCCAACGTCGCCGTCGTCGCCGACCCCCCCCCCGGCCGACACCCCGCCCCCCTGAAGCTGTAAACCTAGGGGAAACACTGTGGTCGTATACACCCATCCTACCTCGTGAGTTCTGTGACGAGAACAAGGAAGGAAGGAAGGAGCCAGGGTCTAGGCAGCCATTATTATTATTATTATTATTATTATTATTAGAAAGCCTCTTTTTGTAATATATTAGTGGACTGTTTGTAATAGCTTCTTTTTTTGTGCAGATAAATATAATGAATGAAACATGAGGCTATTTAAAGTGTTCTGATCCTGTTTTTTTGGATTTACAGAATATGATTAGATGCTTGTGTACGGTCGGTGGGGAGATAACCCTGATGATGACATCACTGGGGCGATTGTAAAAACCAGAGAAGAAATTCTACAACCGTTTTCACATAAACAGTAAACCAATCTTATAACGTAACCAGAAAGATCAGGACGGCGTACGCTTCACGCTCTCACTTCATGGCGTACGAGTGAAGGAGGACAAACCCCCGGCTGACGAGAGACGCGCTTTACCTTTGAATCCTTCTTCGTCCAGGACGACGGTGTAGTTCTCGGGCGTCTCCGTCAGACTGAAAAACTTGCATCTGAGAGCAGGAGGCGCAGATGGGGAGAGAGGCGGGAGGATGATGAGGAGAGGGGGTGGGGGGGAAAGAGAGAGTGGAAGAACAGGGTTACTTACTTGCAACCAACAAAAGGGTGTTCAGATTGTCATAACAGCGACCAGGAATAAAGTCAATGGAGTTCTCCGAAGTTCCACGCTGGTTTCTGGGCTCCCATAACACACGCATCAGCGAGCACGATCCTTCAGGATCCCAGACTACAATGCACTTTACTTTTCTCCATCTCCAGTTTGGTATTTGCGTACATTCATCAGGCTCGGGGCCAAAAAGCATTTGCTTTCAAAAAGGCCGTTGGTTGGCCGGGGCCACAGTGTTCACTTCTATTGAATGTTGCCTTTGTGAAAAGACGAGAAAAAAAAAAGTTAATAGCCCTGTGGGATTTGGTAAGGGTTGAGGACAGAACTGGGCAGCGGAAACACATATTTTCTTGGATAACATCCGCCTTTAAGACGACTAGACTTCCTATTAGGTCTCTGTACCTCTCGTTCTATCGACCAAATAAATACCTTTGGGAAGTGCAACAGCTAAAACACAGATCGAATTGAAGTACTCGAGCACCCGTTATTTTCTCTTTTTGGGCACTGTAGTACTTTAGAGCCATCCATCAACCTCCATACTGAGGAAAAACATAGTAGTTTTAGTGTTGTTATTAAATCATCCATGGGACGTTCCTGTTCCTATAACGAGTAATACGGAGAATACCACTGAAAGAAAACGTTGCAGCTATAAAAGGAGCGAGTTGGTGGAATTAGTTTGACCTTTTGAGAGGCCTCGATGGATACATTCATTTTTGTTAGAATGAAAAAGAAAAAGGTGCATTTTCTTGTTTTCCAAACTTCTTGCTTGGAAATACACTTTCCCCTTCCTCTGCTTATCAGTCAAGCGGAGGCCATTACAGCAGAAGCCTGGAGTGAGACAGCAATACTCCTGACTCAGCAAAAAAGTAATCCCCGCCAGGAGATGGGACAATCACCCCGCAGAGACACAAAGAGAGAGAACACTGTAACAGTAACTAACAGCTGTGCTAGCGAGCTCAGCCAGCCCATTGTTTTAGAATACACTGCCCCCCCCTCATTTCCTGTTGACCCCACACCTTCCTCCGCTCGCAGTTTCCTGCAGGTAGCGGGTGCCAAGCATCCACTCTGCCAGGGAGACCGGTCAGAGTGTGGAGCCTTTTCGCGTGTGTGGTTGAAGTTGGGAGAAGAGGCAACCTGCGTGCTTTGGTTTCCCCGTTTGTAGAGTACAGATCAGACCGATTAGGAGGCCTCACATAAGCTTCGTGACTGAAAATTGACAAGCACACGGAAATGTTAATTTGCCCGGCGTTGTTTTTGTTGTTGTTACAATCACTATTCAATCCTCACATTCTAGGGGAGATTACGTTAAAACAGTATGCCTGTGTGCTGCTCATGAAAAAAAGGGGGAGAAAACTTGACATCTCTTGTTGCGGAAATGCAATATCAATTTCCTTTTTATTTCCTTTCCAAAATATGAATCTGCTCAACAAAAGTAAGATGTTGTTCTATCACTTTGTAGAACTTTGTAAGATAAATGCATATTATGGTTTGACAAAAATGGAGGGCCAGCAACCTCACTAACGTCCCCACACAACAAATTGTTCTGCCTGTTACATCTACGCTTGACACCACATCAACACATGAAAAGGGGAAGAAGAAAAAAAAGTAGGAGGGCTCAAAGGAAGATTTGCTTGATCAAACATTAGATGAGCTCCACCTTTGATAAGCACACTACTAAACACAACTAAAGAGGCATGTTCAGCTTTAACAAACAGAAAAAACACAACAGCCCCTAGGATTTGTCCTCGACGGCCAACTTCCCAAAAAGGTGAAAAAAATGAAATAAATCAACACTCACGCAAAAGACAATTCCCTTTTTCCTCCCCAAAAACGCCCTCTGTAAAAAAAATAAGACAAATACAGACTACCACCATTTTGCGTCACCGTAAATTGATCGATCTGTCACTAAAAATCTATATATATTTTTTTGTATTATCAATTAGAATCACTTCAAGAAGTCTCATCTTCTCCAACATTAAAATGCGCTACCTTTCTAGGTTTCATATCACTGAATGATATGAAACCGTACTTTAGAACTGTAGAAGAAACTGTACTTTAGTGATTATTGATTCTTGTGGTTCTGAGTTTGTACTCATGATTGAATGCACTATTGTAAGTCGCTTTGGATAAAAGCGTCAGCTAAATGACATGTAATGTAATGTAATGTAATGAATGGTTAGATTTCAGACGGTTGGCTAATTTGGCCTGTGGGGAAATTTCACAGAATCAACGAGTACTTGAGTACTCAAACATGTTTGTGCAGCACTGCGTAACAGTGACACATAGCTGGTGTGGGATCGCTGAGTTTGCAGTAAAAAAAAAAAAAAAAAGTTCCTACTTATTGAAGTGACACAAAGGAGGAGGAGGAGGAGGAGGAGGAAATAACCAAACGGGATGAGGAAGCAACAGGTAGCGAGGGAGCGCCCGAGCGGCTAAGATGAAAACCAAGTGCACGCGGGTCACCACTTTGATCCGGGCCGGTCAGTTGGTGCTGAGGGAGCGAGGGTAGGTGGCGGTGGGGGGGGGGGAGGTCTGCAACTGATGCTCCAGCTGAGGAAACATGATAAGAGCGGAGCGAACTGATGTCGTCGTGGTGTCCTGGGAGTGAGCCCCTCCACACACACACACAAGCCGCCAGAGGACATCCACGCTGTCCGCTACCTCCGCAGCGTCCCACAAACTGATCCGCAGCGTTCTCACGGCCTCCTCGTTTTTTCCCCCAGAACAATGGGAAAGGATTTTTGTTTCCCCAATCCCCCCTTCTCTTTATTGAAATCCCTGCATGTTATCAAGAGTAGAGGGGGCAGCTTTGTGTAAGCGACGGGGAACGAGAGAGCCCCAACCTTGACAGACCACTGAAGCAGACAAGTGGAACCCCCCCCTCCCTTCGTGTTTCTGGCTCAGCAGAGGCATTGTTCCAACTGGGGCTCTGTTAGTGAGCCGCCGAAGACAAGAAAGGAGGACTCTGTGGAGCCTGCAGGGCTGCATCCACAGTACACTAAAGAGCAATATCTAAGGTTGACACTGGGCTTTGATTATTACCACGCCCATAAACTCCAAACAACAAATGATGGGCACTAGCAGACTACAAACTAACAGCATGAAGGCCCGAATTGTTTTCCCCCCTTATGGTGGTATTCATTCAGTGTTCAATTGAAGCGTATAATACATGCATTTCATACTTTTACCAAGAATGCATGAAGATAAGACACTGATCCTCTTGCCTGTGACCCAAGACACTAGCACACATTTAGCCTGATTCGCAGTCCGAACACGAGACCAAATCCAAGACCGGACCTAAATAATCCGTCCCGACTTTTGAGGGCCTTTTCCTCACACCTTAGCCCTTTCCGACGGCACGGTAGTCTCTCCGAAACTAAACGGAGACAACCTTCACGGATTAAACGGTGCATCGATGGGCGTCATCAGACGAGGCAAAAAAGTCTCAAAAGGCGACTTTCATCCTCTGAACCACAGGTTCAGACGGAGAAAGACATTCTTACAATTTGGGATGCGCCTGGCTCATAGAAGCGATAACCTCCTTAAAATTCTGCTCAGGACCGCTTTCAAAACCACTTTGCGCACACTCTCTGGGAGTTGCTCTCTCATGAATAGCAGGGGCCTGAAAGAGGGAGATGGCTAAAACCAACAGAGGCCATCGGGCTTGTTTTTGCTCCATTGTTTCGAGTCGCTATGAATTCAATCTCCACCTCTCCCACGTCTGCGTCGTCTATAGTTTGATCGGAGGAGGGTGGGGGGGCCGCAAAACTCTGCTATAGAAAAATAAACAGGAAAAACCAGCCAAACACGGCCACGCCACAGTATACCGATGACATAACTCTGAAGCATGCACAACAACACACTGAAAAACAGACAGGCCCGCTAATCCAAAAGGAAGGGCACCATGCATGCTGTGTTTTTCTGGTTCATTCTGGCCTCAGCAGGACTTTTTCCTTCCACTCCGGACACTGAAAGCAACACAGTCGGCCTGAAATGAAAATGTAGGCTCATGAGATAGAACACTGACTTTATTGACAATTCCCTGATGATTTAGAACGACTCCTCAGGAACCCACTGGCCTGCGCCTCAGAAATACCGACTCAAATCGCAGCACATCCTCGGATCGGTCCATCCGAGCATGGACTTCTCAAAAACCGGCCCAATACTACTCTGAGACAAATGAGTGCTGATGGATGCAGCCAGGCGTAAACTGATGCGACGTGCCTGAAAGGACATGAAATAAATCTCATTCCTCCGCGTCAGTCGACAAGGCATGAGGATCATGGATCACTCATGTTGCCTGGTAAACACCTTATTCCAAAAAAAGGGCCCTTGTGATGCCGATACCCGTGGGATGCTTTCGATAAACAAATCCTCGCAGACAGTGTGTCGTATCCAGACGTCACAGAGGCAATCAGACGGGAGGAGGGAAATAACAAATCTTCCCTGACATTTGCTCGCAACTTCTATTGCAGCTCGACATGGGAGCAGCGGCTGAGCCCACTGAGCTCGTCCGGTGTGTCACGGGCAGCTCAAAGACAGATGTTGAGCTTTTCTTCTCGCCATTTGCATATGTGGGGCAGCCAGAGCAATAAACAATTGCATAACAAAAAAGGATATCCATGGGATTAGCTGAAAACCGCCACTAATGCCAACATGAGAGACGGATAATTTGGAAACTGGAATTGCTGGGTTTGGGACGGGGTGCAAGAGGTCAAAGGTCGAGTTGGTGCTGGAGAAACAAGCCCCCCCCAAAAAAAAAATATATATACAGTGGATGCTTTTTGAGAGGTTTGATGCATTTTACAGGATTACAAAAACAATTCCACGTTCACATAGCACATATGCACTGTGTGCTGAATACACTACTGAAGGTGTTGTGCAAATATATAATGAAGGAAATAGAATGAACGCAATCATATTCTCCATTGTAAAACAAATAAAAATCTATGCATTTAAAATGCTATATAATATATAATATTGTTGGCCGTTGTGCAGTTTCCCAAAGCGTAAATATATGTCTCAAACTACTACACTTCCCAGCAGCCTACATGCAGATCCTTCGTGGAGGCAGAGCAGGGCATGCACGGGCAAACCACCCACTAATGGCTCGGCCACCCAGGGCACCCAGAGGCGCTGTGGGTTAGCTCGTGTCCGTGCTTGGATTACCGGAGGAGGAGGAGGGGGGGTTCACTACGGAGCTTCCTTACCGTGTCCTGTTCCGGAGGAAGATCAGTTTGATCAGGGGGTGTGTGAAGTGCACCAGCCCGTTCTTGGATATGCTGATGACCCGGAGCCTGTGGTCCAATATGTGCAAGTCCATGTTTGTGTGTGTCGGGTCGCGAGCTCGTTGCTCAGTCTGCTCCAAAGTGTGCACGCGGCTCAGCAGAACTCCTTCCCTTCGCAGTGCGATGTCATTTAAATGTCCGACACACAAACACAGCCCGGGCCCTGGACGAGGAGCGCAGCCGATGAATGCAACCGCCGCCCCGCTGTGCTCGTCTCACAAGGCGAAAAAAACATCCGACGCAATCCGACTCCAGCCCCGCTGAACTACTGTATATTCAAATAAAGGGACAGCCCCAGCAGGGACACGCCCCCTTCTCTTAAAGCTACAGGTTATTATTGAATTTGTGACACTTTGGTCTTTGTATGGATTAGAAAAAGAATAATAAATGACATGTTCATTTGAGTTTGTCATTTTAGGACAGCGCCGCCCCGTTTCCTGTCTTTATGCTAAGCTAAGCTAACCAGCTGCTGGCTTCATGCTTATAGATCTGTATAATAATAATAAGCAAATTTCCCACTTGAATTACTATCACAAGATTAGCTTAAAACAGGTTTTACCCATCAAAATAGTTTGTCAATTTTTGTTTAGCTTTAATTCTATTTATGCTTTTCTTTTATAGCTGTAGTTCCAGTTTTCCTCTTCAAAACTTTATTTGTCCTCATAACATTGGTCCCGGGGAATTACAACGAACCGAACTGCTGTTTGTGTTCGTCAACTTTTATTTTCAAAACACTGACCACCTCATACCAGAAGTTACACATTTGCTCCTGCGAAGCTCTTCGCACAACTTTCTGTTTTTAAATCAGTGAAAGGATCAGCCATTTTAAGCAAGGTCGGTCTGACAAGTTTTTATTTTATCACGTGTTTCACAGCCACAGCTGTGAAGCTCAGCGTGATCTCATTGTGTGGGATTCTTGAAACGCTGGGTGGAGACTTGTCCTTCATTGTGAGAAAGAAATACACACAGCCCTTCCCCATAACTCTTGATAAAAACAAAAGGCAGGAAACATATACCGCACCTATAGCTCTACAATTATGTCATTTTCAGTCTATAGTGTAAAATGCATGCAAGTAATGTAAAGGATATCATTTGGCATTCCATTGTGCCAGTTTCTCATTCCTTTTTTTCAAAATATGTCACCTAAACTTCTGGAAATCAAGGCAAAATGTATGCACACAAATACATCCTCGCTCCCTTTCATGACTAGCTGGCTGCCGTGCAAATATATGTGTAGACGTAGCTCTGGCAGTTGGTGAATGGGTTTTTGTTGGAGATGTTCTCAGCTTCAGCCATCTTCTTATTGTAAAGGCGAGCTCTTGGTGGGAATCATTATTCTAGACTCCATGCTTCTGATCAGAGGCACTGAGGACAGACAGAGAGAAACGAACGTTAAAGAGTTTAATTTAAACTCAAAGAACACCATCATGATATGATTCAAAGTGAAGCAGGAGATTCATTATATTTCACAGTGTGTTACAGGCCAGGACATGTACCGGTACTGTGTGTTCAATAGAATGCCGTCATCACATCATGTTCATTGTTGTCACTACGTTTTTTTCCCCAGATAATACTTCTATGTTGCTGAAGCGTCTATCTCACTATGAATATGTCTGAAGGAGCTGAGGCACGAGTACAGAGAAAATACTGTGAAACTTACTGTGCTATCGATAAAGCCGTAGTAGCACTTTAGTAGCACTTAAATGGCACTTACTTATAGCACTTTGTAGTTTAACTTTCTCAAAGAAATTGTACTTTCTTGATTGTTGTTGTTCTGAGTTTGTACTCATGGTTGAATGCACTTATTGTAAGTCGCTTTGGATAAAAGCGTCAGCTAAATGAAATGTAATGTGATGTAATGTAAAGCCAAGTCCTCCCTATAATATGCCAACTCACATTGTACATATACCATGTGCTAAACCTGCTCACTTTGCTGCTATAAAACATCTTGATGACTAATATTTGTGTTTGCCTCAGCGTCCACCTGTGGGCACTCCTCTCCACAGTCCCTGAGGAAAGTCTGCGCTGATCTCTGCCTGAGCTCTCGTCTGTTGTTCATTACACTTCACACGGAGCGGCAGTCCAGGAAACTCCTAGAACTTCAATACCAAAGTTGTCTTTTTGAACCGTTGACTCACTGATTCTGTCAACAACAATATCTGATCTCCATCTTGTTTCAGTTGTAATACTCTCACATGTTGTCGTCGCTCCTATCTGCTAGGGGTGGGAATCACCAGAGGTCCCACGATACGATATTATCCCAATACTGCGATATATTGAGTATTGCGATATATTGGGTTTTGAGATTTATTACCTTTTTTTCAACCGCAAATTGTCCCCAAAGGAAAACTGTGTCAACATATTTGATCTAATAAAGTTTTCAGTCTGTTCATGCAGCAAAATGTGATTGTCAAGCAGACAAACTGACCAACACTGTCATAAATGTTGCATGCACCTGACAAACTGAACTGCGGGGGCGGGGCTTATCTCCGTGGCTTATCTCCGTGCAAACAGTTATCATTTTCGCCGTCCACCATAGAAATAATACAAAATAACTACTGTTTCTGCTATATACTTGTTGTGGAAATCCCCAAAACGTCGGAACATCAAACACCCTCGTGTCTGGGTTCATAATATTATCCGTAGGCGCACTTCTCCAGGAACTGCGTCGGGATGACGGTGTTACGGATTAACAGGCGGCCTTGTTAACTGCCGACTTTCGGACAAAAGTCGGCAGTTTTTATTAGTCTAGGCCCAAAAAGGTTATAATTGATATAATAAAAGACCGATACTTGGCTTCAATACAATATCGCCATGCGAAATATCGCGATACTACGTTGTATCGTTTTCCCCCCACCCCTACTATCTGCCTTCCTATCTGCCTTCCTATCTCGATCATTTTAGCACCAAATAAAGTTTAAAGCACAACTTCAGTCGTTGATTGATCTAAATCCTTCTTGCAAAACATACTAATCCACGACAAATATTGGCTTGTAAATGATCTCACAGAGCACACGTCCCCTTTGGCTAAGTGAAGCTATAGCGCAAGTTCAGTCGGAAGACCGTACTCTTGCAAGCCCGTCATTTATCTCTCATACATCAGCCAATCACTTCTCACGCATGCTCACTCATTATTCACTTGCTGTCATTGTTCGAGGCGTCAATCATGCCGCCAGCTGTGTAGATCAGCTGGTCTCCTCTATCCAATAACCACAACGAAACCATTACATCTATAGCCTATCATCTTGCTGCCGTCTCTTTTAACATATGACTGTCTCTCTACCTTCAGTTCACTCATGTTGCTGTTACACACCCCTCTACCTCCCCATCGCCGCCCAGTCTTCGCAGATCCATCAGCTTCATCAACTCATCATTCTATCAGCTTCATCAGCATCACCACCACCAGGTCTGGACACCACAGGGCAGACGCCCCTCAATTACAGATCTCCCTGTAGAGTCCAAGCGCCGAAGACTCTGAGACTTTATCATCACATATCATCTCTTAACAATAAACAAATATCCTTTCTTTATTTGACTGGTCTCGCCTGATTGAAATGAGCCACATTCCATATCCCTGGTTGGTTTGCATCTCTCCTACCTGTATAATACACATTTGAATCCCATCCCTCCTTCAGCCAGGCAGAGTTCCTGGTCTCCTCCCGGGACTCGAGGCTTCCATAAGCTGTAAACACAGTTGACCAAACCGCATATATATATATATATTACATTAAGTGTGAATAAATTCATGACATTCTCATAAAACATTTAGCTTTAATATTCTGAAGAAATTGATTTCGGGAAAACTGTTGTTCTAGTGGCACAAATAATGTTCAACTGGGTTAAACCTCAATTTGATGAGATATAGCAATACACAAACTCATTTTGCAAAGTTATACAAATCCCTGCCTACATCTAGATAACGCTTTATGTAGTTAGGGGTATTTAATTTGCCTGTTTTATGGGTCAGAGGCTGTTATTCATTAGTCCTGCTGACACTCTTGTTGCATATGTCAACATCAGCATCTCACTGTGCTAGTGTGTTGGCTCCATTACAACATCACGGAAATACGGATCACATATTGACATGGTTGCATATCATAAAAATACAAAACAATTGGCCAAGTGCAAAACACTTTATCCGTGCTGTTTGCAATTTTGAACGAGTCAAGTAAATTTTATTTATCTCATAAATCACAAATTTGCCTCAAGGGCAGACATGAAATAGATGTCTCGAGTTCCTGAAAAAGACCAACATCGTAAATCAGCACGACACAATTATACAATGGGAACATATAGGGGACAATAGATGCAGTAGTTCTACTTCAGATTCCTGCTTCATCACCTTCAACCCCAAAAAAACATAGATGCATTTTAAAAACGACATCACATGAGATCATTTTCCACCCGTTTAAACTCCTGCTTGTACAGAATCATAGCTCGTTTAGCTCCCATTTCCTTTAAAGCTCGCCCATGGTCCCAAAACACCCGACCCAATATCTAGGAGGCGATGAACAAACGTGACACACTCACCCCACAAATGATGAACCGCGTAAAGGTCGCCGATCTGGGAGAAGAACCCGCCCACTGCTTCGTTGTTTTCCTGTCTGTATTTGATTGCCCTCGCCCTGTTGTAGGACATTTATTTTTTATTGTATTTTCAGAAGTGTATCAATCACCTGTAATGTTCACAATGGAAAAGGTTCTATATTTGAAGCAAACTGAAGCTTGTTGAGCCTTACCAGTGGTTTCCCCATTCAATCATAGTTCCCGGCTGAAACACACGAGGAGGTGAAATATTAACACAGCATCAAACTGGAGATTAAATAAACGGCACCACAACCCCCTTCACACTTCACACGGGACACTTATTTTACATACACACACACAGCCTAATCAGCCAAAGTGCTGCGATATGAACCAGCGCAGTCACACCGACAGCTCGTTCATAGTTTATTTATTTCACACAGATCGACCAACTCGATGCCACACGTGCAGGAAGAGCGGCCTTCTGGAGGGGCGAACCAGTAGAACGAGCAGGATGTAATGATTGTATGATGTATGGTTTAAATGCAGTCAAAATGCATCCGGTCAGTAGCTGATCTGAAGGCTGAAACATGCCTCGCTGATAAAGAGAGATAAGAGGTTGATTGCATCACTCCTTCCAGATAGCAGGCCGCCCAAAAGTATGCGAATACATGACATATTGAGAATAAGTGAAATGGCAGCGATGTGAATATAACAATATAACTAAAAATGCGTAAAAGTGTGTGGACAAAAAAACACAGCAATAAGCTTCAGGAATTCAAAGTTTCAAAGCGAGGATTTGTTTTAATGCACTGGTCCATTTTGAAATGCTGTGCTACTTTGCTGCCATAAATATATTTTTTTAGATTACTGGAAAGAAAATATCCAACTTTACTACTTTGTCTATTTCATTGAATTTGTAAACCATTAATGTTGAATAATTTAGATTGCAACTGAATGCCATTCTGTCGTCATATTATGTAGAGAGGCGTTACATTTGGATTTGATTGTTAGTGAAAATACACGTGACACAGATGAGGGACCTGACTGTGTAAAGTCTGAAATTAAATCAATGGAGCAATATTCAAATACATGTAATGTGTGGAATATATGTGCATACCTTGAGGTGATAGGTTCGCATCTCATAGACGTTGGGTCCTGGTCTGGGCTCGGGTTCATTCCAGAAACTGAACTCCAGGAGGAGCTGATTTCGCCTCGAAACCAACATTTTAGCCCTCTCTTTTCGAAACTCTCCATACTCCTGAAGAGGTTTTTTTATTAAGAATATACAAAGATATAATGTAGTGCTTCAGTGTGAAATTAAATTACACAAAGTTGATATAAAACATCCGTCTGTGCTGCACTTAAAATATCAACATTTTCTTGAATTTCCTATTCTGTCTGGCAAAGTAAAGGATAAAAAAAACTACCTTGTTGTTGTTCAACTTCTTCAGGCATTCGGTCAGCGCTGGGTAGCCTCCTCTGTATCGCCAGAGATGCACTGCGGGGAACAAACCAGCAGATGTCACTGTAGCGCCGTGAAGGACTGATGCCACCCACACGACACACCAGAAGAGCTCCATCACCATGTGAGCCCTTCCTGTTGTCACCGAGTGCTGTCAATGTATAGTATACACTGTAAATGATCATATGTAGAAGGAGAGGTGTTGTTGTGAGTCATCTGTTAGTGTGTGTACATTTTTCTGTGATGCTCTGCCAAACTATTTATTTTATACTTGAATTAAATGGTGTCGTTCAGGAGGCCTCGGGGACAGAAGAAACAGAGGCTGTGAGCAACAAGAGGCGACTATTCCCGCCACCTTTTGATCCTTGTTTTTTTTTCTTCCGCTTACCGGCTTGGTCCTGTTCTCCGTACCAGGTATTCCAGCTTCCCACCACCTCGCATGGGTAATCCTGGTCCTCGTGGAGCCGGTTTTGCACCTCAGCCCTAAAAAAAGGGGCAGCGTGAAAGAATAGAAAATACAAATTCTTCACACACTGATTGTGCGACAGCAGCAGTTATAAATATACCGATACGTCACCACAATGACCAACTAGAGAACCCTCAGAAAGCACAAAGTCCACAATTGTCCAACTTGCTGTTGTACACTCAGACATTACTTCAATTTTAGGCTAAATTACTCTGAAGAATACTATGAAATAATGTCCATCTTGTAAACTTATTAGCTGCTCCTTGACTCAAAGCATAATTTACCTAATATTTCAGATTGCATACAGCTTCTTTCCAGGTAGTATTGACGTAACTTATTAAAAAACATGATGCGACTGGTGCATTTAATTCAGGGAATGTTTTATAGCAGCAAACACACTCACTCTAGACTGTTGTAGTCCTCCAGGCACTCTGGTTTGACGTTGTGAACTGAAAAAGAAGAGACAGACTTTTCAGAAATGGGTGTTTTTTTTGTGCTCCTTTCACTTTTTTAAATACAAGCAACCATCAAATTCTTCAACAAAGTAATTTCACACTCCGATTCAGCAAAGACTTCTATATACAAAACTGATTCGCTCTCAATAGGTTATAGGCTACGGCTGATGAAGTGTTCAAATTGAAATCCCTACATGGTGTGATGTACGCCACAAAAAAAATAAAAAAAGATCAAAGCCCTGGGAAGAATGATAGCTTTCTCTGCAAGAGACAGACACAGTTATCACCACAGACTAAAGAAAAGCCGGAGAAAAAAAAAAGTGGGATGTCGCCTTCAAAATTTCCCAGGCAACTATTATAAAATAACTTGTTGCTGCCTGCATGTTTATATATATATATATATATATGTGTGCGTGGTAATTGCAGTCCAGTGCTCGTTTCTCATCTTACTTTCAGTTGTTTCTCTGAGGTCACTGAGGTCAGTCCGGATTGAATTTAATGAACGTTATTTATTTATCCCATTATATTATGATGCAACTGCATCACATTCCCTTGTGTTCGGACACCCTGCGACCTCTCTTGAAAACGCCACTTGAAAGTAACGGAAAGATCTTGTGCTTACATTGGATTTTGTACAGGTTGCTGGTCTCTTTCTTTGACAGCAGGTTGGAGTGGGCATCTTTCCTGGCATCGGCTTTCTTCACAATCGGGGAACGGAACCAGCCTTTCTCTGAAAACCTCCTACACAGAAACAAGATAAACGAAAGTTTCACAAAGGCTCAAAGCAGCGACATTAAAACGGAGAAGTTGTTGATATTAAAAAAGAAAAAACTTAAAAGGATCGTGGAGATATGCGTAGCATATGAGCTACAAGATAGTCATGCTAATATCCTTTGATATATATATATATATAAAAAACACACAAAAAAACATGCATACTGTTTGAGTGAGTGGGCTGAATGCATTGGCTTGTGTCTTCAGCATAAAACTTCTCACCCACTCTGGAGTGAAATGAAAGAGGAATATCATTCACTTTAATCCAAAATGCTCCAATCAGTATTTCAACATGAATAACTGTATGTCTAAGTCGTAGAGAGCAGAAAATATAAGACTTTAAAAGGAACTGTCCCAAAGTTAGTGAACAGGAAAGGACTATGATAGTGGCGTTAAAGCAAACAGGGCCGAACCCACCGGTTATGCTCCCACATTAAGGTGTGATTGTATTATGTATGGCTCATAATCACAAAAACATGTCAAAAATATGATTGATGTAAAAATATTAAATATTATGGAATATATAGTGTTAAAACTAGCTCCGGCATTCATCTGGACATCAAATCCTATTTTTTGTTATGACTTTCATAGCTACTTATAAACTCATTATGTTTAAAAAAAAGTTGTTTCAATGTCGACGTTAATCTCAGTCTGTTATTTTTTTTCACAGGGTGTGAAGTGTTGAACCAAGTACAGCCCAAAGAGAGTAGTTGGTTTGTGCCCACTTACGGATTGGGGGAGCTCTACTGTGTAAATATATTTACTCATATGTGTCACTTTCAAGGCCGTCTTTTGATTCGCAAACATTTTCTAAGGCTTTATTTATTATTCTAAAACCCACAAACTTTTGAAGGTCAGTGGTATTTCTCTGTTATTAATATCCTTATTAAGGGCCAGTGACTTTAATTGGGAACTATAATTAGAAATGCATTTCCCATGGCTCCCTCTAAAAAATAACAGGCCCAGCATTCAAGGCAGAAATGAGTTTTTTTTTGTTTTGTTTTTAAACAGCCAGCCACAGAGGAAATGCGTCCAGTGTGGAGGCGCAGATAAGGTCTTTTACATTTAGAGACAGCTTCACGGGGCAAAGTTCAAAGGTCCAGCGAAAAAAAAAGAAAAAAGAAAAGCTGGTTTGGCAAGCTTTCTGCTTGTTTTGTTATTAACGAGCATTATGTACTACATGCACGCATTAATTCACCATATCAAGCAGCCAATATAAGGTGTTACACCTGAGTGAAGACATATATTAATATGAAGTCAATGAGGTGCTGGCTGCGAGTTATATTTAGAAATCAATCCAACGCATAAAAAAAAACATATTATTTCTCAAGTTTCAAATGCACCGTGAGCAGCTCGTTACTCGTCGTCTCCGCGTTACAGCGACCCTTTACCAAAACGCCGGTCACGTTACAGTACATGCTTCTTTACCTGGTCGCGTGCTTCAGGTTCACAGAATACTTGAACAGGTTCTGTCCTCTCGACCACGCAGAAGTTACGTGCGCCGTCGCCATGTTGCTCTGCACAGAAGTACAGACTTCTTCTGACTCGTGAACACACGGAGGCTGGTTAATGTTTACCGGCCCAATCTGACCTAGTGACCTCACCCTGGTGGGGCTTTAGCCCGCCGGAAATTCAAACATGCGCGTGACTCTGTGACGCACTAACAGGGATCAATAAGCTTAAAAACTTAAAATAAATAAATAAACTTTGCTTTTTTGTTGTGTAATTATTCGCATCCTTAATGCTTTGGATATCTGTGTGATTTTTAAGTATTATGTCACCAAACAGCATTAATAATTTAGCAATAACTAGTCATTTACGTCCATAAAAGTATAGTAAACTCTAAACATTAAAGTAAAATCATACATTATGAGGGATACCACCTTTCAGAGACTTAAACACAATTACTGAATGTATTATCTGAATTGTTGTATAGTTTTGCCATTTGCTTTTTTTTGTATTAGTAATTTTTTTTTTTACTGAAAATCCTTCCCATGAGCCAATTATTGCACATAATCAAGTAAAGTAGAGGCAACACTAATCTCTACCTCAACATTGCACTTAAAAAACAGTGCTGACATAAATGTTTCGCTATTTCAAACACGACAAATAAACCAATGCAAAGTATATAATGTTATACAAATACATATAAGTAGTCTAATATTACTTTTCCCCCTTTAATAATATGCAATAACATGACTGGGCTCAGTCATGGCAGATCCTTTTTGGGTGAATGTGGGAGGGATACATGTCTCCAAATGACAGCGTACTGTATCCAACACTGTTTGAGCCGTCCCGCTGCAGTAAACAGGTCTCTTATCTAACAGTGGATCATTCTTTCAAAGCGGGTTTCTCTATTAGACTAGTCATGCAGTACTTAAATCCTTTTTGTGCAACCCACTTTCACATCTTTTCATACACAATGCGGTGCACTCTGATCCTCTCCATCATTCTACCCACTGACATTATGTAACATCAAATCAGATCATACCTAAAAAGATTCATACTCAATACCTGTATTGTATGCCCCGTGTTCAATGACTTTAACAACGCCATATGTCAGGCACGCACACATGCAGTCATGCTTCTTTGGGAAATTGAACAAACTATTTCTGAATAAACTTCATATTAAATTGATTGGGTATTTGACAATTTTTATTTGATATAAATGCATTTTATTCAGAGGAATATGTTCTGATGACGTAACCTTTTTTTTTTTTTTTACATCTTTTAAAAATTATATCCTCGCATGCATCCATCTTTTGGTTCATTTGTCGATGAAACCGTCCATAGGGCTTTGATGAGACTCCTTCCATCTTTCCTGGCATGAAAGTACAGCAATTACAGTAACACTTTTCAAGCTTTTGCTTTTCTGAATGCGCCAATCCTGCCCCCATGCTTTACTGTAAGCGCAGGGAACATTTCTTTCACTGCTGTGTACAAATCTTCAAAATCCTGGTTCACTGTGATGTCCTTGAGCAAAACAGAAAAGAGCATGAATACCTTTGAAACGAAGAAGATTCACAGAAAGTCTCATAGAGAGGTGGAATACGTGAGTTACCGAAAAGTCTAACTTCTCCATGGCTGAATCTGGGTTTTCCTGTAGAGACTGGAGGATCCCATAGCACCCAGCATTCTGGATGGGGTTCCTCCCCACCTGGTCAAAGACAAACATTATGGATGATGACGTCCAGATTGCCACTGATTGGGTTATTTACTTTGGTTCTACTGCTGTTAGGATTGTGATGAAAAGCTGTTTTAGGATATTATGGTGTTTTAAAATGGATTACCTCTCCTTATGTCAACCAAAATAAGCCTCCTATTGGACATAGCCCTATTTATTTGTTCAGCATTTTGCGAAACACACTAATGGGCGTTCTGGCAGAGAGATAATGTAAATAAAGACAGGAAAAGGAGGGAAACTGGCTCTGTCCAGTTGTTGCAAAATCCACCTAACAAATAAAGCTCACAAATAACAAATTGCATTTCCTTTATTTTGTGGGAAAAATAAAATTGACCAGTTTAGAGGATTTGTTTGCTGGATTATTTCCTCGCTGGGATTAAGACCTTCCTGGTGTCTTCTCTGGTTGCCTGGAAACTGATAAGAGCCCAAAAATCTGGCGCATATCTGCCAATATTCAAAATCGACAGAGTTGATTTCTCGCCAAAGAAATTCCCAGATAATGATAAAATTGCATTAAAAAATCATAAAAAGAGAAGAAGAAAAAATCCCCACTGTTGGACCAGGTAGCCTCCCTTTGCACTACGGAAACAACAACAGCTCTCTTCCTGGGCAAAGCTAGTTTGTAACGCCGGATAGCATCATAGCTCGGCTAACGTTAGCGTTTAGCAATGGCCTGGAAGGTAGGAGCCAATCAGATTCAGACTAGGGGCTCTTAAGGGCGACCAGCGAGTCAGTTTGGTCCCTCCTGTGGGACCGTCATCTGTAAAAGCTGGACCCCTGAGCCGATCTGGTAGAAATGCTAAAATGCTGACTAATTTCCAAGTTTTAGGACTCATTCCTGCAGAGACTCCATTGCTGGTCGTTAAGCTAAGCTAACTGACTGCTAGCAGTGGCTTCATATTTACAGACATGAGAATGGAACTGATCTTCTGCTTTACGTCATGGCAAGTGAGCATGTTTCAGAAAGGAAGTAAGCGGATTTCCCCAAAATGTCAAACTATTCCTTTAAGAATTGACCAGCAGCTATCCAGCGAGCAATGATAGGCCACTGTCTACATCAGGGGTGTCAAACTCATTTTAGTTAAGGGGCCGCATGCTGCCCATTTTGACCTCAAGTGGGCCGGACCAGTAAAATCACAGCATAATAACGCATACATAATGACAATATTACTCTCTGTTTAAATCATTGTTGGAGGTTTTTGGATGATAAACCCTGTTTTAAGGTCTTTCTTCAATAAACTAGAAACATAAAGACCAACAATTCAGACATCAGCCCACTGTTTACCTGCCTGGGCTCTCCTCTGCAGACTCCCTTGCAGTTAGGCAATATTTTGAGTAAAGTCAGTACTGTGATCAATTGTGTCTGTGGCTCAATGGTTACCATGCACGTCTTACAATCAGAGGATCAGTGGTTCGAATCCATACTGAGGTTTTTTTTTTTTTTTGCATTTTTTTTTTGCATTTTTTCTTTTTTCTCACATTTTTACAATTATCCCGCGGGCCGGACTGGACCCCCTGGCGGGCCGAATCCGGCCCGCGGGCCGTATGTTTGACACCCCTGGTCTACATCAAATGAATCAAACATATCAGTAGACTCAATGCAGAGGAAAAAGAAAAAGTAAGTAATTAGCTTCCCATTAGCAAATCTTTGAACTTCTGCACTTTTCACCAACTGATTTAAATCTTGAATTGCCTAGTTTTTTCAGATCATCGTGAGTTTTCAGACTTTTATCTTTCGCCAAACACCCAAACTCTATTTTCAATTCAGGAGTGCTAATTTAATCAATTTTAAAAGCTCAAGCCGTCACTCAATTTCAGTGTACGTCTTCACAATAACTTATTTTCCATCAGGAACTTGATTCAGGCAGGTAAGACGAGCTCATGAGAAACCTGCGAGGGGAACTGACATTAACACAAAGTACAGTGATCCATTTAATTATCCCATTTTATCCACGGCCCCCATTGTATTTGAAGCCAGAACCAATCTTTCAACAGCGTACCTTCAGGCATTTGATTGTCTTGTTTACTTTGAGGCCCATGGCTAGGTGGATAGCTCCTTCAGGGGGTATTCGGTTGCTACTGTGGAGAGAAACAAATGGAGAGAACAAAAAAAAAAAACGTGTCAAGAGTGTGAGGGAAGCAATCATAAAGTGTTATTTTTGTAGACGGTATTATTCATCCATGTAGCACAAATGTCTGGGAATTTGTGAGGCAAGCTTTGTTTTGCTAGAGAACTTAGGCTGAAGAAACTGACTTGACTTTGTTTATGGTTTTTGCAAAAAAAGGTAACCACCATTTAAGATGTATTAGTGAAACAAAAAGAGGATATTTTCTGAAATTTGTTGTTAAACAGTAGAATAATCTGATTACCCAATACAAAGATAACAAAAGCTTGTACCTCACGTTCAACTCCTCCAAAATGGCGTTCTCTTTCAGAGCCTGTCCTAAAGCAATGGCTCCTTCTTTACCAAAGCCATTAAACGTCAGATCCACTGTTCTGAGGAAAATGTTTCCCTAAAAAAAAATAAAGAAAATAATGAGCCTTTGGTAAAGATGTCTAATGCAATAAGAAGTACAACTTGAACAAGTTATCTAACATGATTAACTTTGGACCAAAGTAAGACCTTGATTCAAAGTGAGAGGGCAGCAGAATCGGTTCTGATGTAATCAGCCTCTCAGACTGCGATCAATCAGAACTGTCAGTGCAGCTTACTGATCATCTCGGTCATTAAGATATGCTTCTACTCTGTCTCTGCTGCTGTGAGATGAGTAATGAATACCTGACCACCGGGATAAGCAAGTTAGCCATGCTATGACATACAATCACCTATCTTCTTCCATCATATTATTAAACTTAATGTGCAAGTTTCATTTACAAACTCAAAACATTGTCACCAGATTATAGTTCTCATAAAGGGAAATCTTAACACCATGCGATGATGTTTCAGACAATATAGTGCAACTTTGTGGAAACAGTTTGGGTGAGGCCCTTTCACAGTTCCATACAGAAACGGGTTTCCCAGTTTGGTGTTAAAGGATTTGAACTGCCCAGCAAATAGCCCTGATTTTAACCGCATCCAATGTTTTGGATGAACTGGACTGTGAGCCCGGCGTTACCGGCCAACATCCGTGTCCAACCCCACTGATGATATAAAAGCCTTCCCAGAAGAGTGGAGGCTATATCAAGATATTGATGCCCATAAAATAAATATGTAAAGGGCTTTACTTGCTTTTTGCTCATGCACTATATGACTGATACATGATGTATGCACACATTTGGTTTAAAAAAAAGTGCTGTTCAATCTGACATGAGCACTGTTTTGAATTTGACTTTCTTTACTGTAGATCTGTAGATTTGTAGATATTTTGTCTTGCCTGAAAAAAATAAAGCAATGTCATGTTTTCAAATATTGATTTCAGGGTGTATTACCCCGAGGCCATTGGCCAACATCACAGCTCCTCTCCCTCGGATGCCGTTCCAGGCCAGACTTAGTGATCTCAACCCGGTGTTCTCTGACAGAGAGTCTCCCAGGTGTTTGCCTTGGGATGGAAACAGATAAGAGAGAAATAATTACAACATATATATATATATATATATATATATATATATATATATATATATATATATATATATATAAGTATTAAAGTAAAGATGATTTCATAGTTAAACCCCCCCAAAAAGTATTATACTCTCAGTAAATTGCAATAACATAAACCATGATTCTAAGTCAGTTTGTAAGTGTTTGTGACAATTTCTTAAATAGTATAATCTGATTTTAGAAAATTATCCACATTCAGACTGGTTCAAGAAAAGAAAAACAAAACTCAAATGAAAGATATTTTAGTAGTAAGAAAGTCTTAGAGCAATTATTAAAATCAAATAAGCCACTTCTACACTCTCTGGGACGCATCTATCTCATTGACAGTAGATTTCAGATGGTGGGAATGTGTGTTATCACAGCCTAAAAGCTCAAGTGAGTGAGGGCCAGAGAGGCAGAAAACCCAAAGAGAACCATCCCCATCATCATCTCGAAGATAAGAATGTGCACACAACTCAGTGGTTCATGACAATAGAAAGAAAAAACCTACTCTTATGCTTGATGGAAAAAGCAATAAAACCATAGCATGAATGTCAGAGTGTTTGATTGGTGCTCTCTCTCTCTCTCTCTCTCTCTCTCTCTCTCTCTCTCTCTCTACTGTATGGAAGAGTGCACTCGACAAGCACGAGGATGTCCTTTGATATTTCAGCGGTGGAGGAAAATAAAATTGAAAATGAGGGTATGAATCATAGCCGCACACATGACACCGACACATGCCGGTGTCCCCTTTCCCGCAGACAGTTATTTGTGAATTACCACATGATGCTCATTACATCCGGGTCTGCCATTCTCCCGCAAGGTGCCTGTTGGAAAGCTCATCCACATGATAATTGAAAGAGGTTTTAATGAAGGCGAAATGTTCTTGACCTTTGAATGCCACAGTCTGCTGCTGCCTGCTGGCCTGTGACTGCTTAGCGATAAGGCTAATGGTTTTCTAAAAATCTAATGCTATTAGGTACCTGTAATCGCATATATTAAATTTTCCTGCACTCATTATAGTATCTGGTCAGTTTTAGAGGGCTTTAATGCACATTAAGTCATCGTCATTCATCATTATAATGGCAGAAAAGATAACTTTGCATTCACTTACACAGCTACTTTTAGCAACTTACTAAAATGGTCTTCATTCATCTGCAAACAAAAGAACATACGTAAAATAGTTTTTTTTATTTTTAAGTTATTTTAAGTTATTATGTCATTAATGACATTTAAAAGGTAATGCTAATCTGAAATGGATATTTCTTCAGAAATAGCCATCTTGAATACATGAGACGTTTATGATTTTTTTTATTCGGTAAAAAAGTAAAAAGAAAACCATGAAAATAACTTGAAAAGTGAACATCTTTCAATTAATGGTTTTAAAAATGGAAATTAATGATTAATATTTCAGACATTAACTAGCCAGTTGGGCACAACAAAAAGACAGGCATGCACCAACATGCATGTCTGGCCGGCCCGGCAGTGTAAACAAAGCACAAAGAAACTCAGATTACTCCAAAATATCTTTACATTGCAATACTTGATTGCTGCAACATCAATGCTATGAATTTCAAATGTAGCACCTTTCAAATTCGAGCACAGGCCCATGCAACATGATCGGGATAAACTGGAACGCCACATGTTAGTCAGGCCCGAGATGTTCGACAAAGACACGTGTCTGCATGAGTTTGATCAAGTGTCCATATACTTTTGGCCGTATAGTTTTTTACATGGTTCAAATTAAATTGAAGAGCGAAAAGCAAACAGAGTCAGTTACAAAAGCACACACAGTGAGAGAGAGAGAGAGAGAGAGAGAGAGAGAGAGAGAGAGAGAGAGAGAGAGAGAGAGAGAGAGAGATCACTGTACAAAGATACATGACTCATTATCATATCATTCCTCATATCTCTGATTTCTGGGTCCTGAAGTTCAGTTATCTGATGCTGCTCACGCAAAGTATGTGAAAATATGTATCTCCAGTGTAAATCTTTAATATCAACCTAATACAAATGGGAGCCATGGCTACTGTTTAATTCTTTGAAAGGGTAAGGCCTCTCTACTCTCTCTCGCTAATTGCTTTGCTACCTGCACGCTCTCCCAGAGAGTTGTGGCTGAGGTCCAGGTGCCGTAGTTTGGAGTTGGCGATCAGCGCTGGGCCGAGGTGCTCGGCCGACTGGTCTGTGAACTGGTTTCCGGACAGATTGAGGCTCAACAGGGTGCTGTTCTCTTTCAGCATACCGGCGACGGTTCTGGCCCCATAATCCCCGAGATTGTTGTCGGACAGGTCCACCTCTGGGATCAACACACACACGCAGGTTATGTTTGGAGAAAAGAGGCCGCTGAAATTAACATGATGTGGCAAATTATGCTGTTTTTTTCAGCCTGATTACTGCTGAAGTGAGTGTTTATACTGGTCACTCCTTCCCTTACTTGACTTTGACTTCATTGGTAGATATTTGTAATCATATCATTCTCACATGCCATCTTACCTTTTTTGAGGAAATGCCCCATGGGAAGAGTTTATTGTACACATTATTTAAAATCTGAGTGGTTCAAAAGCATCATCATCTGGTCAGAACTTTTTGTTTCGTCCAATATGGTTCATGCAAAACTAATGACGACTCATCTTTAACCTTTCAGAGTTTTCCTTTTTGTACATTGGTTCATTTGAAATCACAAATGCTGCGTTGGCTATTGTCTGCTGCAGCATCAGCGAAATATACGTAGGCGAATATTCTGTTATACTGTATATTCATAAACATTGGATAACCCCTGAAAGCTGAATAGTGGTTCCTTTTAGTTGCCATGCCATGACTCACAGGAGTCATTCTCCATAGATCCCTCCATAGCTTCCCCGAACTGCACAAATATTAAAAACCGATCCCAGAAATATATGGCGTATAATTGGAGTGAACAAGTGGGAGATGGGAAGGCACTTTTGTGAGAAAAAGGTGGGACGGAGTGAGGGAAAAGGAAGAGAAAGTGTGTGCATGCTTGAGTGCAGTAAAACCACCTGTAATGTAACAATTTTCTTTTAACATCTCGGCTATAGCAGCTCCGCCCATTCCTTCCATCCAATTATCTCGCAGGTTCAGCCTGAGTATTGAAGTGTTGGTTACCAGGGGAACTGCCAGTGCTTTGGTGCCCTGCAAACACACAACCAAAGTGAATTTCTTCTGTTTTGTTCACTGCAGTATATTTTTCTTATCTGTATTCCAGTAAAAAAAAAAAAAAAAAAGTAGATGCACTGATGCAGGTGGGCAGAGAGCGAGCGAGAGAGAGAGAGAGAGAGAGAGAGAGAGAGAGAGAGAGAGAGAGAGAGAGAGAGAGAGAGAGAGAGAGAGAGGGATATTAAACCTGCGTGAGACAAATGAAGCAGAAGGGAGCTGTGTGGAGGCGTGGGTCAGAAATGAAGCTCGCAGAATATGAAAATTATAGTTTCTAGCACGGCTAATGAGAAAGTTGGCTGCATGAAGCCATATGTTAATGTGAGCTGAAAAAAGAAGAAGAGGAGCGGAAGAATATTGCGTGGTTAAATGCCTGCTGAGAAATATTTCTCTAAGATATGAGAAGCCCATCAACCTGCAAGACATTGAACAAATAACCTTTGGCAGCTGCACTTTGTTGCTTTACTTTTACTCTGCGTGATTGACGGGTGGAGACTTATTTAAAATCCAATTCTATCTGTGTGAATGATGCTACTGAAGCAGAAACCTTGGGAAATGTCTTGTTAAGGAATGGATTGACTTGATCAACATTCATTTGCAGCGTTACGGACCAGTGGAAGCCTGTAGAAATGTCACGCTGTGGTTGCTAAGAGCTCCAAGCAAAGCATGAAATGAACAAACAAAGCAAAGAAATGAACAAACAATTCTACACAGATTGAAATAGACATGTCATGGTGATTGGCTTGTGGGCTAAAATGAAGCTGTTAAGGGTTAAAATGTAAAAGAACTAAGAATTTGTAGATGTTTATTATGTTTTTCTGGACACATGCACTTAATAAGCTCCATTAGTTAAATTCAACAAGTAATGGATTTCCTGTTTGGTCTAAACCTGCCACAAGATGTATATAAAGGTGTCTGTGTATATATTTTGGGTCGTATGAGAGCAAAAACATGTAGACACAATATTGACGTGGGGTCCGATGCTCAAAAGGACCAAATAATAAAAGTACATTTACGTGGGTCACAAGTTGAAACACATTAGCTGTCATTTAGGATCAAAGATTAGAACGTCCCCCCTGAGAGGACATTTAAATTCAGAGTGGCATAATGAGCTCTCGCTTAGTGCAAATCAATGCCAGCAGCCTTCCTTCTCCTCCAAGGTGTGAAGGTCTCTCCACTTGAATGTGTACTGCTAAGATCTATCATGGACTCAAATTATGCAGTTTTATATGTAAAGTCTACTGCAAAGATATGTACATGCACGATCTATTTCTTGGAGAAAAAGAAGAGGAAAAAAAAGACAACTCCTTGAAGCTTGGCTGCATTCGACTTGACACAGTGCAACCCAGACTTTGCCATGATCGGTGCGGCCCCTCAGGGGGGAATGTGACTTGGAATTAATGAGTGACTGAACACATAGGCCAGGGCGGGTCTGAAATGATGTTCGAGAGAGATCAAATATTTTTAGATCTTTTTCAAGAGGGCAGGTTTAATTGGAACACCTTTCCCCAGGTGAAGCTGAGGGCCACTAGGGGGCAGCAGAAACAAGCTGTGAGCACAGCATTGGCACGTAATCGCCTGAGCTTATTTACAAATCCAACAGTTACAGAGCAACATTACAATTCTCTTCTGAGTCATGTTTGTTGTCACCTGGCAAAAGTCAACCTGATCTCCTAAAAATGTTGTTTGGTGGAACTGAATTGCCAATTACGTTTCAGGGGAAACTAATCCAATATTCACTTATATCACTATATTCACTAATATATCTGTTTATTTAACTGCTCAGTGATCCGCTGCGTTCACCAGGTAGCTTCTAACTTTATCTTTCTGTTGTGTCTGCGCTGAGCAGATTAGGCTTTTAGAGCTTTTTCACTGAAATGAAATGTGATGCTGTATAGGAGAGTCGTGACAGTGAGTGCAAATACACTACAACTGTTACTGAATGAATGAACCGGCCACAGATAGCAGCTCAGCTGATGGATACTGAAATAGTTTTTCCCTGTACTTAATAAATAAAATATATATTTGGACTGAAAAAAGATAAATAAACAGACAAAAAAACACATGAGCCTCCTCCAATCCTTACCCTCTACTAATGTTCATACAATCCCTAACTCTCGATGAAAGTACCTGAGGCCCCAGACCCCGATGCATCATGGACAGCTCGCTGCTTTGCATGTGCCGCAGGAAGTAAGAGGCAGGCGCCACCTGTAGCGCTCGGCACGCCTCCATGTAGCACGTCTGACCCGTCGGGTCATACGCCTCCTCCTTATCTGCAACATGAATAAAGACAATAGGTGTCTGAATTGTTCGCTATCAATACCTCTTTGTAAAAAGGAGAGATGTGGCACTCTCCCCCCTCTCGGAGGACCTTTTTGAGTGTGATATTGAAAACTCCCTCGTGGCTCATCTCACCCTGTCACACCAGATGGTTTTCACTTCTGGTGAAAAGGAAGCCTGACACAAAAGATTTTGATGAAATCATTAAGATGCAGAATAGGGCTTCACATGTGTGGGCAGGCGCACGTAGGAGTTACTGGTTTTTTTTCTTTCTGAAATCACTTAGAGATTGAGAAGGTGGAGAGGCGAAAGAGGAAAAAAGATTAACACGCGGGGCGACAGGAGGGCTCTGGCTTTATCGACGCAGGTTCTGCTCGAGGTCAAATTAAGACTCACTGTCAAAATACTGAAAACATACTAGTGCTGGAGCCTGCTGTGGAATATTACTTCAGACAGAAAATAACAGAATCAAATGGTGCATTTCAAAGAGGGAACATCACACCCTCTGTCTTCAAATTTGACAACTTCCCCATCCTTTTTTTTTTTGTATCTCCCCTCTTTACCGGCGAGCTCCAAGTCTGTGTCGTAGTCCTCATCAGAGATCTCACGCTCTCCTCTTTCGAGCTCCTCCTCTTCATTCTCCTCCTCCTCCTCCTCCTCCTCCTCCTCCTCACCCTCGCGTTCACCTCCGTCTAGCGCATTCCCGTCAGGACTGGAGCGTTGGTCCTTTGGCCCACGCACATCGACCCCTGTCCGGCTCACTCTTCGCTGGATGGAGGAGAATGAGAAAGCGAGACATCATGACTCCTCAAAGTTGGCTGTTGTTGGCAGCCGGAGCGAGGAGGGCGGATGCATCTGCTACCAGGAGAATAAAACTGATACCTACACGTTGGACAAGCGAGTCCATCAATGTGTCTCTTTGAGCTCTTATCCCTCTCTCTTTGTAACCACTTACCTTCCCTCCTACTCCTTTCTTCACACCTCCCTTGAACCTCTTTCTCCAGCGTTTGCATGTCTCTCACTCCCCTTTTTCTTTGCAGGCCCATGGCGTGTTCTCTACACATTTCTCTACAGTCGGCCTATTGTTATTTTCAGGACTAAATAGGCAGCTTTCCCCAATGCATTTCTGGCACTCGCTGTAGAGCGTGCAGCCGTGTGATTAGACCACATAAAAGAGTAATCGAGGAAATACTTTCAGGGTGACACTCTCGAGTCCCCTCTGTTGAATAAATTCATGCACGTACACGGGTGAAAAGAGCAATCTATGAAAAGAAAATAGCAGCTTTTTTATTTTTATTTTTCCTAGCCTGCATTTCCTTTCTCAAGGAAAGTGCTGAGATGTGTCTAGAGATGGTGTTACGCCTTAAATGTCTCTTAATATACACTTGCGGGTCAAGAACATACTTTGGATTCTCGCCAAGTCTCCTACATCTTAATCAATGTCAGCCCTCGTGAGAATCTGCCCGACTGGTCCGACAAGTCTCCAGCAAGGGAGCAAGGGAAGTGTGAACAAGCAGGTTGCCTACCTGCTTGTTCACACTTCCCTTGCTCAGGCGTTTTGCAGAACTTGGCCAGACTGGATCCGCTTCCTACCTCTCCCAGCTGCAGCTTCTCACTTTCTGCTTCTGCGTCATCGTCCTCCAGCACAGAAGGCAGCAGCAGCGGGTCCGTGGCCAACTTCTTCCCATGAACCATGACTTTGACGCTGAGTAATGGTGATACCGAGGATAATATATATATGTTTTATTCCTTTGTTTTCAGACTCAGTGGGGGGGGTGTTCTGGTGCGTGTGCCGTGAGGGAAATCACTGCACTGCATTTGAGCAGCAAGGTATGTGTTCATGCAACCGATCTTGCTCAATGGGAGGGTCAACCTCTTTGGGCTAATTAGAACGGCCGCTGCTTCTCTGCCCCGAAAGCAGATCACCAATCGGGGGTGTCCTCGGGAAAAGTTTGTCTCTCTTGTTGTGTTGACACGTTTCCATGGCGCCGAGCGTGCCGACTAGACGACAGAGGCAGGAAGGGGAGGGGTAGCAAATGGCTTGTTTGCCGCAACTGTGTTTGTCATTTCAACATCGAAATCTGACCTTCAAGCTGGAAAATGCTTGGCCCTGAAACAAGCCCCTGCAGCAGGAATGAACCTTCTTTCTTATACAAACAAGAACAACAAAACCAAGCAAATGTGTTGACATATTCTGTAAATGTTTCTCTTTATTTTGTAAGTAAACGCAAAGTCCTTGCAGTTGATGCATTAAAATGGAATATCCTCAATCAATTACAACAAAGGTCATTATAGCAGAGGCTGATCGGATCAGAGTTGTTCATAGCAGCAGTGATATGCAAACACAGAAAAAGGAACTCTTTTTTTTTTTTTTTTTTTTTTTTTTTACCATCCAAAGCCTCGTGAGAAAGGCCGGACGACCTCACAATACAGTCTTACTGACTGACACAGTGCTGGTAAATAGACAGAGCTTTTTTTTTTTAAATAATGAACAGGAGAGAGAAGATCACCATGCATGTATTTAATGCCGCTGCCGTTTCATCCCCATACCTAAAGGATATGAGAGACACCGTAGAACAGGCCTTTTTTTGTCCTTTTTAAAATCAAGCAGAATCATAGTGCTCTTTTACATAATCAAAATACATTCTTAGAAAAGATCGAAGTGGTATTCTTTTATATCGTATACTTTGTCTTTGAATATATATCTATAGAAGCTATATATAGAAGCTATGTCTTGTATCAATTGCTTTCCTGCTGCACATTTTACACCACAGACATTTTCTTGACGGCTCTCATTCCAATTGAACTAAATCTTGTTTAAGCAAATTATACAGTGGCGACATTCATTCAGAATGAGCAACAATGGCGACATTGGGAATCCCCCATTTCTCCCCCAGCAGTAAAAATAGTTGATTCAGAAAGAAAAGAAGAAAAAAAAGAAGAAAAGAAATCACACACACACACACATATTCTCGGCAGCTGTGAGGAACGTTTGAAAATCACATTGAGATCCGTTAATCATGCTAACAGTTATCTTTAATTTTGAATCATAGACAGAGAAAAGGGGAACAAACAAGACTCAGAAGCTGACAGGAAAAGCGACAGGTTACTGCAGAGGAGATGATCAATAAGCAACGTGGTCCCCTGCACCAATATATTAAACTTACAACCCTGACTCATTGGAAAGCAGCGAATGACCAAAGCGTCAGCGCGACTGCCTCTCGTCCCTGAATGGAAAACTTCACTGGAACTTAATACGATAGAGCCGAACTGCCGAGATCAAGAACTAAACGCCACGTGGGCAGTTTCCTGTTACCAAAACACCATCTGTAAGACTACATTTTCAGGCCTGTGTGACTCACAGAGCAATGAATTCATGCTTATTTTAAAATCTGACTAGTTCGACAAGGTAACAGACGACAAGCAGAGTAATCATGTCGAGAAAACGTACACCTGAGCACATGCATGTTTTACACCCACGCATATAAAGAGGCGCACACTTATGATGATCTCTGTGGCACACAGACACACACACACACACACACACACACACACACAGACACACGCGCGCGCAAACACACATGCATGCTGATGCTACTGAGCAGGTGTCAGGTCACAGTGAGAGGGTGGCGTGTGAGCCGTGGGGTTGCGCACAATCATGCAGAGAGAGACACAAGAAAGGACGTGTGTGTGGGCAGAGGCAGAGGAGTTAATGTAAGGCAAGAGGCAGAGGAGTTGTGATGCTGATAAATGCAAATTAAAAAAAAAAGCTCAATAGCTGTCAGATAAGATCTGGGCACCACAGGGTGCGAAAGGAGATTTTTTATTATTATTATTTTGCGTCACTAAGTGTTTTGTAACAGAGATATGCCTTTTCTTTTTTTTTATGGAATAGTTTGACAGGATATGATGAGAAAATCGATACCGCCATCGCTTGTAAGGTGAATATGACGTTAAAGCCAGAAGCCCTGGCTTAGCTTAGCATACAGACTGGAAACGGAGGAGAAAAGTTAGCTTGGCTCTATCCAAATATCCAAATATAACTACATCTTCTTACCAGCACCTCTAAAGCTCACTAATTTTAATCATTTTTGTTTTTTTATGGACTTTTGTTTTTGCACGGCCAAAACAAACGAGATATAACATGTTAATATTTAGTACGCTGGTCTTGAGATATTGTTGCATTTTCCTCTTTTTCTAGTTTTATTATGCTAAGCTAAGGCTGCAGTCAGACCGATACCTAAAACAACGCGACCCCCACCAACGCAACACCTACCTTTTTTCCATCTGAAGGCCTGCTAACTCTCAGCAAAAAAAAAAAAAACTTTATCTACTGATTCAATCATTGAATAATCATTACAATAATTAAAAATTCCAAAACAATGTCCCTCCACAATGAATATATGATTTGACACATTACATTGTCCTTCGTTATAGTCGACACATCAATACTAAGATATATTAAAATCTGAGAGCCCTGAAGAAGTTTAAAGTTATTATATGTGTCATTACTTAGGAGTTCATTTAAATATGTATCGACTCCGGTTCAGACTTCTTCCTCAATGGCTGCCCTGCACATTCCTACGCAGCTGCTGTGGGTTGGGCGAGCACCAGCCGGGACACGTGACAACATTATGATGTTAGGGAGAGGATGGACAGGCCACTACGAAGAGAGCTGGCACAGAGGCTGATGCATTTTGATGAACTGCCAGTGAAGAGCTAGATACTATGTTAGTTCAGGCTGACAGAATCGCTGTTTTCATAATTCAGGGCGACCTGTCAACACGGCAAATTTTGCGTGCAGAAAATCAGTTTTTCAGTTGTTCTTTTCGCATGCCTGTACATCTTTCAATTATCTCTCCCCCTTTGAACTTTCCCTGGAAACTACAGCCTTTGATTGTTAAAAAAAAGAAAAGTACAGCCCAAATACGTTCGACCAGCCCCTGATTCTTTTCTGAAACGTAAAGTCGGCTTAACTCGCGCTTCAGAAATGTCTGAGTTTGTCATCAATGCCACACTTTTCCTCGCCAATATAAAACCTCGATGAAAGCCGCTTCACTGGAACAATAACACAGAGTATATTATATTTCTTGAGTATATTCTCGTCTTGGTCATGCATTCACAATGAGGCAGGTCATTACACTGGGTGCACACATTATGAATCGAAATGATCAATTTATAATTTTTGGAAGTATCATCAACAAGAGAACAGAACATTTCCAACTTGCTACAGCCAACATCGCGGAGCCGAACAGAAACAATAAAGTGGTATAAAAAAAATGAAAGAATGAAAAATAAAAGAAAGAAACACTTTTCTTTTTTTTTTTACAGTACAAAAATTGGCACAGTATTTTTTAACCAGCTTTGCCGTGTGCTCCGGACTGGTCGTTGTCAGAAAGCGCCCCGATTCACAGACCTACGAGCAGAAAACCCTGAGAGAGAAGACAGAAGGAGAGACAGAAAGACGGACAGAGGGAGCGACAGAGACATGGAAATAGAGATGTTACAGTCATTACTCATCCAGCGAACAGGGGCTTTGATGGCCAAATGTGAAATTCAAGTGACAATCCACACAGGAGCCATCGTCTGTGATGCATTATGTTGGTGCTTAATGAGCTATAGTGGATATGTAGGGCCCTTGTTTTGCTCTCATAGCAAGGGTATATGAAGTGTCTAATCTTGAATGTGCACAATTGACAACGGAAACAAAAACAGAAAATGGAACAGACCCACTTGCTTTCACTCTAATCCTGTTAGTGTAAAGGCCCTTCGCCACGGGTTCCTATGGTTACCCCACTCTGTTTTCATCTCAGGGGTGATAGCACATCGGCGTCACCAACGACTACAGGTTGCAGATTAGAGTTACTTATACAAAACGCCTCTCGGAGATAGAGATGCTCTTGTAATCTCACCGGATGAGATCAATCTAAATGGGCTGTGCCTTATCTAAAATATGAGCTAACCAGCTGGCTGGAACAAAAAAAGAAAAAAAAGAAAAAAGAAAAGGATGAATAAATAAGAAAACACATCATAGATCTTTAGCGTCCCACGCAGTTCAGATCTGTTGCAGACGAGTCAAGTGAGTGATCCTAGTTTGATGTGTTGTGTTGTGTGTACAGACTAGACATTACCATGCCTCATAAAATCCACTCTGACACAAATAGACTAACAATGAACCGACGAAGGAGGAAATAAATTATGTATGAATGGAGGACGGAATAAATTAAAGTGGGTTATTTTTCTGGTTTCGTTCGAATGATTTATTTGCGACATTGAAACTTTACGAAAGTCCTGACGACTCGTTTGAAAGTCCCAGTGAAAGTTTGGGCACCTTTGGCCTCTGTGTTGTGACGTATTCCACAAGTGAAAAAGGAATATTTGAGCTGTTTTAGCAGATTTGAATAAAATCCTTCGCATTTGATTGGGCCGCTTGAAAGTGGGTGGGCCCAGAATGTAGGGCGATAAGGAGCTGCAGAGGACACACACCTGCCTTCACTAAAAGTGGCAGATTGATGCATGAATGGATTTCATGATATGATCAAGATCACTGGATTCAAATACGAAGAAATTGATGAACATCTTTGAATATATTGTTTAATAGATGTACTGTATATGACGGGGGATGTGATCTAAATTTGAATCTCAAATTTAAAAAGGCACAGTTTCTGAATACGGTCTGCGTGCATTGATCCGTGGATTTGAAAGTTTTTACTTTCACAGTATGTAATAGCACCCAGGCCTGCTTTATAGTCGAAAGGTCCCCTCACTTACATGGGACCTTCATGACTTACAGTCAACCTAAAGCAGCTTACCAAATTAGTTAAATGCCACTTCAGCTACTTGAAAGATAGCCCTGCGCTCTCAAACTCAAATTACCAAGTGGCTGTTTGGATACTCATCCAAGGATTTTATTCACAGCTGAAATCTTAAAACAATCCTGTTCCATTAAACGAAAGAAATAGAAAAGAATGAAGCCCATAAACGCATTGGACCAGAAGTTGGACTGTCTCCTAAAACACCATGGAAACAAAATAGCAAAATTATAAATGTTGCCCGGTTAGGCGAAGCTTGTGGAATGAAGAGCCAAACTTTCTGCTCTTCCTCCTAATTCTGGTGGCTGAGGGGACTTCTGCGTATCTAGCACCACCACCCTATAAAGATGAGAAGTCGGCCTATAATTAATGGAAATATAACACAATAACTAATGGGAGAATTTTAATAGAAATTGATGCTGATGCCTCTGACTCGTAGAGGATCTTTTCTTGAACCACATCACCCAAAAATATCCATTTGTAGGCAAGAAATGTCAACATCTACTGGGCAGGTTACTATAACAAGTTTTTTTGTGCCATGCCAAAGCCAAAATGTTAACAATGCATACAAGATATCTGTCAATCAAGGGGTTCTGAAACCTTTCGGAGAACATTTTCCACCCCTTCATAATCCTTTTCTGCCAAACTGCTGAAGACCTGTTTGACAGTGATAAACAAACGGAAACACACGGTCGTTGTGCCCCGAGTGAAGTGACTGATTCATGACAGATTGATGGACATTGTGTCACAATCCTGTCAGAGGTTCTATTGGCCCAAACGTAACGTGGGTGGTGGTAACGGACACAATATGCTCGTTGCATTGGCGCTTATGGTCCCCATCTGCAGATATTCACTTTTTAACGATACAGCAAGATTGTATGATATGTAGTAGAATCACGAAGCTACGAAGATTATTGCACATTAATATTGGCAATAGGAATAGTCTTTTTTAATGGACTGAAAAATGACAAATGCTGGAAAACAACTTACTCATCTGAATCCTTTTTGCTCTCCTCAATGTAGGCTATGGACTCTGTACGAAGCCTGTTGGTGACCTCATAGGTGCGCAGGGTGACCCCAAAGATGTCCTCGTGGTAGCGGTTCTCATCCTGGATACGGTGGAAAGGTGAGAGAGAGAGAGAGAGAGAGAGAGAGAGAGAGAGAGAGAGAGAGAGAGAGAGAAGGGGAAGGGGACCAACATATGAGACGGATTTAGTTAAACAGTGAATGACAGAAAGAAATATGTGAATTTAGTCAAATCGTAATAACAGCCAGATTGGCTTTCCTCCGTAAGAGCGTGCAATTAAAATACATAATGGTTTCAGGCGATTTCTTTGTTCAACATGGAGATCTTACTAAATAGCATTTAGAATTTTTTGCAAGCGTTTCCTTTTTACTTTACATTATGAGGACACTACTGTAGATGAACCGAGGCACACTGACTGTGTTTTCATGCCTGCAGTCGTTGCATTTGACCGATTCACTGAACAGTGATGAAAAACAACTCTTCAGTCCATTTGTATTCGACGCAGGTAACTGTGATAATAGTTGGCTTGGCGACATGTGTCGTTCTTCTTTTTATAGCCTTTTTACCCTTGAGTTCACAAATGAAAATAAGCCAGTGGGGGTGTTTTTTTAATCTTGTTTTTTTTCCACAGGAAATAGTGACTCAACACGCCTTCTGCCTTTCAGCAGCGCCATGTTTAGCACTCAGTTACATACATTCATGTGAAGAAGAACCTCGCCCATTCAACTGGGTGCTGATTGCATTGCGCAAGGGCACCTCTGCAATGAGGGACAGCACTTCCCGTTCACTGTTTTAAAAGCTCACGCAGGATTCAAACTTTTGACCCCTTCCTCGCTGACACTATCGTCACTCCAGGCTGTTTCCCCTCTCTCTTACCCGCAGCTTGCTGATGAAGAAGCCGGCATCCTCCAGCGTCATGTTGGCCTGCTGCTTGATGATATGCTGGATGGTCTTGAGAACGTCCCCGGCCATCGTCACATCCCCACACACGTAGATGTGTCCCCCCTCCTCCCTCAGGCACTGGTACACTATCTCCGACAGCTGCTCGCGCAGTACATCCTGTACATATTTCTGAGAGAGGCAGAGGAGGAATGATGAGTGTGCATGAAGAAGTCAGGCGTGAGAAAGGTAAGGACAGGAAACGCGTGTAGAAAAACAGCCGGAGAGGGAATAAAGTTAAATGAAGTAGAATTTGCAAACAACAAGACGAAAGACTGTTGGATACGTATGGAGAAAATATTATTTTATACTCCGGATATTGCATCAGGGTTCATACACATTTTGACCAATGGATTTCCATGACTTTTCCATGACTTTAAACCAAATTTCCATGACCAAACATTTTGTGAAATCTGGGTGTAAACATGAAAAAGTGAGAAAATGTAGTATTTAAACTAACAATGAGAATACAAAGCATACAGTAAACCTTAAATGACACAAATGAATGAGAGACAATAGTTTGATTAAAAGAATAAACATTTATATAGATGCCTGTATGTATGCCTGCTTATATTTTGAGCGTCTTTCTTTTAAAAGCATATTAATTATTTCAAACTCAGTGTAAATGAACGACATGAACACATGAATATAACACATTTCCATGACTTTTACAAAACCTTTGGGATTTAAAATTTTTCAAGGACTTTTCCAGGCCTGGAAATAACCATTTTAAAATTCCATGACTTTTCCAGGTACCCCAGCAGTTGGTCCTCAGCCGTGTCTCTACTCTGATTCATTTTCAAACCGACACAGCAGTCGAAAGAGTTATGACAAGCTGACTCTCCCACAGCTTTGCACAGTTTAGCGCTCGTACCTTTGGTTTGTCGGGTTCTCTGGAATAGGCCGTGAAGAGCTCCTTGAACACTTCCTTGTTCTTGGCCTGCATTGTCTCCTCCTTGTAGATGTGGTCCATCTCAGACTGCCGGCAACCAAACACCAGGGTCATGGGGCACGACTCGATTCCTAAAAAGGTGAGAGGCGGTTTTGTTTTGTTGCTCTGAATGTTTGAACTGGAAGAGTACATTTATCAGCTTGTCCTTGATATTCTTTTAATCATTCTGCAATCCACTGCAAAGACTCCAGATAAAGTAGTAATAAATACATCTATAGGTAACGAGAGAAAAAACAACAACCAACCGTCGTGTTCAAGGTCATATAGTCTCTGTTGCCAGAAGCTTCTGAATGGGGCGATACCTGTTCCTGGTCCCACCAGGATACAAGGGGCTTGGTTGTCTTTGGGAAGTCGGAATGATGGTGCACTAAAGTATGGAAATAGAACAAAAACAATTAATAAAAAAAGTAAAAATGTGCTTAAAGTGACCACAAAGTAATGTTTACTTCAAGGAGTAGTCTTTTTTTCTTTTAAATACGCTTATTCACTTTCTTGCGAGAGTTGTATTGAGACGATTCTTGTGTCTGTATGCACATTATGAAGCTATACATCCCACAGCTGACTAACTTTGCTTAGTGCAAAGACTGAAATAAGCAACCATCAGTAACAAAAAACGTCTGCACCACCTCTTAAGCTCCCTAATCAACACATTATGTTCGTTTGTTTAGTGTAAAAGTGATAACTTGCTATTTTAATGGGGTTATGTAGGGGTATTCTCGATTATCAGGGAAGTTACTGGTCCCAACTGAGCAATAGCCGGACCCATAATCCCCTTTTAGGTTTTTGTTTAGATTAAAGGAATACTTAATCCACAAAACAACCATTTGTGTTACCTCAAATTCTTGGAGAAAACCTTTTTTCTTGCATGCCTCCGCATGTAAATCCTTGCTGAATTGAAATAAACGGTGCCAGCTTCATATGTAGCATGCAGACATTAGAGCGGTATCGATCTTTGGCTAGAAAGCAGTTTATTTTATTATCCCCAAGATGTCAAACTTTCCCGCCACACAACATTTTATAAAGTACAAAAACAACATTGTGATATTTACCCCCGGACAAAACACGGCACCATCTCCCCCTTCTCTATCCTGTTGAGCCACGACGAGCACACTCCATGGTGGATAGGTCCCTCTCCATCTGAAAGGGATGATTATTATTAAGCGGCCACTTTACCTTCTTTTCTACGCCTCCCACTCTCCTTTAAGTGGACAAACTAACAGGAGAAGAAAACAGACCAAGGCTAGGGCCGTCTCTCTCTCTCTCTCCCCACTCCCCCCCGCTATCTCTCTCTCAAGGAAAATTACAGTAATTTAACCGTTGCCTTTATAATCATAGTAATATGTTTGCACAAGTACACATTACAAGTGCGAGAGCAAATAAGATAGCGTTAGTAACTACTTGACAGGCTGAGCGTATTGATGCTAATTACAAAGGTATAGAGATGTAAGAGCCATGTGGTATGCTATGCTCAAACACTTCAACTGAAACACGAGTAGCTAATGCATTTTATATACTGTCGGACAGACTGGTATACCTGCAGCATTTTCACGCATTTGTGTCCGTATCTCTAAATAGAATCAGTTTGCAGATATAGAATCTTCCAGAGGTGTTTCTACATCTACGTTTCTTGTAATTGCACTCGTGGTCTGGTTGCCCTATGAAGCAGACTAGCTCCCGAGATAACTTCCGATCAATTTTCTTAGAGCCACCGGAGGGTTCTCAGAGAGGCTGAGTCATTTGACTCTTTGCAGCAATCTTGCAAGAGCCACAGCACAGTCCTTTTTATCCATGGCCCAAACTGAACCGAAGCAAAATATATATACACAGCGTATGCACTCATTGGTTCTTTCCGAGTCAAAACTCTAGTGACTTTGACTTTTGACCACAACATTTGTATCAGTTCGTGCTTGAGTCCAAGTGGACGTTTGTGCCAAATTTGCAGAAATTCACTCCAGGTGTTCCTGAGATATCAAAGGAGAGAACGGAAAACACAAAAACAAAATGCCTCCGTGCCGGTGACAGAAAAAGAACAATTTCCGACCCTCAAACGCATAATTGGGAGCGTAAAAGTTTGCCCTCACTGTCGGCAGAAAAATACCAAAGCACCTGCAGCTAAACCCACGCAGCCTTCAGATCCTTGGAGAGACATTAGCTAATGCCCGGAGAGCCCCACATGATTTGTAGGCCCTCACCTCTGGCACGGTAAGAGACCACAGCGACGGTGAGGTGGATCTCTCCTGGGTGCAGGTCTGGAGAGGAGCTAATGGAGTAGTAGCGGGGCTGCAGCAGGGGCAGCTGGGTGAGCAGCAGAGTGGAGGGCATCTGGATGGAGGGGAACTCCTCCAGCACCTCCACCATTGTCGGATTGTTGTACCACTTCCACTCCTCGTACTCCTGCAAGCCCTGTGATGTCACACGTCAAAAAAAAAGAAAAGGTGGGATGAAACTACAGGGAGATATGTATTGGATTTCATTTGCGTCTCAGTGGGATCCGCCAACACTTCTGACTCGGAGAGCAGGAGGCAGCCACAAGCGGAGCCATTCTTCATTCACTGCCCAACTGTTTTCGTGTGTCATCGCTGACATTTGAATGTAATGAATTTAGAGCACTGCCACCAGGCTTGAAAAAAAGAAGAAGAAAAAAACAACTTTCATATGTTCCCAACTTTTGCTTTGTTCTCAAGCTGCTAACGAGTGACACGGTGCCCATGAAGAAGCCTGGTGGGGTGCCATGCTGAGCCTGAAGCACTGGAAGTGTGTGTGTGTACAATTAGCTAAATTGTTCTTTGGGGATTTTTTTTCTTTTAATCTTGATGCACATATGGAGTCATGGGGCTTTTCAGGGATTGATATAGTTTGTTTACTTGAGATATTGTTCGTAACTTTGGGATTCAAATTCAAGAAATTCCGAATAAAACAAAAATAGAATAAATATTCTCTTATTAAAAAGTTGGAGAAACCCCACCTTAGTCCTGAAATGAGCGGGACATTTCAACATGTATATACATATTATATAATATGATCTGCAGTGCTGAATCTACTGTTTCTTTTTCTAAATTCAGAAGCCTTCCATCGTTTCCTCTTGCTTTGGTGACAATAATTAGATGTATGAGCATGTGAGTCACTGCTTGGCCTCAGCCAGCCTTTTCCACACATTGACAAAAATGGAGAGTGAATTGTGGGAGGCACTGCAAGGGGGAAATATGCTCTGGGTTAGAGCGATCAACGGCTTTAATTTGGCGCCAGCTCACTCCTGCTGTACATATATCAGTGCAAAGCGTGTCAAATCGGATTTCCGACACTGACAAGTATCTCCCAAATTGTGATGGCAAACATGATGAATGTGTTGGTTATTGTTGTGCCTTAAAACTTCTTTAACCCCAGAGCCCCAGACATTTTTCTCAAAAACAAACTCCCAGGATGTATTTCCTCTTTTTAATTATGCATTTCATCACCTTGTGTCTACTATAAAATAGCACTATGTATTAACAGTATCTGTGCAAAGTTTGACTTTGATTAAGTGAAGTTAAATATTTTTAGTAATTAATTTAGTGCAGATTTTGTGAACCGTAGGTTTAGGTCTGCTGAAAGCAAAAATGCCCTAACTTTCTTCCTGGACCTTGGACGCCTCTGGTTCCACAACAGAGGGGCTCTGCTCAAGCAAATGCACCAATACATAGCAAGCAAGTATCGTTTAATCCATAAGTAAGTCATATTTCAGTTTTTGGGCTGAAAAAAAAATGCTATGTGGTTGATATCTTGAGGCTTTGTCTGACAGTGCTTTTGGCGCAATAGGTCATAAGCTTTCCAGAAAGGTGCGCCAATCATGTGTGGCATAAAGCTAGGGATATGAACATTGATATTTCCATAACTTGGGGAGCTCTCTCCAGTCACTTTCGAGTCCTTCGAGTCATATTTATGGTTTATGTCAATATTTATGGTTGAATTGTGTTATAAACATGTAAAATGGACTCATATGCTCTTGTAAGGCCAGGCTCTGCAGTTTTTTTTGGTATGTCACATCAGTGGCTCTGGTATCGATTCATGGGAGTGCGAGGACTTGGAGAGTGAGAAAGACCTCCTGATGAAGAATTCACCTGGGGTTTATAAGGTACATGGCGACTTTTTATAGAACCGTGCTTTAAACAGTGTTCTCATAAAAAGGGAAGGAATAGCTGCATACATTTGGCTCACAAATGAAAGAGAAAAAAAGGTGCGTATTTTGGGATATAGCCTACGCACATACACCGCACATCCCTTATGTGTCTAGTCACAAACTAAGCCAAGCGCTCAGTGCAGCAGCAGCAGCTCAATAATTCTAAAGGTCAGTGTTAGTGGTAACGGCGAAGTCGAAGTGAATTTACCTTACTGAGGAGCTCTAGTTTCTTTTTCTGTTTGTCGTTGGTTGCCAGAGCAGCAAACTGCTGCAGCAGCACAGGGCTCGGTGGGGTGGTGATGTCCAGGAAGTACTGGAAGGCCTGGTAGATGGTGCAGGGAGGGATGCGAGTCTCGTTTGTCCAGTTACTGATTGCACCTGCAGAAAGGAAGACGGTTAAAGCAGTGGATCAAAGGACTATGTGTAACATGGTAATGAAATCCACAGATAATCGTCACCGGACTCTACATTTCCTCCTCAAGTCTACATAGCTTTATAGCTTTCTTTTAGCGTTTTGTTTAGCTTTTTAAGCCTGCAAACTCTCACCAACTCCATTCCCAGGGGCAGCAGGCAGCCGTTTAAAGTGAAAAAGCAATGCCCAGCACGCTACTACACACTGTATGATTTGTTCATGTGTAATATATATATATATATATATATATATATATATATATATATATATACATATATATATATATATATATATATATATATATATATATATATATATATATATATCATACCATTGTATATGTTAAAATATATGTTATACTGTGTGCTACTGTGCCATAAATTCATTCCCTATCAATGCACCAGTTTTAAACTGTTATTTGCACTGTTAGAATTGTGAGCCGCTAATCAAATTCAACGCCTTTAAATCAAATTTTGAGGACTGCGGACACACATTTTCTATGCAGATGATCCAGTTTGACAAGACAATATATTCTAGGGCCTTCGAGGGAGACATGAAGTTTAATAAGCCACCGCCAACAACGGTTTTATGCATCGTGTTAAGTTTGATTAGGCTCACATACTGTGTTGAAGAAACACCTTGCTTCACAGTCACAGTGAAAATCACACTTATATCAACCAGTGTCACCACAACTGTTTACCAATACGCATCTTCACTGAAACATTTCTGGGCATACATTAGATACCTCCCTAAAGTGTGACTTCATGTTGTCTGCTGTGGCAAGAGAGAATGTTTCCTCTTCATGTTTTGAGTCTGACATCCTGGTCGCACGCCTACCGTATCCGTAAAGCAGCGTGACGTTGCTAAGAGCATCACCCACCTAGGGCAGTGTTCCTCTCCTCCAGGAACTCCACTTTCACAATTTGATTGACAGGCGGAGCATCCTCCAGTTTGTCTATGAGAGCTGTCACAAGGTCCTCGTGGTTGCCAGGGAAGATGCCCAGATGGTCGCCGGGCTGGTAGCTCAGCTTGTCTTGGTCGTTTGTGTGGAGCCGCACAAATATGGTGGAGCGACTGTAAAAGAGATCAGAGATTTAGGGAACAACGCTGCACAATTTTCAGTCTGTTCCATTTAGTTGACACACTCTTCTGGTGTCTAACTCCTTCATTCAGTTTACTGTGGTGTATTGGATCAGTTACACATCATTTCACAAGTTTACCATAATAGACAGATATGCGACTCATTATTTTCCAGTTTCTTTCATACTCACTTGGATTTGGGACTTTGCAAGTTTTGAGATTCTAGCATCTTTGCGCCGAAGACCTTCTTCTTGTGAACACTGTTCAATGCTATGGGCAGACAGAAACAATTACATCATCTACATGTCCTTTATTTAGGGATTGCTCTTAAGAAATATATGCATCTATAGATATGAATATATTAAAGGAACAATTAAACATTTTGCAAAATACGATATATATATATATATATATATATGCTTCCTTCCTCGTGTTTCTATTATGTTGTCTGCCCTTGTATATCAATGAGGGAAAGCTAAAGAACAGAAACAACTCCCTGTATAGCGCATTACAGTTCAACAGCGCCGCAAACTGCCTCCTTCAAAATGACCAAATCTTAGCTCCAGGTGAGACAATGAATGCATCACTGCTCTCGATCGAACACCTTACCACCCTCTCTGCAGATATTTTCCCCTTTAAGATCAAGATCCAGGATTATTATTTACCTTCTGTGAGGCCCGGGGCCTCGGCCATGTACGTCAAGCGGAACTTGCTCTTCTTCCAGCTGCGGTCGTTGCTGATCAAGGAGTCGTTGGCCTTCTCGATGTTCACATCATCGCCAACACAGAACACGTCACAGGCAGCCTAGACAGGCAACAGCGGAGCCACAGGAAACAACACGACCGTTAATCAAAGCGTCCCTTCACAAAGAAATAACAAAGGATTGGGAAAAAGGATCTCTTGAACTCTCAAGTGATGAGAGGCCCTTGTGTTTTAATTCATGTTGTTGTGGTTGCATAGAAAACTCAAAACCAAGCCTCTGCGAGTAGCCAATCATGGATTCAAGGTTCTTTGTTTGACATTCAGAGCATTAACATATAGCAGCAAGCAGCTATTTTTTATGTAAAAGATATAATGGAGTAATGGCGTCGCTCTCCCCTATGTGTGTGTTAATCCGTGCTTCTCAGTGCTTTGTTAACAGAGCCTTGCATGCCAATTAGTGCATGTGAGCGTGTCCCACTGGCTAGCTCATGGCTGCCACTCTGCACTTTGCCAATACGGCCATTACAGCTGATGAAGCCGTCCTGACCGCCCAGAGCGCCCACCCTTACGGTTCCCCCTCAGGTAAACACTGTTAGCTCTGTCAGCTGCTAGTCTCCGGCTCGGCCTACGCCACGTTTTGAGCTGTGTGGAGGCCACAGATGCGCTCTGAATTTCGAATGAAGCAGCTTTAAAAATCTAAAAACGGTGTGCCCATTCCATGAACACCACACCGTTTTTTATTGACAAAATGAACCAAAGCAAGCCAAAAGGGCCTCAGCCCAAGAAACAGACCTTAAAAACCTTCTTGGCCCAGGTTCTGAATGACTCCTCCTGGCCACACAGCTCATCTCCTTCCCCCATGCGTAGGATGCGCTCCCCTCCAAGCTCTTCAAACAGCGTGTCCACAGCGTGGGCAAAGGCGCAGAAGTGTGGGTAGGCCCTGGAGCCAAGGCCAAACACTGAAAACCTAAACACACACACGCACGAAGAAAGAGTGTGAGAGGCAGGTAGTGGTAACAATGCAAAACCCAAACAGACATCCGCAAAGCACCGCCACCGAGTCCTTGTAAGCAGCCTGCCCCTTCTTCCCTCTCCAAAAGCGTCACAAATCGGACATATTCAAGGTTTCTTGAGCAGTCGGATTTGTGTGAATGGAAATTACTTTTCCACGATCGGAAAAGTAATTTTCCCTCCCTTCGCTCAGAAGCACTCGACTCACTTCAGGTTTTTGTTTGATAGTTTTTGTGGCTCCATCTTCTTAAACAGGTCAGCACTGCAATAAGATTTGTCATCCCAAAAAGGTTTAACAAAGTACATTTAACTGATGTAGATAGTAAAAGAGCAATCTGGGTAAGGATTGAAATTAAAAAAAAAGTTAGATTTGTAGATCGTCGGCAGTTGATTACATGATTTCAGCATTTGAGATGACTGAAAAATCTCTTTTATGTCCAGCAGATTGTCGGTGGAGACTTTTTTTTCTTCACTTACCTGAAAAGTGAATGTGTTTTAGACATCAAGGTCCATATAACCATTATATATCAGCAGCCTTTCAAAGACTAAGAGGACTTCAATGTTAATGACACAAAACACCTGTATTTTATCTTGACGTCCAGAGATCCTTTAAACAGCAAATCATCACAGCATGTTTTGTTATGTAGGATAGTACTCGTCATCAGACAAGTGTAATCACAGAGTCTTAAGTTCTGTCTCTTTGGTTTGGTCTGGGTTACCTGACATTGGCGAGAGGTCCGGTGCTCTCAAAGTTAATCTTGACTTCTGGCTCGTCGCTGGAGGACTTGCGAGTGTCAGAGTAGGAGGACACGCTGTTGAAACGGACCTTGTAGCTCCTGGACAGGAGGCAAAAGCAGAGAGATGAGACACATATATATAGATATATATATATATATATATAGATATATACAGTATGCAGAACTCAAGGATAGAGATGGGAATTGACATGCAGGAACAGGAACGCAGGTCTAAACTCACTTCCTGTCTTCTGTGTTGGATGTTGGGTGGCGTATCTCCATTAAGGCTGTTCCAAATTTCTACGGTAGCCAGAGAAAGGCTGTCAGTAACCTGCTCTGTAATTTACACTTAATAAACTGGAGTGGTCCATTTCTTAACAAACCTCTCCATTTTCTGGTGGGTCACCGTTGCCGAAGGTGCTGGTCACCATGAGCACCAGCGTCTCGTGCTCCAGGTCCACCACGTCATATTCATCCATTGACATGACCTGCAGACGCCGCAGAAAAAAAGAGCATCAGGCGGAGGGGATCTTAGCTTCCATTTACACAGCCTTTTCTCTCAAGACGCACACTCCACGCGACAGATGACCTGAGCGTGTAAATCAAGGCTGAGCACGCTGCCGTTGGCAGGGGAAGAGGTTGTAATGACCACTCTGTCCTCGCCTCTAACGAGATGATAACATGCTGCTGCCACACGACGAGCATCCATGAGGAATACCACTCAGCATGAATGCGTTTGCCTGCCACAGGACTTGCTTGTATCTCACACACACACACACACACACACACACACACAGGCGTGAAGAGGAAACAGGCTTTAGCCCCACGACAACAGTGATTTGCCCCGGGCACTCGCATCTGCCCTGCGATCCATCTACAGACACCCACTCTCAGTGACACACACATCCACACACTTGCATGCGGGGGGATCTCTTCTTGTGTGATTGATCACACTGGGGGAAACAGGAAGGGAACACAAGATATGACCCGGAGGAAGAGCACACAGTGTATGATTGAGAGCAGCATGTTTTTTCTCTCTCTCGATTTTTCTAAACAGATTTGCACAGCCGGGGGTGCTTTTGGGGATCTCGTCGTAAACTACTGCACCGCTCAAACGCTTCGGTGGTTAAATCTCGCCTCCAACCCGCGGCACTTTGCTGCATGAGAGAAGGAGAAAATGTGACAAAAGACACACTTTCTTCTTCTACCCTCTCGTCAGCTGGCATCTGCCGGGCTTCGTCAGAAGGCGTGAGGGGGGAGGAGGTACGGGAATGATGTCTTTTGAATTCTTCTTTTTCAAGCCTGTGTCCGACTTTCGGATAAGATGATGCAAGGTAGGAGCAAGCGTACCTTTGCGTCAAAAGCGTGCTGGAAGATTTCACAGAGAGTTTTGGCATAATCTTGCGATTTGCCCGTCTCTGTGGCAAACAGTATGGTGGCTTTCACCCTCTTGGCCATGGCCTGGCCCATGAGCTTGGCCGAAAACTTCACAGCCCTGCAGAGGCGAAGAGAGAGACGGTGAGAATGAGATGTGGAAAAACACAAGGACCAATTACTGAAACCAAAAAAAACAAACATTGATTCGAGGGGCACAGTTTGCAACGCTCTGCCATGACCAGAATCTTCCCTCAAGTCTAATGAAGCATTTCTTACTCAGGTCTACTCCAACAAATCTTCTATTTCAAAATGACATACTTTTTCAGACATGCGAGTGATGTTTAATCTGTAAATAAATGGTATTAAAATCCAACTGTTAACATGTATGTTACATCCTGATTACACAACCTGTGCTATCATGTTGCCAGATAATTGCAAGATGGTTGTAGGTAGGTAGTGTTAATTAACACCAATCCAAGACAAGAGTAATGCACAGCACTTTATTAAAGTTGTGCTAAAATAGTGTTGTGTACATGTAATTAACTGTATACCTTCAAACTCTACAGTAACGGAAGAGATGTGCAAATTACCAAGGAACTAAAAGAGAACTCACGCCAAACTTCCTGCTTTAATTTTGGCTCCGGCCCGCCCTCGCTCTCTCACACACACACACACACACACACACACAGTGCTTAACATGTTTGGCAGTGCCTGCACTGCTTGTATGATCAATTAAGTTTTTAGAAAGTTTGGAATTTGATATTTTAGAAAAACATTATGTGGGCAAAAGTCTGGAAATACCGTCTTTTCTCTCTTTTTTTCATACTTATTTCAGACCTTGTAATTACTGACATCTAATTCCATACATTTCAACACTTTTCAATAAGGCATAGGAACCCTGGAGTGTTGTGTGGATCACGCCAGCAGGCAGCTGACATTATGTCAAGGTAGGGGTTGGATGACAATAGTTTACCTTGTCAAACCCTCGAAGGCAATTATATTAACAGAGCGGAGCGTGCGCGAGTTCACGCATACACAGACAAACACACCGGCAAAGCTTTGATTACTCCCCGAGGGGTTGATTGAATGAATTTCACCGCTGAGTAAACCAGCTTCCTTCCCGAGCGTCTAACTTTTGTCTTTGGAAAGTGATTATTCGTTTGGCCTTAGATTATCACGCCACGCATCTGACAGTGAATTATCTCTGACATTTAAGGGCTGCAATTTCACCTTGACTCTATAAACGCAGGAAGAGGAGAAGAAGAAAAACAAATCAAAAATGTAACAAAGCCGAGCTCCGTCTTCCCTTTTAATATGCCTGCGTGTCTGCACACTCACTTGGCAAGCTTCTTGAATCCGATGGCTCTTTTCTTTGTGGGCGTCCCATTGACTCCTTTCCACACATGGGTATTCCAGGGATCAGACTGTTGCATATGGGACAAGACATGAAAGTTTAGAGGTTGTCTTTGTTTAACTTTAAATTCCCATCCAAGATACTGAGGCAGCATCTGTGATTTTCAGTGTATCTGCGCAGCGGCTTGCTATAAAGAAGCTGCAATTCACAATTTGATGTACAAACTTTCCTTTTAACGTGCTGTACCAGGAGGTAATGAGTTCTAACTTTAATTTACCTTAATGCCTTCCTTAATATAGTTCAGCAGCCAACCGGGTTGTAAACATAAGTGCGTGTCTATAATTGTGGCGCCGCCCTCTGACAAACATCCTGTAAATTGCGTTACAGACTATTTAAGTTAATGCCAGTGCAGATATTATTATCACTCACTGTTTTATGGTGAATTCAACCGGAGGCAAAAGGTGAAGCTCTAATGCACTATGAGCACTTGATGTTTCCTGTACTCCTCTTTCTTACCTGGTACTCAAAGGACGGGGTGAGGCGGTAGTTGAGCATTTCTTGGTGGAAAACCGGTGTGATGCTTCCGGACATGGGAGGCACAATCCACACCCAGTCCCCGGGACAGCCACCTCGCACCCGGTACTCATTCTCCATGTGCTTCATGAAGGACTCTGTGGCCGAGTGGTGGTCTACTATGGTCACTTTGCATGTCTAGAAACGGAGGACACAGACGTTCGACTCATTTATTTTCAGTTTTCCAGAACATAGTTGGTGTCATTTCCCATCCGAATGTTTTCAGTCAGTTAAATTAAAGTGAATCCTTTATGCCTGCTGAGTGTCTAGCTGCACCAGAGACAAACATATTTAGACATATTTTAGCATCAATATGAGTGTTTGGAACCTATTGGCGATACAAATGCACAGCGGAGTCCCAGCAGACAATGGAGGGACAGTGATGTTGTTTCCAATAACGATCCGATCAGACCTTCTCTTACAAAGCAGGAAATATTGATCATATTATTGTTGTGAAAAAATTAATAATGCTTTGTGACAAATAATGAATTGTGACAAAGTCCATGTAGAGAGGAGATGTTGTGACGGATAAATGAGTCAAAGAAAGGACAAAAGTCAACGTTGTGTTTTTGGTGAAGTATTCCTTTAAAATGCCGCCGCACAAAGATGCTCCTACCTGGAAGCTGAAGAGAACAGCGATGTTGATCTCTACCAGCGCCTGGTCCTTCCAAAGGGAGGAAGTCTTCCTGGTGTCTAAGGCCATCCTGTTAGCAACCTCCTACAAGGTATAGAAAGAAAATGTAATATGACAGTGTGTACCTGAAGGTGTGACATTCAGGTGTGTTTCATGCATCCGATAAGTGTTTGTTTGGTTAAGTTAAGGGGCCGGGAATGCTCTTCACAATTGGGCCCCCCTGGTCTTAACTGAAATTGTACTCTCTTTGTCTGATTGCCCGAAATGTAAGGGACATTTTTTTCCCCAACAAAATTGCTGAATAGCTCAATTTGTGCCTCTCCAAATATATATATATATAAAAACATAAAGTATATAATAGCACAAAGAAATGAATAGATAATAAGTACATGTTTGGCGTATTATTAAAATCCACAATGTATAATTTATGTTAAGAGTTTTTGTGACAAAGCACAAGGAGGCTTTAAGTGCTGTTAGAAGAAGAATACAATTCTGATTGCATCCTTTGGCGGCTCCTCTTACCTCCAGAAGGTTGTAGCGCGAGCCGTCGCAGAAGTCCCTCACGCCAATCTCTGTGCCCATGTACCAGCCACTGAAGGGGCAGCAAGTGAACTCCAGACCACCGATCTCCAGCAGCATGTTGGAGACCGCCGGGAGGCTGTACCACTTCAGGTCCAGGTCCTTGAACCACTCGTACCTGGGCAGAGCAAACAGGGGACTGGTCTGTGGGATCTGGAACCATTTCAACTTCGCTGTGCTCCCGACTGAAGCCGGGAACACGTCATTAACACAGTAATTAACCATAACAGTGTGTGGCAGTCTTTTTGAGCGCAAATATTTATTCCTGAGACACATGCAGCACATGCAACACATGCAGAAATGCAGCCAAAATCAACATTAGCACACAAAGACACCACTTTTGATAGCTTTTCAGTGCTCGATAGAGCAGACAGGACCTCTGTCTACCTCCCAGCGCTCAGTCCTTGCACCCTAGAGGGCTTGATAACACTGCTTGTAGCGCGTTAGACGGGTCTAATCGCGTAATGATGAGGCACTGTTGGGTGTCGCGGCCTGTGCCAAGCTGCTGCCAGAGCTGAGGACCAGTTGATGCAGGGTGCGGAGCAGGAGATGCCAATTTTTTCGGAGGGGTTGGCAGGGAGATCAGTGAGTCTAGGGATTCTGAAACGCTCTCTGTAGCGCGTAGAGACGCTCTGTGTGCATCTGTACGTGTGGACACTAGTGTAGCTGTCATACCCAATTATTTAACCTGATTATGGGCACTAGGTACAGCAGCAAACCTGTTGAGCCCTAATTTGGGGACCCCTTTATGTCAGGTCACAAGGTACAAATCAAGAAAAAAACATGCTAGGTATCAAATTAAACATAGAAAGCAGGGCTACACTAATATATTATCCCCATGTACAACCTCTAACACAACTCAAACAATACATAGGTTTAGGGGTTAAAGGGCTTAAAGGGCTACGGCACCACAGGCTTTATTCGGTAGAAATCAATATGAGAAAGGTACTCTTAGAAGTGAACGCATAAGAATAAAAAGGCAGAAGAATGAGCTTGAAACCTCACTAACAAGCCCCATGGTTACCACAAAGGCCGGCATAGCAACAGATAAAGCATGGCTAGCTGTGCTTTCTGGGAATATTCTGCACAGTTTGAATGTGACAATAATCCCAATCAGACTTCTTGGCTGAAAAGTACCCCATTGTTTGAGAAGTGTTGTTAAGAGACGTGCGAGTAGGTGGATGTCGCCCCCACTGTTCTTGTTTCGCTCTACTCCGTGTATTGTTTGCAGACTTAAGAGGGAAAGGCATCACTCACTTTGGGTGTGTGATGGGCACCTCCAGGATGAGGTCTTCGGCGATCTCAAACAGCTCAGGGTCGTTCCCACTGGCTTGAAGCAGGAGGGGCAGGACGTCGAAACGACCCTTCGGAGCTTTCCATCCGAGCTTCACGCAGATCTGGTGACAAAAGGCAACAGCTGAGCGCAAATAGAACACCTTATTATTATTATGTGTTTAATAAGGTTTACAATGTAGACTTAAGAATACAGCTCCTCTTGCGTACGTCAGTGAATTCAACATTAGCAGGGTCTCCATGGACTTCGTCATCAGGCTGTCTGTAGCCGGCGTAACGAATCAGCTGATTGTTCCACACTCGAAAGTCATGCTTGCCATCGGTCCTCTGAGGGAATATGGTGATGGCCGACCTGTGAAAAAAACAACACCAAAAAAAGTATCTCAATAATGGGTAATGTGGATATTAATAACAAGTACCTTTATAATAATATAATATCTGGAAAAACATTGGAAATGACATATTTAGATATCTGAACTGTGCCACAGCAATGTCATGTTGATATCTGCACACACAGAGAGTTTTACATGCACTGATCAATTGAGATGTTGGGCTATTTTGCTTCCGTAACATGTCTTCTTTCAGACTAGTTGAAAAGGAAACATACAAAATATTAATAATATCTATTAGTTAAACATTTCTAAACCTACTCACCTATCGCTTCTTGAAAAATTTATGGAATTGTAAATTATATATCTTTAGGTCGCTTTCTCAAAATGAGTTTTTCCTCAGAAATCTCCACTTCAGGAGAACTTACATACACTAAACTTTAGTTAGTTATTATTATTATTATTATTATTATTATTATTATTTTTACATATAGAGGCTTGTTCATATATCAATCAGTCTGATTTATAGAACATTTCCATCCTCAAAACATGGTAAAAATAGATTTGACAATATTTTCTGATTTAGAGTGATAATAAAAAATTAAATAAATGTAAAAAAAAACTGTTGATGTCAGCAAAATGAAACATGACTATTGAGCCATGGCTTCATCCAATGTTCAGATGCTCTGGAAATATATGCAAATTAGCAGATATCTAATGAGACAATGACTAATTTACATATTTCAAAAAACTTGTAATACAAAAAAGAATTGCCTTAATGCAAGTAATTCCCTATATATTAGTTAAAATGCGTACCCTGTTCACCTGGAGTGTACCCCCTTAGGAGTAAACTGCTGTGCAACAAAGCATTAAATCCTGCGTATGAACACCTAAGTGCATCAATCAACACGGCCGCTAACAGATGGTTGGCATGTAATCCGCCCAGAGGCATTTTCAATCATGTCAAAGGACTCGTATATTCTACCTTTAGTCTGTTCTACATCCCAGTCGTGTTTTAATGCTATGACCGGGTACCAAAGAGAAAGTGTTAATACTGCTAAGCTGGTTGTAAGTCACAGTGGAGAGCAGCTGGTGGGAATCTGGGCCAGTTGTGCTGGCAGTCTACATCCGCAGGAAGCAGTCTGCTGGTGCAATCGGTCAAAGCAACAGTCATCGTCTGTATGATCAGACGTTTCAGTTCACAATTATCACTTGTGGACGACGTATACAGTAGTAGGGTACTCAATGTCCAGAAGAAGTAGGACATGTTGAATTCAGCAAGCTATGTGTATTCATTTGTTCAAATATAGGTAAAGCATCACATTCTTATACGCAAGTCAAAAACTTGCCTGATGATGTATTGGGACATGCAATACGTGACTACTTAAGAGCAAATAATGTAAATGATCACATTATTGAACAATATTAGTATCATTTATTAAGTAAAATCACATCGGTTCCACTTTCCTTCATGGCACCCTCTGCAAAGGGGTTTATGTCTTAAACAATGGCTTTGGTATTGCTTATGAAATAATATAATAATGCTTTATAGATTGTCTGTAAGCTATTATAAATATGGGTTGTGATGTTGTGAGAATCCCTTTGAGTTGTCACATCATTACCATTTATTTCTAGAAAAAGTACTGCAGACAGTGTGGCCCAAATTCCATTTATTAACCTATTAATATTTGTTAATGGCAAGTTTTGACGGATCATTTAAAAATTAGGAACCGATGGCCATTTATAAAGTATTAGTATACAACCGATGATGCAACTCGTTAAAACATATAAATGTGCTTTCAAACAAAGCGGTAGTGTAATATTACAACATATATTGTCTTTTAGTTTACTTGAAAGCTATTTAGAAGGGAAATCAAATACAATTTTGACAATTTCCTGACACTATAATCTCCCACTTGCAACAAATATTTACTGCACCGTAGCACTGCACAATTTTCCCATGAAATCCACCGCTTGAAAACAACTGACTTGTGTGTATTTGGTGCATCATTTTAGGACCCTTCCTTACAATATATTTATACTATGTCAAAAACAAATCCTAAAATTGACAAGTGATTTGGAATAAACAAAAATAATTCCAGAGAAGTATTGCAAACATGTTGCACTATGCTTATTTATGTGCCCGTGTTTATTTACGTTAAAGCCAGCCGGACTGAGAGAGGCTGGCTCTCGTCAACATGTGTATCCGGGCTGTCCCTCTGAAGGCTGGGCTAAGAGTAGTAATAAGTCAGAAGCTATCCATCTTCCAAGAAGTAAATACGAGGCGTCACATGCGATTAGGACTTGGCAGAACGTGAGCGAGCGCCGTGCAGGTCTGACAAATTGGCCGCCTGTTAGCCAGGTCTGCCGCCTCGGCGACGAGGGCGGTGATTGGTGCCGAGACGCCGACGGATAAGACGGGCCGCAGAGAGTGTCAGATACAGTGAAAAGAGACGGAGCGCTCGCTGACAGATGGGACAGAGGGTCAAGTCAGGGTAGTCGGAGATGGAGAGGGTGGGGTGAGATGCAGGGAGCGACAGATGGCGGAGGGGAACGTGCGTATGAACGCAAAGCGGAGTTGGACAATAGAAAACGAGACGAATTGTTGAGCTGTGTGCGTTTCTGTGCTTTTTTACATGTGTGTGTGTGTGTGTGTGTTTTTTTACCTCAGGTTGCCTTTGTTGGTGGCGTACTTGATGTGGTTGCAGATGTAGTTGTACATTCCATGAGCTGTTGTGCAGTCTCTAGCATCAAAAACCTGGAAAGCAAACGTGAGAATGAAGCCTCAGGAGCCGGTTTGCGCCCAGTGAAGGGCTTTGAGTACACAAGTCCCATAAATACGGTGCGTATTTATTTGTGGAATTTGACGGTGAAATGACTGAACTAGAACAACAGCTATACTATATGTCTCTGAACATCTTCAATATTGTCACCTTCCTAAAATAATGGCCTAAGTAATTTTTTGACAAAATTGATTTTCTTGCCTAAATCACCTCCTCATGATACTGGCCACCTCTGGTAAAATCGCCTACATCCCCAGTTGAACAGATCATGTGATTCTACCCCTATACTATAACGGCCTATGTCAAGAGTGTGACTTAGGCCATTGTGACGTAAGCCATTTTACAAGCTTTTCAAGAAGCTAGCATTTAAGCTAGCAATTTAGTTAGCATTTTTGCGAGCATTTTGTCAATGAAGATCTCACTCGAACATAATATTAGTAATCATAACATAATTTGACCGGTATTACAGTGTGCCTGTTGTGCAGTGTCTAGAAGCAGTGTTTTCTAAAAAAACTGAAAAAATGACTTGGGCCATTATTTTAGGAAGGTGACAATATGCAGAATCCATCTTGATCCACGTTACTTGTCAAAATGTCCAGTCCCATGCTGTGCATCACCTGTAGTTTGGACCACTGGATCCTCCCGACGCACCGGGCAGCGTTCCTCCAGGCGTGCTTGGCCCCATAAATGAGTTCATTGTCTTTCAGCTGGTACGTTTCTGAAGCTTCAATCTCCTTGGTCACCTCCTCCAGCCTGTCCACATGGGCCTTAGAGCCAAACCTGCAGGCAGGACAGATGCAACAGAATAAGGGAACATGTCGGCCTACGGACAGCGGGGGTTGGAGCCAAATACTGTCCAAATATTTCAGCAAATTTCAGCAAAGCACAAATATAGTTTTTTAAATACGATAAAAGTGATTTGTTTTTGTGAAGAACAAAACAACAAACAGCTGGTGTTCCTCGTATAACTGAGCACGGCGGGAATTTATGCTCCACCTGCTTGTGCTGATATATTGCCGGATAGATTCATTGCTATGCCACTATTTTGTGCCGCTGCCCTCTTCCACAAGTATGCAGAACCCCCCAAAAAAGAAGCAATGCAGAGAGTTGAAATGTAATATGCAAAGCTAAGCAAATAAAAACATATGTAAAGGAAATATTAACATGGTTGATGGTCGTCTGTGGTAGAAATAAACCCAACTGTCAACTCTGCAGGCGTTACAGGCCGGGCTTACCTTTTGATGGAGGTGTAGTACTGGTCTATGAAGTCAGTGGCCAGGGGAAGGAGCTCCTCTTTGGTTCGGGCCTCGTCTTGTTTGCGGACGGGCTGGCTGGGCATCATCATGGAGCCGAGGCACACATTTTCAGAGCACATTGGCAGCTGAAAAGACAAATATCATGGCAGATGAGGGGGAGGCTTTTTTTTTTTTTTTACTCTGCTTGTTGGTTTTCTCTTCATTGCCAAATTGCAAATGACGAGCCAGGTGATCATGGCGTATGGTGCAGCTCTCAAGGAATGTATCTGCAAATATCGACAACCTTCACTCTCCAGCGAAGAACGACAGTAACAGCAGATTCCACGTTGGGCGCTCAGGCCTTCAGGATTCACTCACAAGAGACAAGCTTCTGCATCCGTCGCTGCGCTGCGATTGAATGCGAAATGAAAGAGGCATGGCAAACTCTTAATTGACAAAAGGCAGCGCTATCGCATTACCATTCCTTCTGGATTCATTTTTGGATTGGTTCTGCTTGATATGAAACAGACTTGAATTAAACTTTCATGCAAATATAATTATTAATTAAAGAAAACCAATCAAAGTTTCTGAAAGTTTGTTTGGCTCCTCTTGTAGCGTGAACTATAATCAGCTCTTTTGCCCTTTCTAACACTCTCTCAGGGTTATGAGATATATATATATATATATATATATATATAAATAAATTAACGGATGCAATATAACATACTGTTATGTTCACGGGAATGACAATATGGAATGCTTTGCCATCAGACAAACACATTTAACAAGTAAAACAGTTTCTCAAAAAGGGTTTAAAGCATCATGGCACCTATATAGGGTGAGGCGAACCTGAAACTTCTATTTTTGCTGTGTTTCAATCTTTATTTACTCTTAACCAGTAACATATATATACTAATATTTACACATCTGAACAAACGCTCACATGGGTTGCCTTTATCATAACACCAAAGTTATTCAAATAGCCCTTGTGGTTGCAGAGATACATCCTTTTTAGTTTGGGTATGTTATTTCGAGCAGAATGCTAAAAAAATACCTCGGTTTTTAAAAGGTTAAAGAAATACCTACAAAATAGGGCTTTGCAACATGATATCTAAATATACTGTATATGTTTTTTTCATTTTATTGTATTTCCTCACTGTATACACTTTGTTGTTCTTAGTGGTAGTAGGCTACTATTTTTGGCTGTATCAAATGTTTTACTACTTACTCCATTTGTCACACACACACACACACACGCACACACACACACACACACACACACACACACACACACACACACACACAAAAGGTCTCAATACGAATGAGACCAAAAAAGAACCGTGACTGTATTTCGGTATGTAAGCCCAACATAGGGTTATCTCTTCGTAGATCATATCCATCTGCGCTGAAAAGGTTTTCAAATTCCAGTTATATCATAATATGTTTCACTTGGTTCAGACAAAAGGCCAGTTTTATCGTAAGTTCCGGACTCTGAATGCACACAAGGGATCATAATAACTGTTGGACAGTCTCTTTCATTATATGGCTCACACATGGCTGGCACGCATGTTAATGAATGAGCAAGTCAGTGAGTCACGGATTGGTATCGTTCTATTAAGCGGAGACAGGAAGACAGAAAGAGCGAGGAGGAACCACAGAAAACAAGAAAACAGACAGATGCGGAGGGAAAATTGCTCATCGCTGCGAGCAACCTTGTGTGGTCACTTTAATATGATTAGAGTTGAAGTCAGCTGTCACTTCGGTTTGCCTAAATGCCTTCACCAGCTTAGAGAGATTGAATGAGTGAGCAAGAGCGGACGACAGGAAACGATAGCGCAGGCGTGCAGGCGAACAGGAAATTTGACACCGACCCCAGCGCTGCTAAAATTGGCTCGCTACGCCTGAACCACACACTTGCACTGTCCAAACACTCAAGGCGTAGACCTCCAAAATAGACTTCCCTTCGTGTCCCTTCCAACAAATCCAACCTTTGCTCGGTAAAAAAAAAAAGACAGACCAAAAAAAAAAAATCACAGACGTCACAGGCAGTCAAAACAAGAAAGATGAGAACGTAAATTGAGTCAGAATATGTGAATGAAAACAAGGAAAAAATAAAGGATATTTCCAAAGAAAAGAGGAAGCTAGGAAAGGATAATTGACAATAAGGGAGGACAACAAAGCGGAGACAAAAGAACATGAAAAGTAAGAGGTGACAGCGTGAAAGAGGGGAAATGGATGAGTAGGGAGTGTTAAAAATAAAACAAAGGAATCACTCGTGCTCCAGCACGTCCGCTCATCATACCGCTCTGGGCATTCATGCCAGCCAGCTGTCCTTTTCGAGAAAGACGGATCATCCACGAATACGGCAGCGTCTGTGATATATAATAAATCTGAAGATGCCATTACAGGCCATTCATTGGGATGCGCCGCCTGTGTCCGATATGTCACCCAAGTAATTAGGCCGTCGTTTGCGGTTCACGAATGGCGGCTGTGTTTTGGGGGGTGAATGCTTAAGCAGCGGGGCTCACCTCGTGCTCGCAGGCTGGTTTACTAACTAGAGGGAGACGCCTCGGCTGCATGATAACATGGAAAGATGAACGGGGATGGAAATCAATCACAGAGAACCCCTAGTTGCATGTAGCTGGAGCTTTTTGTTGTTCACCGCCAAACTACGTTTCTGGGGAAATTACATGTATGCTTGTTGCTTTTTTGAGTGGAAACTGTCCTAAGAAAAAAAAAGGAGGAACATGAAAATGCTAAATACTCACCTGAAAATATTATTAGTTGAGGAATTTTGTTCACATATTTATTGGTTAATGCCTTTATTCACGGTGTGAAAGCTCAGAGTCTATTTTGTGCATAATATTTGTATACTGTGTAAGTATGCATGACAAAAAAAACTGTTGGGAAAAATATATTAACATCCTTTATGCGGTGACATTTGGGGTTTTAAGTGAAATAACTATTCAGATAGTAGACAGCGATTTATTTCCTGCATCCAACTAACAATCAATGTTGGTTTCTTGATCACGGTCATTTACAAACCCTTTACCAAGTGTTTATTATTGTAACCATGAGAATAAACATCCTCTAACCTTTAAAAAAGTGTTGTTCGGGAGGCATGGACCACTTTGCCATTTCATTTAGAGGACATGTGCCGCTGGCATTTTGGGTTTTGAGTGAAATGTCTTGATAACTGTTGGATTGATTGCTACAACATTTGGTGCAGACATTCATGTACCCCTTAGAATAAATCATAGTAGATGTATTGTTTCATAAGCTTTACCCAGATTTCCCAAACCCCTGCTTTCTAGCTAAATCATAATGAGCTGAATCAGGCAAGAGCTCTCTAATTTATGTATAGTATAGCAGAGAAAAGGCACGGCACAATGTGCTATTGTACTTCAATCTACTTGACTTGCAAATTATGTGTTGGTAAATCTGAAGGCTAAATGTTTTTCCAAATCAACCAATACATCGTATTTGATGATCATCAGATCCACCTATAATGACAATTTCATATCATAGTTACCCTTTTTGAGATACGTCATCAACTCAACCAGTTGCATTTTATTATCAAATGTCTATTATTTTATATCCTATTCAAATGAGGTGGATGTATAATTTCAATTTAAAAGCGCAGCCTCAAAACTATCGATCATTAATAAACTATATACATTTTGACAATTGAACAAATTCCTGTTATTATTTACTTTTTCTTTTGATTTCACAGAAATGAGGAAACAACCCGCAGACGAGTTGATAATAAAACATTATTGCTGGTTGCAGCCCGAGAGTCAACACACAAACAACCAAAGTGGGCTCAACAGAATTCTAAATAAACTTGTTTTTGCACGGCTGCTCTATTGCATCACATCACATTTGGATCATTCAGGTGTTTCCATTTTTCTCGTCACTTGGCGCCAATAGTTTAAAGCCTTTTCCTGCATAGTGAAGGGTGTCAGCGCTTGAAGAAACAATAGCGCCTCACAGCCTTGTTAAGCTTCCCCACTGGCAGAAGAATCTTGGCTATAAAGATGACTTGAGTCACGACATCAAAATCGTTATCATCTTTGCCAGGATAGCTGCCTCAGCGGCAAACGTGAATGCTGCAGCAGACGGCTTCATCCCACCGTTAATTGGAGCGGATTTCCACGGGCCTCACCTTGCTGGAGCTCTGGTGGAGTGTGTCGCTGTAGACGATGCCGGTCTCCCAGTTCTTGATCTTGATGAAGCGGGGACATTTGGTGGGGCTGCCGTTCTGCAGGGACTTCGTGGGCGAGGTCTGGCCCACAGCCGGCGGCTGGAAAAGAGCACAAAGACAATTACTCACGAGCCTTTACTTCACGCCTTTGTGCTGTGTCTGGCTGAACGGCGCTGACCTCTCAGACACCTTTCGAACGGGTAAGTCGTTCATGACTGGGAGTCGTACTACGGTGGGACGTTCCTTGCGGCGAAGTGGATACGAGTACCACACACGTACATTGATTGTCAATTTCAAGTAATATCTACAGGAACTTCAACAGGAGTTTTACAACTATTGAGAGCCTCTCTCTGTGGAATAATGGCTATTATTTATCAAGGAAAAATCACTTTGTCATTGTACTCAAGTCTCTCTAGCGCAGGGATATGCTCAGAAACTACTTATATCGTCTCCGCTCTCCATTTCTGTTCCATTTCTGTTTTATTTCCCGCTCCAGGATAAAGGCAATCAACATTTAACAGCAGGTTAATGGCAAGCAAACTCCAGGCTTACTGGGTTTTCCAATACTGTAGCTATTGACTTGTGAATGCCTGCAATTTAACCCCAAAGCCGACTGTAAGTGTTCCGAGAAAATGGCAGAGAGTAATCAATGCCACACCGTGGACGCCCTTTCATTGTATCCCAGAGCATTGTTAATCGCACAGCGGAGCATCTCCTGAACGACAGTGTCACAATCATCATCCTCGCCGCGGAGACGAATACCGACAGAGTCGGGAGCCAGTTGGGTCTCATTGTCATTTTGCATCGTCTCAAACCGCAGAGAGGAATCAGGTGGATTGAATTGAATTTGATTTTGCACACATGGAGGGTAAAGCGCTTAGTCCCTGTGTGTTCATGCTCCAACAGCAGCAACGCCTGCTGTGCGGCTCAGATTATGACACATTATCGCTGAGGTTGTGGACAGGAAGAAAGATCATTGTACCGGAAAGAGCTCTCAGTCAAACGGGCAAAGGAAATCAGATGCAAGGAATTAAAGGTTGCTGTCAGAAGAAGCCGAGCAGTTGTGTATTTGAATATGAATGTACGGCTTGTCGCTCACTGACCAGAAGCTATAGCTCTGGCATTTATATTTAAGACGAGTCACTTTTCTATTAATGCCACGTGCAGTTTTCAGAGAGACCTGTTTATATGAACAGGCCCCTGCCAGTAAATGTCAGTTTACTTTTTTCTTTATTCATGCGTACCGACGTGAATTTAAAATGTCAGAGTTACTGTGGAAGGACGACGGCTTTTTTGCTCCTGTAAAAAGTGACGAGGTCAGCTATTAAATGACGCATGCCCAATTGACCTTTTGCTAAACCCCTCCCCCAAACAGATTGCCCAATTACAGCTAGGATTTGGCAGGTCTGTGTCCAAAATCACTCCCTCGTTCCCTCATTCACTACTAACTCAATAATCAACAGTAATTTGAGATTTGGACACTTACTCTTTTCACATTATCACGGACTGCTGTAGAGTTGCTCAATGACAATTTTCACGTTTGTAAAATGCTGCTCAATTCCGATCTTCATTTGGATTTTGGGAAGTTTAAACAAAATAAAAGTCTGCCATAAAACACGATCAACCGAGTCATGGAGTTAACGTTAGCTTACTGTAATTAGCTCGCTAGCTACATCTGATAAAATGATGTTCTACCAACAGTTATAATTTCAGTCAGCAATAGACCGTCACCAGCTACAAGTTTCATTTGTAGCCGAGTCATTTTGATTCTAAAATTAGTACAAATTGCGAGTGTAAATCTGCCACATTAAGTAAATGTGAGCAGAAAGCTCTCGGACATAGCAACAGTAGCATGTGTTAGCAATTACAAGTTACAACACTTGTTTTCCAAATAAAAAATCGTCCATTTCACAGAGGGACAACATTGAACAGATAATGCTTCCTTATCTCCTTTTCTCCTTAATCACCAGGACTAAATGTCAGGAATGAGGTGTGGATGCAACAGAAGATAGTATCCATGGAGCTAGAAATGAGGATAATTAACGCTAATCTGATGAAGAGGATTTCATAACAGGATGTAATGACCAAAGACTTTCTGGTAAATGCAGTTGCACGGCAAAAGTTCCTCATTCAACCATCAATTAAAACTTCTGATGGGAAATGGAGATAATGAGCCAAGACAGGGGGTAGATGGGGGAAAGATCAAAACAAGAAAGTGAGACTGATCGCCTCAGAAATGGAAATAGATGGTATTCGTTAAATATGTATGTGGTTTAGTCATGTACATTTGTAGTATGACATCTGGCACCTTATTCAGTCACGATTAAGCCATTGCATGTCAAAAAAAAAAAGGCATGTCTTCGCATTCAACGGATCATCAAAAGGTGGCCTCTCCAGAGCTCACATAGCTGGTGGAATTTAACCGAACATTTTGCCATCTTATATTTTCAACGGGCTTATTAAACATGAAATTACAGGCAGGAGTGGAAGCTCAAACTGAAGGCACTTGGAAAATCCGACACCGGATTGAAAAAAAACTCATTTGCAGGCCATCAACATGTTGCTTAAAATCCACGTATTTAAATCGTACAAAGTTACATTTTCTTAAGTGTCTGACTTGAGTCTATCGAATTAAACACTTAGCGATGAGCCATCAATGTTAGCATCAGTGTCTGGCAAAACGCCTGCAGGGGAACTTCTTGCTTCATGAGTCAGTACACATGCATATACTGGGCAGATATATACACACACACACACACACACGCTCGCACACACACGGATTCCGCTTCCCAAACAGCCTTTTCTCAAAGCACACGTTTCCTCAGTCTGAGCACACACGGGAAAGAGATATGGCTCCTTCCTACATCACACACATATCATCTCTCGCCGCGGTCAGGAATGCATCGCCCTCTCCCTCTCTTTAAAAACACTCACACAAATGTTCTCACAGACACGCACTAACGCTCTCTTCTCTGCAGGTCTGATGGGCTGCATCGTTTCTACGCGGGCCACATTTGGATGGAGAGAGACAGATCAGCAGCTGCACATATTCATTAGGCCTCCTGGAATCATTTGGCCCCATCCGGTCCCATTGACGGGGGCTGGAGCGGCGTCACAAGTGGGTGGATAACGTGGACCATGTGCAGATTACGACGCTATCCCTGTCACAGACTCTCCGACCTGTGACCAGACCCTTCTGCGTGGAAGGCATAAGCTGGATTTAATGCAGCACCAGCTTCCCCCACAACCCGGAAGGATCTAATGCCTAGGTGATAGGATCTTAAGCAAAGGCTTTGCTACTATGTGCAAAGAAGCAACACAGATGTGCGTGCTCAGTATCTGAAAGCATGAAAAGTGCCAATAGTGTGGATTATTGTACAAGGATAAAAAGCCAGAGAGGGAAAAGCAGCCATGGATGCACATTCATTATACAGCTGCAGATGCACTCAGCAGGCCGGCTCACGAGCACTCGCAAACACATGCACGCACAGACACATGGATTTGGAGTTATTGATCTAAAAAGAGTGGAGTGCCACCAACGTATGGTCACACGTGATCTCTGCTGTCGCGAAATAATTTCAAGGGCTGAACAAATTTGTTTCAATTTACCTTGTCAGTGTCAGCGTTGCGGAGCTCCACCGGCATGTTTTCCAGCATTCTGTTGTTATCTGACGCCAGCTGGGGAGACTTGCCATTTCCCACGCCAAGGTCCCTAGAGGTCATACACAGTGTTTCTGTCAGGTGTGTGTGTGTGTGCTCACATCTGGTGCAAAAGAGCTTTTCATTTGTTAAAAGCCAAACCGCGGACACACTCTTGCATGCAAACAAACACACAGGCAGTAAACAAGCCGTGGACTTGTACACCCTCCAAAATGCTATTTAATCAGGAATCCCTGCACAATTGCTAAAGGGTCCGCACACCCACGCAGGTGTTTTCTCTGTTCGGGCCTTCGTGGGTGTGTAGACGGAGCTTGGCCAGCGTTCATCAGGCAATCCTGCGTTTCCTGATTGCACCTGTTGCAGTGCTGCAGTGGGACAACTTGTTCCTATATGTCAGCCTCAGTGATTTCCCACCACAGCCCTGCTGTGGGTGTGAGCCATAAGAACTCAAAAGAAAAAAAGAAAAACCCTTGTGAGAGACAAGGGTAAGACAGGTTCTTTAAAGTTAATTGCAAAAGGTGTTTAATATACAGGAGCTGCCACTCACCTGGCAAAGATAATAATCATTTAAAAAACAGGATAGGAAGTGTGAGAGATGTCGGTCTTTGCTGTAACGAAACGACCCTAAAGGAGAAAGGGGGGAAGGGGAGATCGCCACGCTGCTGAATGCATAAACACGGCAAATTCAATGGCGTGTGATTTCAAGTTTGCGTTCCTGCAATTGAAAACGCCCACACACACACACACACACACACACACACACACACACACACACACACACACACACACACACATCGCCATCGACCATCTTTCGCACTCCCCCGCCGCCCAATCTTTCTCATGAGCACGTGCTAATTGTAAATCCTCACAGGCATCCCCTCTCTCTTTCACACTCCCTGTCACTCGGCGTGTCTCTTTATTGCTGCAATCTGCGCGAGCATGTTTATCCCCCAGAATTCAGAGGTGGAGTTCAGACGCGCAGAAACACGGAGAGAAGCCGCATGTGTCGTTTGTCATTAGCCACGATGGGGAGGCTCGTCGGCCTCATGCTGGATTGTGAAATTGTAAACCGCTTCTACTCTGGAAAAAAAGCTCTCCGTTATAATGTGCATTTGATTCCAGGCGAACTAATAGTCATCGAGAAATAATTTGAGAGATGTTATTTCATAAACCAACATATTACTGGCTATTCTTTTCACGATAGTCTTTCTCACAGGATACAAAGGAAGTTAGCTCCTGCCTGGTGCCGACTAAAGGTCAACATGTTTTTGAGTTTTGTAGGGTTAAACCTAATGAGGAAAAGCCATTTTAGCAAGACTTCCCCGTTCATGCTTTTCTAAGCGCACGACTTTCTAGAATTCAATGAATATCTCAAAGTGTCTTCATGAAAGACAAGGTCAAGAATGACATATTGATTCAAGGAGACGGTGGCCTCAATTTGATTTCAATTGGTCGGGCAGCACAATGGCAGACAACTGAGACGCCAATATTAACAGTCCACTGTGCAGACCATTTAGAGTCGGGGGATGGAATATTGGCTCAGACTGCGACGCCTTATGAAAAGCCAGGGTTAAGACTTAAAGACAAACTTAATGCATTCTAAGCAGCAACATGTGTCAGTTTTCCTCATTAAATGTTGACAAGGAGACATGCTGAATACAGAACTGTTGCCAATGTCACACGTCTCAACGACTTGCTTGCTGAAACCCGACCTCCACAACCAAGAGGGACTGTTTTCGCTCTCTTGCAAGCTGATAATGAATGGTCTAATGACAAGTGTGCGATAAGCTTTGTGTTACAAACCGCTAATTGGGGTCTGCCATGTCACATTATTATCGGAATGGACATCAACACTAATGAAGCGAATACAACTGTCTATCCTAACATGTTCATACGGGAACTGTAGCGTCAAACTAAGTTAGATTGCAATGACGCTCTGATACGTGGAAACCATTTTCAAAACCAATCTCAGGCCAAAAATGCTGCGGAAATAACCTCAGAACCTGATCCAAGAGAGGAAGTTATATTTAACGCATGACAAACAGCCATAGGCAAGCTACTTTTTTCATCAAAAAGTTGATATGAACCTGAGTAAGCCAGTTGCCACAGTAATTGAAGAATGTCCACCTGAATGGTCATGCATGTTGTGACAGTAATGGCTTGGCACTGAACACTGAGTCATATTAGGTGAATGAGAGGTGAGTCCGACAGCTGCTAATGCAATGCAGCTGGGTCAGGTAGTTCAGGGACAGCAGGGCAAAGTGAGTGGGGAGGCTTCCTTTCAATCAGAGGACCAGGTGGAGGCTCTTCTTGTGTCAGCCAGTAAGCATCTTGTTGGCGAGTGCTTGACTTAAATTGTGATTGCATTTCTACAAAGGCTCTAACTCCGACTGGCACTCTGGAGGGGTACAAACACAAAGACACTAACGGAGGGATCGGTAAGGTCGCATCACGTCACAAATTACCAGGCCACTTGGATCTCAGCATCTCTTCTCCCCGCATTCCTCTGGCCTTCTCCGTTGATCTCCTTTTTGCTGTTTTTGATGAGGCGCAGCACTGGTTCGATCTCCTTCAGCAGCTCGTTGTTGTCCTCCAGCCCGTTGCACAGGAGACCTCCGCGGCTCCCGTCCCTCATCAGCAGGGGGTCCTGGGCCTGCACGCCTCCCTTCTGCAGTAGGGACTGGGTGATGGACGGAGAGGACAGGTTCTCGATGGCCCTAAGCTGGGGCTCCTTGTTGACCTGCTGCTGCTGCCCAGGGCTGAATGGGCTGAGAGGAGAGCAGTGCTCGTAGGACTTTGAAGGCGGGATGGCGGGACGCGTGACCCTCACGGTGCGTTGGCGGCCATCTGCGGACAGGGTGGTCTCCAGGTGGGTGGTGAAGCCCTCGGGCCCGCGGAGGATCAGCACGGCGTGGCTCTCGGGCGACACGTTCTTCAGCGTCTCCAGGGCCCGTTCGTAGGACAGGTCCACCAGGGGCTTGTTGTTGACAGCCAAGACGATGTCGCCCACCTGCACCAGGCCGCACTCCTCTGCAGCGCCGCCGCGGATGAGGTCCGACACGATGACAGGCGGCTTGGACACCCTCTGCTTCACCAGGAAGCCCAGACCACCGACCTTCCTCTTGAACAGACGCACTGAGATGATGTTGGGCTGCAGCTGGCACACTGTGGGCTCTGACTCCTGCATGGTGCCTGTGTGTGTGTGTGTGTGTGTGTGTGTGTGTGTGTGTGTGTGTGTGTGGTTGTGTGTGTGATAATATGTGTGTGTCCCCAGGGATGTTTGCTGAAAAGCAAAAGAAGGAAGAGGGGAAATAGAAGTTCTATTAGTTTTAGAGGAAATTACCAACAAGTAACAGAATGTTGATTTAACATAAGTCAAAGAGGGTGCATGAGTCATTCAAGCAGAGTGGAATATTACACAGATCATTAAGTGCCGTTGAGCTACGGATGCAAAATATCACTTTGGACATTCAAAAACATATATTTTCCAACTGATCAGACCTGGGGGAAAAAAACTACTGAAAAAGTATAGCGAAAACGTTAATGGACCATGATATTGATTCAATAGTATCGCCTTTTTATACTTTTAAGTGTATTTTGCTGGTTTGAGTGCTGGAATTTTAACATAAGAGTATTTTTACATGGTGGCATTGCTACTTTAATTTCTTCCACCTCTGGTATTCGCCATGCCCAAGAGAACCAGACTTAACAGACGCTACAAGAAAATGTTGTACTTTCTTTGATGCATCAAAAGCATGTTAGTTATTCTACGAAGTGGCAGCATCTGGCATGTGGGTGGCGTCGCCTACGAATGTACAGTAGGTTATGTAAAAAAACAAAAAAAACAGTAGTGCAGTTCCACCAGGCTTTTGAGAAATTTAATGTTATGGCAATACAAATGAAGGACGAAAGAATGAATTTATGAATGAAACAGTTACAGTAGTAGAAAGAGGGGAGAGAGGATCAGACTGCTTTGGCACAAGGCAGTGTCCATATGGCTTCACTTTAAAAAAGCATTCAATGTCCAACTTTGACATCGACATCATCTTAATTAACTGGGAAGTTTGGTATTGATTTATAATAGCACTTTATCAAAAGACATTAATGACGTGAGGGGGATTTTTCCATCATCCGTGTTCAAAAACTGGGAGCTTTCAATAGTGGGGGTTTCTTCTAAAGATGTGTCTTTTACCGTCTCTCTGGGCATGGGGTGTATGGTACCGTTACACACCAAATCACCTATATAACCAAATGCCTTGTATGTGCAACGTACTTGGCAATACACAGTTTTTGATAAGCCACTTGGTATGTTACTGTTTCATATCTCTTAGTATGTTAGAGCTCAGTGCAACACTGCCGCGTGCTGCGCAGTCCGTACACGAGGCCATGCGGAGGCACGCGGCGATTCAGCACCAAGGTCAGCGCTCCTTCACTGTGTCGCTTCTCTGCTCCATCTGCAACAGTTCGTCTACTTTTATTCCGTTTGGTTTGTTTTCTTTTACCAGCAGAAGAGAGGGGGGGGGGGGGGGGGGGGGGGGGGGGGGTTACATGTGTGACGCCGCTGCAATATAAAAACCAACTTCCACAGAGCCCAACCGATTTATAGACTTTGTAATATCAGTAAATAAATAATAAAATAAAAACATAATAAATTGAAGGGGTGAGGGTTTTTGGTCCGTGTCGATAGGTTCATACATACTGACTGAACTGTCCTGGGGCACAGGAATAACTTCAGTGCGCGGCACTTTAATCCTCACTCTTTGTAGCGGCACCCTACGAAGATCGGAAATTGCCAATAACAGATGTGACTATTGATGGGAATGCGCTCTGAATATGAATGTTAAAATCTCCTCTCTCTTTTTTTTTGCTACGGTATTTGACCTGGGTAAGATTGTCTTCTATGATGATGTCATAATGAAAAGGACGTTAGTAAAAGCAGGCCAATATGAATGATCGGTTATATAAATGTGTACATTAACACATCTCATATATGGTCGTTCAGAAACCACCTGTCAGCGATTTATTAGTTGGTTTGTTTCAGCTGTTAATGATTTCCCTTTTATTGTAAAGTTTGACCTAGTTGTCCGTGTAAAAGAGCTTGCGATGTGCTTTTCTTAGTTTCTTTTCAAGTGGAGGCAACAATATACCAACAACATGCCATGAACGTCTGACATGTCTCGTAAAATGTGTGATTGATAATCCTCTAGTGACGTGCAGGGCATTTCCCAAGAATGCAGATGCGTTTATGAGGGCAACATGTGGTTGTTGTTGATGCGTTCAAGGTGTGCACTGCACTAACAGGTTTATCCGGCAATACATCGACAAGACAGGTGGGGCTCGATTTACCCAACCGCCCTAAATCAAAAGCACGCTACATGTTGTCATGAAGAGAAGTCCACGCACACAGCTACAAATGTGCGTGTCGGTAGAAAAAAACATTAACCAATGCACAAAATGCAAAGAAAACCGATTGACAGTATTTCGATCTCGTGAATACACAACTGTGGAACACATCGGAACTTCACAAACACGCAAGGGGACTCACTGCACTGCTCTCCGCAATGCAATCGACCAAAGTGCACAAGATGTTCCCGTCGAGATGGGTTTCATTGTTATTTCCCAGAGCAACAAGTTCTGCCGACTTGTGGCAACAAATACTAATTCCATCACCAATAACAATAAGGCTGAAAACGTATGTTGTGTGACCACGAGATAAAACACATCCCGTCTCTGAGCCACAGGTTTGCACCCTAGTTCAGGAACACTCCATCCCTTCATTTCTAGTAGAAAACTGGGTGATATTATGGGTCTGAACGTCTAAGACCTCTTTTTCTATTCTTTTTTTTTAACCAGCTAAAATGCAATTACAACATCAAAAACTTAATTTCAACGCATTTCATGTTTTACGTAAAAATAAAAAAGCATACATATGGAAATATATAGGCTGCGTTGACAACTAAGCATTTCAATACACCCATGTTAAAGAAGTGTGCTTACTGCAGTACTGCGCATGTGCAGGACTTCTTCGAATTTGAAGGTATCACCCTTTGCACCAGAACTTGTTGAGCGAGATGCACAAGCTAACGGGATGATCCTACATTGTAACTACTTGTACCACTGCGTTTCAAAATAAGCATCCAGAAAATTACCACCTTTTTGTTCCATTAGCGATGCGGGCTAGGCTGCTTGCTTTTAGCCTTAGCGTGTTAGCTTGTAGGGTCTTGGTGGTGCTGGACCAACAGTAAACAAAGCCCAAACATATTGCCAGACTATTGTTACCACACTTTCTTGTGTGTAATGTTGGCTTGCTTATGTGACTATAGCTTCCTGGGCTGTTGCTGTAGCCTAACATTACATTATTTAAATTTTTTAGGCCATTTCACATCGGAAAAGGAAACAACAGAGAGCAAGTCAGATGGTTTGGATGAAGGGAGAATGAATTACAACAAAGGGATGTACAAACAAGATGGTCAACACATTGTTGACAGTGTAAAGAGGCTGCAATATGTTCACGTCAAATTGCAGTTTAGCTCAAATTCTGATATTTATTATTGTTTATTAACAGGTGTCCTCCACATGGCAGACCATCTGAAAAACATTTGAAGAATTCAGAAAGGGAGATTTTGTTATTGTTTGCACTGTCAACAATCGTGCAGTGTTTCTATTCCGTTGTAATTGCAAATAAAGAACATTGTTTGTGCTAAACATAAATTGTTGCTTAATTAATACAAATGAATGATAGGCAGCATGTGTCACATGGTCTAATTTGTCCTTTAGGTGGAAACTGTGGACGTGTTCGTCTGTAAATTACTACTAATTTTACAGTGAGCGTTTATTAAGTTTGAAAACACGTTTACAATTGAAAGTTTTTTCCACCGATTATTTGAAGAGGTTGATTACAGTTCACATTTAGACCATCTTTTCACTGGGATTTGCCATAACGGGATTCAACAGGAGCAATTTTGATGTGCTATTATTAGCACAATGTAGACAGAGGATGGACAATGCCACTATTGCGAGTACGATGTGATATGATATGAATGTGACATTCAACGTCTTATAAATAGTCGGTAAAAAAAAAAAAAAAACTTTAACTTTTTGAACAATTTTGAGCGTCTTTTCACCGGTGATCAAGCTCGTTTTTAAAACGTCTTCTTAAAAAAAGGGGGGACAAAATGGTCATTAGGGGAGCTCCTCTACATCCTCATCCACCAGAGGAATGCGCAGCATCATTTCCCACTGAAACAAAAGGGAGCAGAGTGGATAAAACCAAAACCAAAAAAAGAACAACTCACCCCCCGAGAACAAGGTTTGCTGTCACAACGACCTGCTGCAACGAACTTGGGATAAAACTCCTTGCGCTCCTGCGTGTCTTTCCTCAGCAGCGGCTGCACGAGTCTGTCATCCAAAAAAACATGTAACTGTTTTCCAAGTCGCAGCGACGCGCTCTGCCTCTCTGGAGACGAGGCACGCTTGTGCCTTTTCTCGCGCACCGGGGCGCCTTATATTTATGCAGAGCAGCGAGAGAGAGAGAGAGAGAGAGAGAGAGAGAGAGAGAGAGAGAGAGAGAGAGAGAGAGAGAGAGAGAGAGAGAGAGAGAGAGAGAGAGAGGGGAGGGAGAGAGAGAGAGAGAGAGAGAGAGATGCGCGGGCATTTAAATGACACTGTGGGTGGGTTTTAGTTGTGTCGGACATCGTCATCACTCAGCATGCAACAGCCGACTCTCCTCTCCTCACATTCCCGCTCCTCCCGCTGCGGGCCTCGTGAGCGGGGCAAGGGAGGGCAAGGTGTGTCACTTCCACCACGCGGAGACTTTTGATCGCGAGCTCTTGAACTTCCATGCACCCCAGTGAGCCTGTGTCCCGTTGGGGAAGACGTTTAAAAGGCGACCTCCGCGGTTAAAAATGTAAAGTTTTTTTTTCACCGACTATATTTGGAGACTTTGATTGAACGTTCACATTTAGATGATATTTCCTGGGGATATGCAATAGGGATATTTGGGTAGCACTTTATAATAAGTACACACTATTTAGCATTAGTAAAGCATGAATACACACTGAATTCATAATTTAAAAAGCATTATTCCAACATGAATACTGTATCCCCTGTGAAATAGTTTTTCAGCCAAGTACAAACCAGCACAAAATAGTTTTGGTTGAAAAAAATATGTAATACATAGCGCTGTGCCATTAGTGTCTGATTTAATATAGATTATATAAAATTCAGTTTATGAATTTACACTTTTATTTTGTTGAATATTTATGAAATTACATTTTTTAAAGGATTTTGGAATAGATGCTCATTTTAAATATATATATATATATATATATATATATATATATATATATATATATATATATATATATTGTAAATCTCCATGTACCCCCATTTGAGAACCACTGCCCTACATTGTGTTACGTTCAAGTCCTTACCAAAGTAGTCAGCGTGAAGCCTCACGTTTATTCCGTCAGCTCCACAAATCCGGTGCCTAGTCTCTGTACTTTTAAAGTTGTAGAAGCAGTCTGGCCCAAGGTGTGGCTCATTCTTCTTTCTTTCTTTTTTTTACGGTGTGGCTCATTAGCTGACAATAAACATCCTGAAAGAAATCAAACAGGACACAGACCCCTAAGGGAAGGAAGGGGTCACAACACATGACAACATAAAACAATATATGTACAAATGTGGGTAATCATTTGACTTTACGTATGTTTTATAGCCTCTTTCCTCACAAGGTGAGAGGTCATTTCAAATAATCTATTTACTTGTTTTAGTCCAAACATGCTCAAATAGTTGATGAATAAATCAGTGTAATATAATCTCTGCTTCCATTCCTCTGATTTCATGTTCCATCTTCAATCCTTAATGTTCCTGAGTAAATGTAAAATGCCCGGCTTCCCATGGGCGTAGTCTGCAGAAACGCAGACTTACAGAAAGGGTTCCCATGGGGTTTAAAATGTCTGCGAGAAAGCCCTCAAACTCTTTGACAGCAGGGCAGCCCTAAACCCTTACAGACTTTTGGGAACGCGCCTCAAAATCTGTGTGTTTGTGTGTGTGTGTGGAGATTGGGATTGGCCCTCTGAGTCCAAGTACCTGCACTGCTCACACGATGATGTCATGGGAGCTTCTAGTCGGCAGCATACAGTATAGTTCCACATTTATGACATTTTATATGACACATTAAATGTGTTAATATCACGTCTTCGTGTAGACCACATTTCACCGACCGGTGTAATATGACTTTGGAGAAATACATTCAAAGTAGTATCTCTTTCGACCTACAAGTGAACAAACCATCAAACATGTTCAAACATATCGTTTTTTTGTGACACGTTGATGTTGTAACGTCATTTTAGCCGTCGATCATAAACGTTGTAATCCTGTAACTGTAATTGACGGAAAAGGCTGAAGAGCATGATATTTGACTGAAAGGGCAACTGAGGGGTTAAAAAAAAAACTCTTGGTTTGTGTCACACCAAACATCTCTTCTCACCTTACACCTGCAAGTAAAACAAACATGCAATGGCATTCATGAGAAGAATTCAGTCAAAAATTCCTGTTCGCAGCAGGCAGTAAAAAGAGCGCCATAGACCGTAAACCAACAATGCAGAGAAGCTGAAAACAAATGTAATCAGCTGCCAGCCTTTTTACTGATTGTATTCATTATATTTAGCCTTCATCTACACAAGAGCATCACATTGAGATTAACGTCCTTCTTTAAAAGACCAAGTGCGGAACAATAGCCGAAAAAGAAGACTTTTACCTTTACAGAGTCGTAGAATTGTGCCCTCAGGTGATCCCTTTTTAAATAATTATGCGTGGATCCTCAAATAGAAGGAGGGAAGTTAATAGGTCTTTAACTGAACTATATTCTACATTAGAAACAAGGCACGTAAAAAAAGCAGCTCCAGCATACTTTTGAGACGTGGAATGGCAAAAAAAAAGGAAGGAAAAAAGGATGAATAAAAAAAATAAACTGAGCTTAATGGTAGGGGAAGAGGAGAGAGGACCATACCAGTAAGGAGTATAAGGCTTCGTAAGGCCAGCAAGGCTTCGCTTAGAAAACACACTTTGCTCTGAAAATCTCTGAAATCCAATCTTCAAAAAAAATTGGAGAACAACATTTGTGTATTTGAGGTTTAGAACAGAGATGTAGTATCAAAAGACAGTCATGTTTTTTTTTCACCGTATCTGTTTTACAAGAACTGGGATCGTGAAATAGTGTTTCTTTTTTGTCGGATTTGTCTTTTCATGTCTCAACAGTCTAAACATTGCTCCCCTGGGTGTCACAATGGCCCTTGTCAAACTCAAACCACAGGTTACTGTGTCATATCTCTTATGTTAGAGCTCAGTGCAACACTTGATACACCTGATCTGATCATTCTCGGTTTTGCGCTGACTTTTCAAGTATACAGAATAAAAACAGTTGAAAGACGAGCTTCTCCTGCAGTGAGCCATCCATTCCTCTTTCACTGTCAGGCAGAACACCAGATCACGGACACACCATTCACTCATTATTCCTTTTGTAAGTTTTTACTTTCTTCATTTGCAAATTGGATGTTTGTGTCGTCTCACTTGTTGCCTGCTGGAAGGTAAACCCTGCTGAGACTATTTTTGAAAAGCTGTTATTTTATAAGCAACTCTATCAGTAGCAACAGTTAGTTGTTATTGCGAAGAGCCACTTAAAAAAGCTCAAAAGAACAAATAACATCATTGAATTGAGACAAAACCTTCAAGTGTACTTTTACTATCATGGCTGCAATATTCAAAATCTTCATTTTACACCTTTTTTTCCTCATCATGACAGCATTATATCATGACCTATATAGAATGATATTTAATGACAACTGGTTAGAAATATCCTGGCGCAGATCTGTGCAAGGTGTGTCTGCAACTACCACAGCTGTATTGTGTGATTGAATGAATGTAACCCTCAATTAAGGCTTCGTAATAACACACTTGCAGACAATCAACTCAAAGTCATTGATAAGACACGTCGCACAATGTTGCCAAACACTAAACTAAACTCACCAAGCTGTCTCCCACATATCAACGGTGTGTAAGCGGTTAGTTCCATTAGCTGCCAAACCCACCGTACAACACAATAAAAGTGAGCAAACTGTTTTCTCCGCACTGTGTTTGGACACATCGGCAATGCACTCGGAGGTCAGTCAGGGGCCAGAGTTTGCTGCCAAAGATTGTGAGATTGGCCGTGGACAGACATAGAGGTGCACAGTCACTCACGTATGTACACACACACACACACACACACACACATACACACACACACACACACACGAGCGATGGCATGTTTTTCCTGGCAGAGATAATACTGTGACTCAATAGCAAAGTTCAGATATATGTTCTGGGGCCAGCTCATGAAGTAATAAGTGAAGTCTTAATATCAATCCTAAAACAAATGGGCCACCAGTGTAACGTTATTAAACTTGGAGTATTGCATTTTCTTTTCTTGATTTGTCTTTGGAGTCTGACATTGGAGTCTATTAATTGATTTCTGATATGTATATACCTGTTAAAATACAATTACAGCAGTCTAAAGCTATACCAAGCCAGTGCTGCAGCCTCTCAATCAATAAAAAGTTGGTGTTTCCTAAGTCTTGCAGTTTACCAGCATCGACCATTTATTTTTCACTCCAATAAACATGTTTGAATCTGCTTGAAATTGTTCCTAAATGTTTTATTTTTTCTCAACTCTTTGAGGAGTTGGAGGGTTACAATAAAAGGTCATTTTGAAACAGGTCTGTTAATTGCTGCGTTCTGATGGATCCAGGCTGGATTTTTTTAATGAGTGGTTGAACACAGACACTGTTCAAATATTCTAGGACGCAGCCAGAGGATAAAGAACTGGTAATTATTAAGAGCAACCAAGACACAGTCACATCCATTACTTCACAGAGAAATTCAGGAGGCATTTTATCTATCTATTATGAGCTCATATGAAAAGAATTGCATAAAACTTACACTCCTATCTTGTTTATTATAATAAATTATCAACTCTTTCATTTGCTGATAATGTACCTGAAACCCTTTCTTCCTCCACCCAGGTTCCAGCCTTCTACATCCTCTTTATGAGTGTGAATTGTCATTCCTCCAGGATGCCAATCCTAAACAGCTCAAGTCTAATTGACATCTCACTTTGAAGTAACAATAAGTCCAAAACCTCTTTTTTTATTTCTGTAATTTGTTACACACTGCCAGCATATGATAAAATAGTTTTGACACTTAAAGATTAAATAAAAAGTACCAATCTCTGTTTGATTAGTAATTACCTTTCACTAGGATCCACAGACAATTTTAGAATATTTAACAGATGAACGTGATCCTCAAACTGTGCAACACAACTCTCACCCCACTCAATTTTCATTTTAGGCATCAAGCGGCTCTTTTCCCTAATGGTTCTAAATAGTACGGTTTCCTTCAAAATATAGCGCAAATTGAAGAAAATTGGGGAAAAAGTATTATTGTGTGTTGCATTGTTCAGTTGTTTGAAGAAGATGTTGTCATAGCAATTTAAAACAGATATTAGAGCGGGTATCATGACCTCTTTGGTTTTTCTCGACTGGTATCGGATCGCTACTTGGTATCGGCCGCCACGCAAATTCATCTATTGGAATTGATATTGGGAAAGAAAAAAGGAATGAATTGACAATCTCTTAAAACCTTTTGAAAAGCAACCTATTTTTAGGCCACTGCTCGAAAATTGCATACCCAAACTAAAAAGGGTGTATCTCTGCAACCACTAAGGCTATTTGAATAATTTTGGTGTTATAATAAAAGGATACCATGTGAGATTTCAGATGTGTAAACATCAGTCTATATGTTACTGGTTAAGAGTAAATGAAGATGACACAGAGCAAAAATTAAAAGGTTTCAGGTCCACCGAGAAAAAAATCACTTTCAGGATGATTATTTCTTATATTATATGATGCAGCTGTAAGGTCCACCTCTAACCCAAATCATAGCTCAATGTGTGAACATTCTCTCTGCAAAAGTTGACTTTGATAAAGTGAAGAAGAACAAAGTTAGAGAGTACAAAGAAAATTTAGGCGAGGTCTCGAGATTTCTTTTGCAGTGGGGCACATTTGCGCACATCTGTGATATTTCAATTTTCTTGTATATTACTTATGGTGTTCAATACATCCAAATACAGCAGTGTGTTGTTTTTTTTTTCATAACACAAGCTATGATTTACAGTTTTATATAACAATCGCTCAGTCTGCCCCCCCTAGGGGGGGATTGGTTTTGATTTGGTTTTAAAAATGCACTGAAGGAGGGAGGGAGGGTTGTATGTCAGGCTCAATGCCACTTAGACATGTAGCTGCTGATGGACACACTTCAGGCCATTTCAGGTCGTGTGACCTTTTGGCTACAGAACACTTTGTGTAACCCCTGTAGGAGATGATGCCTCCCTCTTGACTTAATCACCAAGTATGACAATTTGGCTCAAGTCTTCATTACGGAGCCCTCCTCACTTTGGTACCCAAGTGATAACAAATGATGCCATTCTGGGCATTATAGCCCCGCTTCTCCGCATGCGACCGCTTAGTGAGCCTTTTTTTCCCCGCTATTCTTACGGTTCTCCCCAGAATAGAAGAAAAATAATTACCTCCATTTATCATAACGCCTGAAAGTGGAGTCCTCCTCCTTGTGTTCTCTGTTATCTAGCAGAAGACGCACACACATTTAGGTACTTACAGATGGAGCCCACTATCAAACAAGTGAATTCAAGTGTTTAAGTTGATTCAGCTGTACGATGAGATGTGGCCTGGTAGAGTTCAAAGTGTGTGTGGTTATTCACGCCTGATCAGTGAGACGATTGCATCAGCTTTCACTTGATGTCTCGACAGGCAGACAAAAAGAGAGAGCAATTTCTGGACATCACAGACACACACACATGCATGTACTGTATAAAAATAGCAGGGTTTAATGAAGAAGAAAAAAGAGAGAGAGAGAGAGATTTCTTAGAATCCACTTTAAGGATGTATCTTTAGACACACGCATACACTCATTCAGTACAAACACACACACACACACACACACACATACAACCATATTCCACGGTCGGCCATGTCATTATGTCAATCACTTCCTGCTTGAGTGGTACCATCTGCCCTCTCATAAAGCCACACACCATGTGGATCACTGTGCAAAGCCCCTGCTTAGCCCCGTTACATTGCACATTGCTCAGAGTTAAGACTCCCTGGTTAAAATCATGTTGCTTCCTTTGTACACTTCTTCCCCACTTCCTGTTTGACCTTTAACCCTTTTTATTCACATTAAAGCAACAGAGCTGTGTCTCACGAATGTGTGTGTGTAGGATACGTTTAGTTAGCATGATTGTATTTTCACGCCTGTATGAATACGTATGCCAACGACTCCCCAACACACATAATCCAGAACGACCATAATTCCCATCATGTCGTTTCCATGTGATGTTATAGCAGCATGTTGAACCGATAACCAAATAATTATACAGGGGCACATGTGTTCTGCTTAAGGATCGCACTGTATTTGCAATATATTTAGAGGAATTACTAACATTATCACAGCAGGTGTGCAGGCATATCTGTGCATGTATTGTGAATATGTAGTGTGACGTGCCACTACAGTGCTTTCACAGCTTATCTTTTTTCCCAACAGTTTTAGAACCATCTAATTAGTCATGTTTAGGGCATGTGCTTTGTCTTTTGTTTCTATGGCAACATTTAATTAAATATTTCCCATCATGCTCTAGCTTCTTGGTGGATCCATTGAGACTATTTAACAGCCTTTTAAAAAACAGTCTGCTCAATGACTGCATCATGATTTAAAATTACCGTGTTTATAGCCAATATGTGCACAGTTTGATTGTTCAGAATCACTTTGTAGTGTCAATTGTGGAATAAATTGACCAATATGAATAGATGTATGATTAAAAACAAAGCACTCAAGTGAAATACTTGATTGCATGTCGAACTGAGTGAATTATCGCTGATTACATGGATGTGTGCATCTCTATGAGCTAATACACAGAAATGAAATAATCCTATAATTCTGTTTGGCAAATGACTAAATAGCTGCAACACTAATAACATTCCCATCCTCCTCAGTTGTACTTTGTGTTTGAATGCAATTAGAACATGTGAGCATGCTGACATTTAGCGTGTAGCAGAAAGGGAAAATGAAGAGCACAGAACAGCCCTTTCCCTCCCCGACAGAGAAAAGAGGGTGGAGCCAAAGAGGCAATAAAGGAGCACACCTGTGAGCTGGGGGAAGGGGGAAAAAAAAACAATCAATTAACCAAACAGTGCATGGAGATCAGAGAGAGAGGAGTGAGAGAAGATAAGTACGCTATTCAGTTTCTGGACACTTTTAGGCTCGAAGACAGTTGTAGCAGATCACCACTGGAGCAACTAGAAGTAAGAGAACCGACTGAGTGGATTCATGGCGCGTCCAACAAAAGAGTGAGGAGTGCGGATCCCAAAACTAGACTGTGACAGGAGAACCGTTGGAAGCAAGGACCTGACCCTGTTGGAGGTTACTGGATTTCCTTTCCTGCTTTTGGACCACCAAGATAAGTCCCTTCACCTCCCCCTCTCCAGGCTTGTCCTTTCTGTTCCCCAAACCCAACACACACTGAACTGGACTCAAATGAACTATCCTAAGACATTCACACCCTCCTGCACATTCCCACACCCCTCTGACCCCCACACTTAACTAGCTTTTCTCGAGAGTCTACATTTAATTTAATTAACCTAATAACGGACTTTTGAGTGCCATATCAGGTCTCTGTATTTTGTGTTTATCTTTTGTTCATGGACATGGTGCCTAAGACATAATTAGGGCCCGAGCCTGACGTAGTCAGAGCAGAGGACCCTATTTATTCGAATGTTTATTTTTTTTGTTCGCCATTGCGCAGGGAAAAGAGGTGCTTGGGCTAAACCTACATTCTTCAAAATGTGCACACCCATCCGACTCGGCGAAAATGCCAATCTGATTTGGGTGTCGGACAAAAGTTGAAACAAATAGCTCAGTAGCGCCCCCTTTGGATGTAAAAGCTATACATTTTTGCCACGTAAGACCCATTGACCTGAGATTTGGCACACATGTCTGGGTGGGACTGCTCTACAAAAAACAAATTGAGACCCTTAAGCTCCGCCTACTTAGATTTTCCGCCATTTTGAATTTTGTAAAAAAACACATTCTTGTCAACTCCTCCTAAACTCTGGGTCCATTTCCTACGAAACTTTCTGTGGATCATCATTGGTTCAATGTGATCAAACGATATGTTCAACATTGTTGATATCTCATTGCGTTTAGAAGTTATTAACCAATTAACCTCTTAGGGGCGTGGCTCAAGATGTCAATACACATAACTTCCAAATCACTTGGCGTATCTTCACAAACTTTGTAGCATATGTCAACATCGTGACCCTTAACGTACCTACATTTTTTCATAATATTCAAACACTAGCGGGCGCTGCAGTGAACCGCTCAATTTTGTCATTTTCTTTGTTTTCAGGCGTTGTATTCTGGCGAACTCCTCCTAGAGATTAACTACGATTGATTTCACATTCGGGCAATATGATGTTGAGACCTTTGCAGGGAAAAGTTATCAAAGGATTTCAAAAATATCGAACTATGTGAGCGCAGAGCAGCGCCAAAGAGACACCATTTTCCATGAAAATGGAAGTTGTCATACATGATGTAATCTGCTCCATATTTCTCATATGTCATGACCTCCTGACCCTGAAGACATCCATGTGATCATTTTGAATCCTAGTCATAGCGCCACCTGGAGGCAACAGGAAGTTACATGTTTTGTACTTGTATACCGTGCTCCTCACAGATTATTCAGATCCCTCTCAAAATGCGTCGGAAGAGACTTAAGACATTGATAATGCATCACCTTGAAGATTGTAAGGATCCGTTGAACAGCGTCGCGTGGGAGCATCGCGGAAGTTTGATCCTTCGCCGTGCACGAATAAACCGATGTAACTCGACTCCACATAAAAAGATCCTTTCCAGGTTTCACATGTTTGATGAGACTCCAGGCCTGAAGACATGTGATGTCTAATTTTTAATTAGAGTCATAGCGCCACCTAATGGCAACAGAAAGTAAAATGTTCTATACTTTGGCATGCTTCTCTTAGGTAGGTCAATCAGATCGACATCCAATTACTTCTAGACAAACATAAGACTTTCATGACGCCAGCCCCTAAAGCTTTTGATGTTTCGTGAAACGCTGTTGCCGTGGCGACCCATCCTTCGCGGTCAACAACAAAGTTACTTTTGAGGGACTAATCATGCTCGAGACGTAACTAAACTTGGCACCCACATTGACAGGCAAAGATGTAGTTACGTGATATGATTTTAATGCTTCAAAATTTGGCAATTTGGCTCGATAGCGCCCCCTACAAATATTCAATTAAGCAGCCCCAGCGCTACGGTGGCCCTACATGTACAGGGCTCCAGACTGCGACCAAATGGTCGCATTTTGCGCCTAAAATTAGATACTGTGCGACTACATTTTTCATCTACTCGCGCATCCGCGACCAGTAATATATATATTTTTTTATTAAATATTTTTGTTGCTTTATTTGAGTTCTTGTGAGAATTTCTCCCCGACATGCTCCGCGGCGCTCACGAGCCCCTGCGCGCCCCTCCTCCTCCTCGTAGTGCTCATGCAGCGCTGAGCGCCAGGCCAGACGGGTGCAGCTACTTCTGCTCTGACCCGCAGCATCAGACAAACGGGTAGTGACGGTGTTTGTGCAATCCCCCGACGTTGTTTGGTGATAAATTAACCACAACATTAACGCCGCTGAAAACATTAAGTCGCAACTGGTCCGACGTGTTTATAAATGTCACGAGAATTCACAGCTAGAAAAAATTTACAAAAATGCGATTAACTTGGCATTCATCCTCTGCATGGAAATCAGCACCCAGCATTGAAGTCACTGCTCTTCATCAAACGCTCTGCAACAAGAAAGCCTGGACCACTCCACAGCCTCAAGCTAACTGATGGTGTAACTCACACAATACAAGCATTGAGGTCTGAGGAGAAGTTCAGGAGATATTTCAAGGTGCGTCAGAGAAGCAGAGGCTCTCAACATTCCTTTACCTACTGTTGTGCCTGGTCAGGAGAGGACACGGAAAGTTGCCTGTTCATTTATTTATTCAATTTGATGATTTTAGTTTGTTAACAAAAATAAATTTATAAGTTGAAAATATCCTACTGTTTTTTATTTATTATTTTTTATTTCATAAATAATTTTGGCGATGGTTCCCCTTTTTTTGGTTTGAGCACCTGCCCCCCAAAATGTTTGTGCACGTGCCTGGTTAGCGGTAATGCCTGGGGGGCGAATGACCACTGTGATAGGCTAATGTGTGAAAAGAGGCAGGTCTTGGGGGTTATCGCGCGAATCCACAGATTTCACATAGCGGTGTCTCCTGTAAACAATGGACAATGGCGAAGCGGACTATCAGTTCGTACTTTCTTCCTAAACCTAATGATCTAGAGAAGACAAATCCCAAGAATGAGTCCGACTCAGATTGTGAGGAAACGGTCGTGGCGAAAAAAGGCAGGAAATTCAGATTTCGCGATGAGTGGCTGCGCGAGTTCACCTAAGATTGTAGTGTATGCATTTATTGTCAAAGTATTTATCAGTAATACAGTGAAAACGATAGGAAAACTTTGCAAGTCGATTTATAGTGTGCGCCCCTAAATTTTCTGCTTGCGTCCCTAAAATTTTAAGTTAGGGGCCACTGTGCTCCTAGTAAAAAAAGTTAGTCTGGAGCCCTGATGTATGAAACCTGGTAGCCATATGTAACACATGTAAACTTAAAAATAACTCTCTTGGGACCATGCTCTAAACCAAACAGGAAGTCATATAGCGCCCCCTAAAGAACCTTTTTTTTTGTTGACAACCCTTGACTTTTGAAAGCCCACAGTTTCCGCCCCCTATCACCGATTGACCTGAAATTTGGCACACATGTCCGGGTGGGTCCGCTCTACAAAAAAGTCCCGGAGAACATTAAGCTCCGCCTACTTAGATTTTCAGCCATTTTGAATTTTATGAAAAAAAATAATAATACAGATCTTCCTAAACGCTGGGTTCCATTCTCACGAAATTCTCCGGGGATCATTATTGGTTCATTGCCATCAAAACTTATCAAAAGCTTGTTTATATTTAATTGTGTTCAGAATAAAAGGACCAATGAACTTCTAAGGAGAACATTCAACTAAATTCAACAAAGCAGCCCTCGCAGTACGTTCAACAGAGATATACAACATTTGATAGGCGCATGTACCACATATAAACTTAAACATAACTCTCTTGGGACCATGCTCTAAACCGTACAGGAAGTCAGATAGCACAACCCTTGACTTTTGAAAGCCCACAGTTTCCGCCTCCTATAACTGATTGACCTGAAATGTGGCACACATGTCCGGGTGGTTCTGCTCTACAAAAAAAGTACATCTGTCGGATTAAGCTCCGCCTCCTTAGAATTTCCACCATTCTTAATTTTGTGAAAAACAATTTCATTCCCAATTCTTCCTAAACGCTGAGTTCGATTTTTATCAAATTCTCTGTGGATCATTACAGGTTCAATTTCATCACAATATATCAAAAGCTTTGTTATATCTCATTGTGTTCAGAATAAAAGGACCAACGAACTTCTTCGGGGAAAATTCAACTAAATTCAACAAAGCAGCCCTCGCAGTACGTTTGACATAGATACACAACATTTGATAGGCGCATGTACCACATATAAACTTAAAAATAACTCTCTTGGGACCATGCTCTAAACCATACAGGAAGTCAGATAGCACAACCCTTGACTTTTGAAAGCCCACAGTTTCCGCC